>VWZK01012593.1:44497-77654 GCA_013396935.1 Baryphthengus martii
TTTCTTGTTGGATCAATTACCCCTTCACCTTACCTCCTCTCCCTCCCCTCCTTATGCGAATGAGAAGACAAGAGGAACAGGGAGGATTTTGATCTTAATCTCCCGTCGTTGGATTACTTACCACCTCCCTCTTTTCTGTTCTCCCCATCCACGGCGGCTTTACCCCCCCACACCCCCGTTTGATATCCAGAAGAAGAGAAAACGTTCCGAGTTTCTCTTAAAAAATTTTTTTTAATTATTATTATTTTTTAATTCTGTATTTTTACCCCCCGCTCCGATACCACTCTCCTCCTGGGTTTATTTATCCTGCCACTATTTCGCGTGTGTGTCCGTCTGTAAATCCCTTATTTAATTGTATTATTATTTGTGCGTGTGCAGAGTCCCCCCTCCCCCCTTTCCCTCTCGGTGTCTGTCTCTCTCTCCCTCTCCTCTCTCTCTCTCTCTGTCTGTCTCTTTCTTTCTTGTCGGAGGCTGTGGGATAATGGCGTGTGGGTTGTGGCTGTGAGGATGAGTTCCTGCTTCGTGCCGAACGGGGCCAGCCTGGAGGATTGCCATTCCAACCTCTTCTGCCTGGTAAGTGGCGGCCACCGGCTCGCACACGCACGACAGACAGAGAGTGAAAGAGAGAGGAGGTTTGGGGGGAGGGGAGGAAGGGGTAGTGGAAGCAAAGCAGCCATTTTTAGCATAGCTTCTGTTGGATGAGTCCTCAGAGTAGGCCCTGCCTGGAGCCAGCCAACTCTCCCATGCCCCTCTGGTTCCCCCTCCATCGCTGTCTGTCTCGCCTCGCCCCTCCCTCCGCTTTCTTCCTGGGTAGTGTCCTCCCCGCCACTCGCCTTTTCCTTCGCTTTCCTCGCCTGCAACTTTTCCTCTTTTCTCCCCGTCTTCCTCTTCGCCGCTTTCGGAGCCTGCTGGTTTCTGGCAGGAGGTGAGGAGATCGGCTGCTCCTTCTCCTTCCAGCCCCGCATCTTGGGGGAACTTTCCCGTGTCCCTCCCCACTCGTGACAGCCCGGGCACCTCGGAGCCGAAACCTGCCGCCTGCCTCGCTTTTCCAGGCCGTCTCTTTGACCGCTTGTTTTTCTTCTGGAGCTCTGCTTTTGGTGCCGCACTCCCTGGGAAGCGGTGGTATCTCATGTGCTGTTGTGCACCATTTTGTAGTCTTTTTTTTTTTTTTTTAAGCCCAGTGTGAAATCGTTCAAATTGTTGATTCTGGTAGCTCTCAAAGTAAATTTGATTTAACTGGACTGTGATGCAATTTTTTGGTGGCTGTGCTGAGCTGTTTCATCTGCTTTTTAATGCAAATTAGCTAATCTTAGCTGACTGTGTGATGTTTGTTATTCTAGAGGTTGTTCTAAGTAAAAACCTGTGCCAGGCTGGGGTACTAATATTTTTGGGTGGAGGGGAATCTGCACGGCCTGAACAGATCTGCAGCCTGCATCAGGCCTGCTGCTCCATCTCACGAGTGCATTTTTCAATCTTAAAAGTCTTTCTAAAGTATCAACTGTTGCAGACTCCCTACCTCTCAGTCTAGATTGCTTCTCCTCCTGAAAGTAGGAAGGCTGCCATGTTAGGTTGAAATGTTGCAGTAATCTTTGGTGTGTTGTCATGCTGGGAAGAAAACAAAGTAGTGACTTCGTAGCAAATGCCAGCCTACCTCCTTCTCCTTTCTCAAAGAGAACCCAGGGGCAGTGCCTCTCCAAGTGCCTTAAGGTGACCGTCCTCATGTGAAAAAAAGCTTAGTGCTAAAACTTGGTGTGGTTTTTGAGTGGCAGATAATCCAGGAATTGTCTGTTTCCCGTTACATACTTTTTTACTTTATAAAGTCAAACGAATGTTTGCCTAGAGGGGGATTTAGTGGATCGTAACCAACGTGAGCGCAGGGCTGATATGTAAGTGATAAAACTGATCTATAACTGATAAAACCAGGATTTAAAGACTCTTAAAATGTGGTGTGAGAAATGAAAAGGGTGATAGCTCTTGGTAAAGCAAGTGTACTCGAGAGGCTTCCTGCGTGAGACGATTTTTTTTTTTTACAATGGAGAAGCTTGTGAAGTTTTCTATAGTAGTAGATGGGTGGAAGAGTGTATGCTTGATTTAAATTTGATATATTACCTCTTTTCTTAGAGGAATCTGGGATCGAAAAGGTAGCGTGTGCATAAATAAGCAAAAAGAAAGACCCTCTTTGCTAAGATGAGTGTTTTGTGGACTGGACAGTCGCAGTCCCCAAATATTGCCTTATTCACTTGTCTTTCAGTTTGTAAACTTTTAAACCAAATCTGATTTTTTCCACTCTGTAATCTTAAAGCTGCAGTGAAGACGAACAGCTCTTGCTTTACTGCAGTTTTCGAAGGAGATTTTAAAACAGGGTGCCTGGTTATTGCCAGTTCTATAACTTAAGAGGCACAAAATTTACAGGTGCGCTTTCTGTTTAGTTTTGTCGGATTAATCCTTCCTTTCTCCCGTCCACCCGCCTCTTCCTGCGCCCTCATCTTATTACAGCGGGATGTTTCTGTTGGGGACGTACCTGCCTGGTGTCTGACAGTTCTTCTTTTCCTTCCCTTAGGCCGATCTAACTGGGATTAAATGGAAGCGCTACGTATGGCAGGGTCCAACATCTGCCCCAATTCTCTTCCCGGTCACGGAAGAGGACCCTATTTTGAGCAGCTTCAGTCGCTGTCTGAAGGCGGACGTGCTCAGCGTTTGGCGCCGAGACCAGAGACCTGGACGCAGGGAGCTGTGGATATTTTGGTGGGGTGATGACCCCAACTTTGCTGACCTCATTCATCATGATCTCTCAGGTAGGAGGAAATGAACACCTTCTTCTGGTCGGTGAGGGGATGCTGTTACTCAGGGCTGTCTTCTGCCAGCCCTTAGCAGACGTGTACGAAAGGGTCTGTTGGTTATAGATAAGAAATTTATTGCTACCATCTACACCAGACTATTATGACAGTGCAGTGATCAAACAGCTACTGTCTGTGTTTAGGTGGTCCTCGACTGCTCTGTTTGCAAGAAACAAGTTTTTGCTGCCCACTTGTTTCTTTCGAAAAAAAAACAACCAAGCCTATGAATTTTGGCAGCTTCTTCAGAAGAAAGCTGTGCCTAAAGCTGTGCCTGTGATTCAGAAGGGATGTCTTAAAACATGTTTTGATAAGAACCCTTTTGTTGGGCAATTAGAACTTTCTAATTCAAATGGGAAACCCCATTTTATTTTATAATCAGAATTGTAGAGATCTGGGCAACTCTTGAACCGTACGGAGTTGTTTTGATTGGAAGTCAAGTCTTTGCAAGGAAGGCACCTGAATCTATCTGGCTGCTTTTGCTTAAGAATCTCTAAACCTTGTATTTTTATGATTTCTTTCTCCCACTTTCCCAATCCTCTGAACCCATATCTGCTTTCAAACTTCCATTTTTGAAAGACCGACGATATTTACCTAGCTCAGTGACGTTATACTTCAAATTTGGCACTTTGTTTTGAAAATATTTACTTGTTGATCTCAATTCCCCAAGTAGATGGCTTTCCAGTTCTTAACCAGTGAGGTGACAGAGTTTGGTTTTTAAACTGACTGTGTAAGTCTGGTGGTGAGACTGTACTGCTAATTCTAGGGGAAAAAAAAAAAAAAAGGTCACATTGCTCCAATTTCCTTTCAAATAATGTACAGTATTCAGATTACTGAAGTGTAAAATGAGAGCAAGGTTTGGTGACCTGGTAACCAGAAATTGTTAGTGCTGCCCGTGTTTGTGGATAAGCTGAAGAACAAATAGGAGTTTGAGGTGCCGCCGAGGAAGTTGACTTGAAACAATTTAATAACGTGTGGAATTTTCATACAAAAATAGTATGACCTGAAGAACAATTGATGCGCTGAAATGATGTTTATTTCTTTGAATATTTGACTTTGAAGATTGGGATGCTGCCTGTATTCCTGTCTGTCCTGGAACTAGAATTAAATGGCACTTACTCTGTAGGTCGTTTGGTATTTTAGTGTGCGTACGGCTCCCTTATTTTGCCCTGTGAAGAATCTCAGTCTTGACCTGCGGGGAAGATCTTTTGTATGACTGAGATGTGACTTTTACTAAATGCTGATTTTGGCCTGAGCCTGCCCTGGGCAAAGACCGACACGTATGTGGAAGTACCTACGTACGTTTTGTTTGCTGTTGCCTGGTGGGAGTAAATTGAGACAAAGATGTGACTTTTTTTTTTGAGCTAAGTTGTTTGAGGAGCATTTCTGCAGTACTTGACCATCAGAATTATTTGTCTGAGCAACTTTTCTTTGCATTCTCTCTTGAATCTATCTATTAGCGATGGAATATAGCGGTACCTTGTGAAAACAGTGGTGGTTCGTAGCTGGACTTGTAGATGGGCGTGTGTTTACGCTCTTGCGGAATGACACTTTTGCGCAGGTAGATAAGCACGTATCATCCTAGGTACTTATCAACTCTTAACCTCTCTTAGGGTATAAGGGAGAGATAGTAGAGGATTAGAGTCTCCCAGCCACGTCTTTGCAATTGGTTTTGGTATTTTCTTTGTCCAGGTCACCTGTGGGTGTCCGCACTTCACTAGAGCTGTGCCACGTGTCTCGCTGTTAGATATTTTTCTACGTCAACGCTTATCGCTTTCCAGATTGTTACCTGTGTCTGTGTGTAGATGTCTGATGTCTTGGGTTTTGCAGGCGTGGTTTTGTCTCCTGTTTAATGAAGAGGAGTTGTTATAATCTCTTAAAAATGTGTTAGTCTGCTTGGCTCTTCTAACAAGAAGTAGGTAAAGATAGTAATCAGGTAGATTGTGGAGGAGATGGCCGACGAGTTGCCGGCACCTGCGCTTTTCCCCGTTACACAAAATCTTAACGTGAGCCTCATACCAGAAAGAATTATGACTGAACCCAAACAGCGTTATCTGACCTTTGTCATAGACCTAATGGATTTTTTTCATTGGCGGACAATTTCTCCTAGTAATTCACGTTGCCCTGTTCTCCCAATGATCGCTTGTTACGTTTTCAATGGGGGAGATAAATTACTTCCTAGCAGAGGCTTGTTACCTGCAAAATTGATTGGAAAGTGTTTGCTGCTGAAGGTTAAGGTGCTGTCTCGTTTAGAACTTTTCTAATCTGTAGGTGAAGAATTGTTCTGCAGATTGGGGGTGAGGGAGGCCAAGGGGGGCTAAGAGCTGTCTGTTGCTGCTCGGCTGCCTGTCCTTCATTGCCGATGGACGGACCCCTCTTGGGGAGGTGGGCTTTAAAAGAGCTGTCGTGGAAAAATATGCCAGAGCAATGTTAATGACTTCTGATTCTGGCTTCCTTTGGTATAAAACTATGCCTGTTAAGGAGAGGTCGGTATTTTGACTGGTTTTGACTTTTGTTTTTTGCGATTTGTAGTTTCCATAAACAATGGACGTTCAGTGTCTGGAACACATCTTGGTTGTCACCGCTCAAGGATTTGAAATACGGCAACCTTCAAGAATCCTTTTGTCCCCTTCCCAAGATCACTTCAAAAGGGAGCCTACAGTTTCGTGGGTGTATATCTGTGCATATCAGATTTAAAAAAAAAAAATGATCTCTCTTTCCCTTCAGCCTGTAAATTCTAGAAGTTCATTCTTTGCCCTGAAGATAGGTTTGAATGCCTGCTACTGGCTGTATCTGAATTCTTGTATCAAGCCTTGGATAACTGTCTTGTTGATGGTCAGGGATTGTTGTTGCCTAGGGGCATGTCAAAAGGAGACTTGTTCAGAGATGCTGATTGATCAGTAATATTGACTTCACTCAATCATTTTATTTTTTTTTCCTTCCCTAGGAAGCTACTTACTGTATATAATACCAAAAAACTCTTAAGTCTATTTCTACCCCAACATAGCTAGAGGCAGACAGAAGTTCCGAAATGTTATTTTTTTCCTCTAACAACCTCAGAGGTTATGTTTTTGTTGTGACAGTGAGGCTTGATTATAGTAATTCCTGCAACTCAAACCTTTAAGTAGGGCATCTCTTCAGACTTCAGAAGGCAGTGGTCACTCACTGGTCTGATCAGCAGTTATTTATCAGCTAGGTTCTTCCTTCTTTTAGAGTGGTTACCTATACACTTGGATTTTATCTTTGTTTTTGTTTTTTTTAAATTGGCAGTAGATGACTTCAAACCTGAGAACGATTGGGTATGAATTATGTACAAGGCATAGTCCCAAGGAAATGGTTACAATTTGATTAATGCTTGGATAGGGGAATGCTTCTCTATGCCTTTGACCTTCAAATTGCGTCTTTTTAATGACGAGCTATGAGATGCATCTCTTTTGTTCTGGTGTCTATTAAATCTCTTTAATTTACTTTAAAAATTAAGGAGTTTTCCTTGTACTTGTCATTTATCAAGTTAATCAGTTTTTGTTTGCTGAACAATCTTCCTCATGCTTCTGCGAGGGATAAATGAGTGAAAATAATGCTGGTCTCAGCTCCTTGCTGGGCTTCTAGGAGAGTTTGAAAGAATAAGGAGAAAGGTCTGTGGCTGATGCTTGTCTGTTGAGGGAGGCTCTGTGGTGAAAATGGCACCAGTCACGGCAGCAAAGACTTCTGTGTCGTGTGGTTCTCGACGCACGTGCGTTACGGAACAAATCCTCGTCTCCAAACAAGTCTGAGGATTGGTTGGTTTGTGCTGATGCCGGCGTTGAGTGTCTCGTTACTTTTAATACAGTGGAAACCAGAGCGTGAACCAGTTATCAGTTATCAAACTGAGGGCTCTGCAAAAAAAAAAAAAAAGCCAGCCACTTGCAAGTAGTTGGCAAAGTGAGCTTTGAAAATGGTTCAGCTGGCGGCTTGCCTTGTGTTCTTAATGCCAGTTATTCCTTAGATAATGTAACTCTTACAAAAAGAGGGGGAAAAAAAAAGGTTGCTGTCTTAAAAACCCTGCTTCTTGGTGGTGGTGAGCTTGAGGAAGGTGTGTGGTGGGTACCCATGTTCCTGTGCACCTCCCAGGGAGGTGTTACAAATGTTCCCTGCTGCAGGAACCTGGTGGTGTTTCTTCAGCCTTCCTGTCAGAGATGTGTCCACCTCGACAAAACTGCTGATAGTGTTACACAAAATTACTGAGGCTGTTGGAACATTCAGCTAGGAAGTTTTTCAGCTTTTCTCTTCCTGTGGCTGTGCAGAAACAGACCAGCTAAATTTACACCCAACAAATAGTGAGGGAAAGTTGTTACCGTGTTATCCTTATAAACAGACATAGCTACACACTTACAAAAGGATCATACTTTCCAGTTCTTAATATTTAGAAAAATATTGTGCTAGGTAGAGAAAGCATAAAACCTGTGTGTGTGATTCTGGTAAAGGGTTAAAACTACAAAAACTAATTTGTATTGGTCCAATAGATTTCAAGTAGGCTATTTTGGACAGTAGCTCATGTTTTGGCTTCCTCCTCAGCTGAAATTTTCCAACCAGTTTGGGTATTTAGAGTCTTATCTAGACTCTTTTCAGTGAATCTAGATAGTGGGTGCAACTCTGCTAGAAACCAACTGAAATTATCTTACTTGGATTCTTAAATTTGTATTTTCGAACTGTACTTAGTCCCCCTTTTTTTTTTTCCACAGAAAATCTGTTGCTTCTCACTTATTTCATAAGGGATTATGAAACTTTCTTGGTAGACTAACTGGGTAGTTCTTGCTTTGAGCAATCTTCTTTAATCCTCAAGTATTTGAATTTAAAACATTTGTGTTTTAAGTAGAAAACTGTACTTGAAGTGTTTCTGTCGTATTATTACAATATCATATACAGCAGCAATTGGACACTGCTTTGCTCATCATAATTCCCTGGTAATCTGAGATTTATATAGGAGGTTTGAATGTATAAATCAGGTTTGTATCAGGCTGTTTCTATAAGCGGCACGCTGTCAGATGACGACAGGAAGGAAGTAATACTTCTAAAAGACACGGCTCAGTCATGATTCTAAGGAATGGACTTTTCCTCTGTGTGATTGAAATGACTGGGGAGAAATCGTAGTCTGAAGTGGAAGCCTGACTATTATTATTTTCATTTTTATTATCATTATTTTCTTTTTTTTTTCTCCTTTGCCAGGTTTATTTTAGATGTTCATTGAGCATTAGGAAGGTATATTTTTAATGGTGTGGTAAACATGTTCAGCCTTTTCAAGAATTAATGCTTACTGGTGTTTTGCTGATGAGGCCAGCTAGATATTAAAAAGGGCAGGAGGGGGAAATCCACATTCTTTGAAAGTCTTCTTGAAAATTTAATTTTGAATACTGTATGTTTATCTGCAATACAGATTGAGCAATTAAAGATTGGTTTTCTTGCAGAAAAACTCAAATCAGGCAAATATATTTGTTAGCAATCCTTGGCTAATAGATTTGGCTGAAGATCTGTGGGTGACAGATGTGCTTTCAAACATCTGACAGGAATGAAATGAAAAGGTTTAAAGGCGCTACTCCTTCAGAATTCGCTAAAAATCGCAAGGCTTTTGCATTCTGCACATACTTCCCAACTCCTGCCTCTCAGTACGCTCGTCCGAGAGCACCAGAAAGACAGAAGGGCATAATCACTGAAAATGGACTTTACTATTTCAAATGAACTATATGAAGAATGTGAAGTAGAACATAAAAATAGGGAGAGCAAATAGCCTCCTACAACTGTTTCATTAAATTTGGATGATGGTTGTATCAAGGAGGTGCTGGCAGAGAAAGTTTGTACTTAGGTGTCGTATCAAAATTGCTTTTTTCCTGGCCGTTGTTTCTATTCATTCTTCATTTCCCAGGAACCTTTAGCTTCATTTAAGGAAAACTCTGCCTAATGTACGGTGTAAAGAGAGGGGAAACTGCATTCATTATAGTAGGGTGATATGTGTATGACTTGTTCAATGGATTGACATAAAAGTATGTTGCAGAGGAGTTGAGTGGTTTGGACAGCTAAGAGAACCTATCAAAAATAAATTATTTGTAACCTTCAGGTTGCCAGGGCGCTTTTGTGGATAACACTCGTCTGAAGTGAAATTGTGGCTTAACACCTTTTTAAAATGAGTCAGCAACTTATTTTGGTTTGTTATCACTATCAGACTGAACATTTGAAGTGACTTTGTTTAAGAAAGATTAGAAGACAAAAGTGCCCCTTCCTCTCCCTCTCTTTTTATATAGAGTTTCCTTTGTACAATTTCTTTTTTTTCTGCTGTTGAGAAACAACAATTCGAATGCAGAAAAATAGCTGGGAGATGTGAGCAGATGTCATATTTCCTTTCATCCACCAGCCTAAAAAAGGGGGGAGGGTGGACGGGCTAAATAGACTTCAAAAAGACACAGAGCACTTACTGCTACTTTTTTTTTTGCATTCATTTGAATAATGTTCTGAAATGAGGGTACCTTTAACTGTCGTCTTATTTAACCTTCCCTTTCTATAGCCAGACAAACTTCAGTTTGAACAGGTGGTCTTATTTTGGGTACCAGACGTTCTTCCTGCTCAGTGGGCACACTTACAGCGTGGTGTCTTTTACAATTAAAACTAATATTTAATTTCTATCTGATGCCTCACACTTTCCCCACATCATATGTGTATCTAAGGGCTCTCTGTCTCAGCAGTGAACTGAGCCAGGGGAGAGCTCTTCAGAGCTGCAACCTTGGGGCAGGTTCTTGGGTGTAAACTTTTGCTCCTAACTCGGTCGTCGGCACAACTATTGATGTGAAATGACATCCCTGGCACTTTGTCGTCAGAAAATTGAAGCCTCTCCTTTGTGCCCGTAGTGCGACCGTCAGTATAGAAGCCTTGAATTACACTTCGGTATCTTGGCAATTTCAGCATTTTTTTTTCTTCTCATTGATACACTAATATGTCAAAACAAAATTAAGCATAAAGAGTGGAAATAGGTTGTCCTATTTCCTCTTATAATAGGTAATTGATGCAGAGGATGTTCTTAGAATGATTTTTTTTTTTTTTGTAAATTGAGAGCCATATAAAAGCCAACCATTTAACCTTTGAAATGGTGTGGAGTTTATTGTGCAGTTAAAGTCCAATATCATTAAGCTTTGTAGTTAATGTTTGCTCTGTTGAGCTGCTTGTTTGCCACCGCTAGAGCAGTAGGTGCTGAGCAGCAGAGCTGCCTGCAGGACAGGGCTGCTCCTCTCTGTGCGTGGCTGCAGATCCCACCGGGGGTGAACGTGCCCTCTTGGCACAAACACCTTATACCCTTTGACTTTGGACCTTGTTGCTTTCTGTTACCAGTTTCTTCTCTGATGTTTCTTTAGTGAGTTACTGTATTATCTTGTAGCCTTAGGCTTTTTAAAAACAAAGGTGGGTTTTTTTGTTGGTGGTGTTTTGTTTTTTTTTTGCTGAACTTCAGAACTGGAATAGGGTGATGGGGTGGGAAACTCGTGATGAGGAGTCTCATTTAGGAAATGCAGTTTCTTGCTTTTCCTTGTCTTTACCAAAAAATGATTTCATGTAATGATTGATCTGTCATGATGCACACCTCCTCATTTACAGACTATGGGGCAGGTCTGTTTACTTTGCTCTGTCCCTCAGAGAAAGACTGGGTGTAATTTTCTTTAACTTGCAATATCGATTTGGAGTGGAAATGTACTTTTACTTGCGTGGAATCTATCAGTTTACAAATACAGCCACTATGTTATGGTTGCAATAAAAATATCTTGAAATTTCTTTCTCTTTCATCTTTGTCTTAAAGACTTTTTACTGTAATGATCTGTAAAGTGTTTTTTTTGCCTTTTTTTTTTTTTTTTTTTTCTGAATAAAACTCTTAGGTATCTGGTTTTCTACACGCTCTCTAATTTAAGGATATTGAGACTTTAGTTAATGCTATTGCAACCTTTTAAGCTTGTAAGAGGCTTCCAGATAAAGGTGAAGGGGCTTATTTCAAAGGGGGATTTGAAATGCAAGGACTCGGCTGTGTGTATTACTGAGGTTTTCTGACCATCAAGCAAACCGGTGGAACTCGATGATCTTTAAGGTCCCTTCCAACCCTGACAATTCTATGATTCTGTGAAAGCTGTTTGAACCAAAATCCTCCGCGAAGGAAGGTGAGCAGACGGGTCGCTGTTGTGAGGCCTGTTGTACAGAACTACACCTGAACCCAAGCCTTGCTTCTTGGAGGTGTGCAGAGAAAGCATGAGGGGCAAGGAATGTTAGATGTGAGCCACCTGTCCTAACTTTGAACTCTGAGAGGGGCTTGGAGCAGGTGACCTCCACAGGTCCCTTTCAACCTAAATTATTCCGCACCGATCCAGAGAGGGAGGTAAAAATACGTCTCCTTATCTATGTCAGACAGTCTTCTAGTCTCTGCTGCTACCTGGAGTATAAAAGCAATGGCTTTGCAAGAATAACTGTGTTAGGTTAGTCCAAGGAGACCAGGAGCAGATCCTTTGGGATACATGTAAAACATGATATACAATGAATTGTAGGCATAAAGACAAGACCTGACTGGCAGTCGTGTAAGGACAAGATCTCGAGTTTTCTTATATTATCTTCTGTATTAGTGTGTTGCTGGAAATGAATGATGTCACAGATAGGTTGGGGGATACTACAGGAGCTTTCAAATGTCCCTCATTTTACTTTTGTAATGCAATTGTAGTGCCATCGTAGTTCTTCTAGGGCCTGTAAACTGTGTTCTACCACTGCATTCGAGCCAGAGTGCTTGAAGGGTTTACAGCTTCTTTTAATGAATCTTGCTTTCCAACTTGGCAAATCAACCTGGCTGGTGTAAGTTGGATTCCATGACTCTGTTTGATTTGTGGGGCACATAAGTTCTCAGTGTTTCGCTTCAGAATCCTATCAGTGTGAGCTGGACTTTGTCTTTCTGCTGACTGTTTTTCTCTCCTGTGTATAGATCAGAAAGCAGGACTAGCCTGCTGAGCTTATTTTGAAATAAAAAGTTAAAAATGCAGTTGTGAGTGTCTTCTGGGGAGAATCAGGTTGCTCTTACCAGTTTTCTAAATCTGGGTATTTTCTTTTTCCCCTCCTCTTGCAGATTATTGAACATTAAGGGTCAGTAGATCAATTATACTTGTGCCTAGCGTTCCTCAGTCCATGGTAGCTAAAGACACTAGGATATATTAAAAGTTTGGTTGTGGGCAATTTATTTTTAAGCATAATTATCAACTGATGTTCGTTAGGATAAGTAATTTAGATGACCTGAAACACGAGACACCTTACAGATTGATAAACACTGCTCTTGCAGGCTGAAACTTATGAACATACTGCTGCTCGTGGCTTCCTTTTGTGTACAAATAACTGTTGAATCTTTTTTTTTCTTATGGGAGATGAGATTTTTATAGCTGATTACTTTTAGCAGTTATACTGTTCTGAAGTGACTAGAGTTATCTGAACGTACGGGCTTTTTTTGGTCGCGTGTTATACTGCAAATATCTTAGAAGCTTGTGGGAGAGAAGGGTATTGTGATAAGGGCATGAAATAATGGGATGGAATTCGATGCTAATTTATTTTTCCCTTTGCCTTACAGAAGAGGAAGATGGTGTTTGGGAGAACGGACTTTCCTACGAATGTCGCACTCTACTTTTCAAAGCCGTTCACAACCTGTTGGAGAGGTGTTTAATGAACCGGAATTTTGTGCGCATCGGGAAATGGTTTGTGAAGCCTTATGAGAAAGATGAAAAACCTATAAACAAAAGGTAGGGTGTTTTATTTTGCTTTATTAAAGAAGTTTTAGGGTTTATTTAAGCTTTGTGCTAGAGGAAGCATTTCATTAAGAGCACTCTTGTTTATGGTTTGTTTGGGAACCTGGATCTCTGATCTTCCTTAGTTTTCTTCCGTTTTGGAGTTCTTCAAAACTTCCTTATGATGAAAGGAAATAATGATCAGGGCAGTAGGCAGTATTTTCTGTATCCTGTTACTCATATAGAGATCAGCAGCCTTCTTATCTGTGGAAAAGAAGCTAGTCTTGTAGAAAGGAAGACAAAGATAACCGTGTGAAGAGACCCTTGCTCTTTGGACTTGCCGGTGTAGTGACTGGGACTAATTTTGATTGTAAATGGTAAGACTCATTCTTTGAGCAAGCGGGATCTAGAGAGCTGTTTATGGGCACCACGAGGTTTAGATAAATTGGATCTTGCAGGAGATGTTGAGAAAAGAATTTGAAATGTCGGCTCCTGGTCAGAAAGGAGGTTGGGAACTCTGGTGCTGTAAGGATACACGTGGCCCCCACATTGAGGGGGAGGAGGGTGAGAGGAGCATTTTTTTATCTACATTGGAAGGACTTCTTCTCATGGTTCTAACGTGGTTTGACACGGTCTGTGTTGCCTAGCAATAAATAATGAAATGAATAAAAACTAGGTTAGCTGGAACAAGTTTAATCGCTGTTCCCAAATCAGCTTTTAAAATCCAAAGTAATTTAAAGCTTAGACGATGGGGTGTTTTGTGTGTGTGGATTTTTTTGGTGTGTGTGTGTATATGTATGTGTTAAATCATGCATGCAGGAAATTTTGAGATCAGTGGCTTAGCTTTTTGGGTGTGGAGTTGGCCATTGTTGGCATCTTCTGCAATAAATTTAAACTTGAAAGAAAATTAGAGCTGTTCTGGAGGAAAAGCAGCAGAAGCACGTGTTTGTGTGTGCTTCTATTAGTAGCTGTGAACTGCTGCTTTTAATTGGTGTATAAACTTTAGTTCTAGGAATCCTTCTCCACCCTCATCAGGGCAAATGTTTCCTCTCTGGGATGTCCTTGTCCATCCATCCCTTCTGCGTGTTGTTGCTAAAAATCGATAGTAAAGAGTTTACTTTTAACTATTTAGGCCAATGTTGTCTTGGCACAGCCTGGGCTTTCCTCGTTTAAGGAACTGGTTTCCCAAATTGTCATTTGAAACTAGCATTAGTTATGGCGAGGCATCTCTTACAGTCATTCTATGAAGCTCTCTGCAGCAGCTGGGAAAGCTGATGAAAGCTTTTAAAATAAAATAGCAGTTATTTTGTTTAATTTGGAGACTCCGATTCTCTTTTATTCAGAAGGTCAGCATGCTTGATGAAAATAATAAAAGGAATTGTGAGCTTACCCACTACAACAACTTCATCATAAATCATCCAGATCCACTGGAAATTTATGTGTAGAAAGATTAGTCAGAGCTGTGTAAGACAATTTCATTGCAGAGAAATCTCAGTGCTTCCTACCAGAGAGCTCGATACCACGTGATTTTTTTTTTTTTTTTTTCGAGCGCTGGCTTTTATGAAATGAAGTGAGGGGAATGGCTCACAGATGTGCATACTCGTGGCATATTTGGCTCATCCCTTCTAGGAACAGCTTGAATTTGGGTAATCTATACTCTCTGGAAAGTTAGCCTGTACAGAGGTAACTGTTCAGGCCTCTGCTGCTCCCAGCAGCTTCCTGTGGGAGAAACCCAAATGAGTGAAATAGGTGCTTTGTGATACCACCTCTGTAGCTAGAAAGTGTGTCACCATGTGATGGAGGAGGAAATGTCAAGTGCAAGAGTTTGAGTGGATTTGGGTCTCTTGTGGAAATTGCAATACTCTTCTGGTCAAGAGGGACGGTTCTCTCGTACCGAATGTTGAGTGTGACACTGCAGCAAACTCAGCACAAAGGGACTTGCAGCCTGCCTAGGAAATGCTCTGAGTGCTGCACCTGGGCTGCTGATGTTTCTTACCAGACAACTGGTCTAGAACTAACAAAAACTAAACTTTAATACAACTTTTTCCTACCTTTCCTTTTTCGGGATCCATTTAAACAGCGAGACCTACGCTAACTTTGTCTTTTCTTGTAGATGTGGCTGACTTAATTAAAAACCAAAACAAAATCTTCCTAATAGAGGAAGAAACAGGGAGTCTTCTGAAAAAGACGCTGTTCTTGTTATGTCGAGAAGTTAGTATGATGTGCTTTTGAGATGAACGTTAGGAATAGTACTGTTCCTGTTATTTGAAATATGGAAGACAAATGTCTCTTCGAAACTGTTCTCGTTCTTCAGCGATGGGCATCCATAATCATCAACAGAAGAATGGCCTTGGGATTGTTCTTTGCATTGACATTGAAAAATCCTGATCACAGAATTCACGTGCCTATAAATTTAAAGGCATTTAATATACTGGGGATGTGCAGTCTGCTACCAGTCCGCTTCAGATCCCACTTTATACTTCTTACTACCCTGCAGAGTCTTGTTGGCTTTGTATTGCGACTGTGGAACTCATATAAAGTTGGTTATTCTTGCTGGTGCTCTCGAGTTTCAAAATCTTGGATTAGAGACTGAGTAGTCGATGCTCTTGGTAGTGAAGGTAGCTTCTTAATGTGCACTTTTCTGGAGCTGTGGTTGAGCAATGGACAGGACCGTAGCCCCACTTTCCCCCTTTCTTTCTCACTGAAGGATGAATAAACTATTTCTTTCATTTGAAGCTGATCCCACCTGGATTTGTCAGTTTTCTTTGAAAGCATGTGGTGCCAGAATGTGAGATTTTTCTTTCTGTTATCTGGTTTCCTAACAATAGAAATCAGTCCTGTTGTGCTTTTTGGTTGTATGTGGTAGTGCAACAGACTTAAGACTGGGACTTTAATAGCTGTTTGGCTGTGATGACAGATCCTCAAGCAGCCATGGCTTCCTGTCTCTTGCTCTGTTGTTTTTCTTCCTTGTATAAGATTATATTAAAAAAAACAAAACTGTTTCATCTTTGTGTCGCACATGTGTTAATTTTAAAAGGAGAGTCCTTAAATGTTCATAAACTGCTGCCACTGTGGCATGTGAAAGGATGACCAAGGAAGAATTAGATAGTTTTAACTGTTCGCTGTTTAATGATGTGACTCCTAAACCAAACTTGTTCAACTCACCTCATATTATTGTTTAATATCTCTTGAAAATTTTGCCATGGCAAAAGTAAAACCCGGAGATGTTCGCGTCGTGCAGTTCCGTGCTGCGTGTCGACAAGGCTGCAAGATAATAACCATGACCTGCTCTTCCCTCCCTCCCCTTGCTTCTCCCCAGTCTAAAACCAGCATTGAGAAAAGTGAGACAGTCATGGCTTTGGTGACATTTGATCTGTTAGAACAAGTCACGATTACCGTGCCTGAGGAAACTGTCTGAGGTTTTCAAGTATGCCAGTTCCACTGCTGTTTATAGACCGGGCAGGAACGGAGCGGCTGACTCCCTCAAGTGTCTTGTTGCTGGTTTGTAAGTGGCTGATTTTTTATTTGGTTTTCAGAAAGAGGTGTTGTAGGATCAGCAGAACAACAATAGAATAAAAGACTGAAAAGAAGGTTTTGCTAATGGTCTCAGTTGTAACCAAACGGGGAGAAAAATAAATTAAAAAAAAAAGAAATCGTTTCCTTGGTATTTGTCACAACTTTTTTCAATCATTTCAAGCAAGGTAGATAGCAGAAGCTCAATAATGTGGTTTAAATGACTGCATGTTAAATTACAAAATTTGACAAATAGGAACGTCTTTCTCTTTTTCTCCTTTCTGATTTATCGTGCTGTTATTGCCGTGTTCAGAGCTATAGCTGCGTGTGCAAAAAAACCACCCTCTAAATGCATGAGACAGAGACTGTGGTCGTCTGCATCCAGCTGTCCATCTTCCTTTTCTGGTTACACTGCTCAAATAACAGCCTTTGGAGGAGACTTTTCCTCTTGCCAACTGGATGATAAAATAGTAGAACATACCTGGAACAAATATGATTAGGGAACTTGTCAGATTAAGCACTATTTTAGACACAGTTCCTTAGTGAAGATTAAATCTGACTTTCCTAAAGGAGGCAAAAGTATAAAGTGCTTACGTGGAGCATATCTCCCGAAGTTTGGTACTAATAAGTACAACTTGCTAAACTTTTAACGCAATTGAAATACCAGTAAGCAAATAACTGAGTGATCCTGATTTTGTGGGAGGATCTAATAGACAACTGAAAATCTAGAACACTAAAAGCTACTATATTACTTGTATGGTTGCTTTATTTTTTTTTTCTTCTTTGTAAATAAGAAATAATACAACTTACAGTGGGTGGCAAACTTGTGTCTGATGCGTTCACTTAAAAAAGCCGTAACACAAAACCCACCAAAAAACCTCACCACACATCCAAAACAAACAGCACCTCCCCTTCCAAAAAGAAAAACAAAACAAAAACCTCCTTGAAAAATCATAAGCGATAAGCTTATCGTATCTTATAAAATGAAACTTGCTGTGCAGGTTTCACAGGTAATGCTCTTTAACCTTAGTCTGGCTACAGGATTTTATAATGTCAGTTTTGTTGTTTTTTTTTCCCCTCACAGAAATACTATTTTACCTACCTGATGTAAACAATAAGTTTATGACTTCCTGGGAAGTGGCTGCTGAAAAATATTGTAGACGTGGTTGTTTGGTTTGTTGGCTTTTTTTATAAGCCTTTGTACCTGTAGTTATTTAGCTTTAAAGGTGTGCTTATCATAGTTCTGAAGATCTGTCATTTTTCTCTCTACCTCATCTTGCTGGGAGGAAGAGGTAAAAGTAGCCACGTGGATGTGATTCCTGGATTCGGTGCAAGGCTGCTGCCAGAGCTGCCAGTCAGGAATGGCCTTGTGATAAGTGGGTGGAGAGTGAGAGATTTTCAATTAAGCCATGGAAATGCTCTTGCCGCCTACTTCAGAAATGTTACTATTGATAAGGTAACGGCAGGAATGAGATCACCCCTCGTCTGTTTGGTCTTCGGTGGCCTTAGGACAAAGGGAATGCTGCACTTTTGGTCCTGAGCCCCCGTTTCTGCCTTGTCCCCCTTCTTGGCTGCCTATTTCCCATGGGCCCCCTTTCCATAGGAACGGAGCCGTTTGCTTCATGATCCCTCTAAAATGATGCTGAATTATTATTAAGGAGCAGAATGAGGAGATTTCTGGGTGTTAAAACTCAAACTTCATACTTTAGTGTTAACTACACAAGAACGTGTAGCCACAGGTTTTGCCATTTCTTTCTATATGTTTAATTGAAAACCTTAATAGCTGAAGCTACAGGGCTGTTCCTTGATGCTGCTGGAATATTTTCCTGTAAAGTCTGCTCAGCTCCTTTTGCAGTGTAAATTTCCTCCCGATGTTAATCTTTAAATCAAACAATGTCAACATTTTTTTTTTACAACAGCTCTAATGAGGCTGTTCTGGCATCATGTACCGGCAGGAGAGCAGGTGATGTTTTTCCTTTTACTGTAGACAGCTGGAATTGAGAGCTGCTGTAAGTAGGACAGTGCAGGATAAACAGCAGGAGCTGAGAGCATTGATCACATGATTGTCTCTTTGGAATATTGGGTTGCTACAGAGACTACAAGCAGACAAATTTAGCACTTTACATCACAAAGCAGTTTTCTCTTATTTAGCTTAAGTTACAGTGGTAGTTGGTTCATCAGGAAAAATGAAAAAAAATGATAAGACCCTTGGGTTTTAGCTTTCAACGTTTAAATCTCTGCTGCTCTTGTTCACTGAAGGATGAGATAATACCAACACCACACAGATACTTCAATTTTTGTTAAATGAAAATTTTATAATGCGTTTCAAATTTGAACTTTGGAAAAATCTGGCTTAACAAGATGTTTGTAAATGTTTCAGAAAGGGAAAGAGCAATACACTGAAAGCTGTTATACTGTCTTTGCAATAATGTCTAGCTCTTCTCTGTTTTCCAAATATGTTCTGGATTCTTTATAGCACACGCATATTTCACTGTGAAAGCTCAAATTGAGATTTGCATCCTTAATAATTAAAGGATGCTAAAATATACCATGACAGGTTTATTAGTCTCATTTAAGTTCTGAAATGCAGGAACAGGAGCAAACTCTTTTTTTTGTAGCATTGCTTATAATGTATCTGGAGAAATATATACTTTTTAATAGGGGTGTATGTATATATATAAATACACCTATTTTCTAGTTGCATTCTGAAAAAATGAATTTTGCTTCTTTGTCATGCTATAGATTTAATAATGTACAAAATTTTTTTTGTTTCAGCCTTGATTTTATTGGGGTAAAGCTAAGCTCATTAATAATGAAGTTAACTTAAAAATGTGGAAATCTTTAAGGTGAATATGACATCCTGGAATAGAAGTCACTTGGACAGTTGTATTTGCTTTAGTGCACAAAACTTAGTTATGGAATAAGTAAATATTTTTAACTCGTAGATCTAACTAAAAATCAAAACATCCTCAGCTATGTGAAAAACAGTTTGGAGAGCCTTTTGACAGTAGTCAGTAATGATCTGCTTTGAACTGGAAGGTCTTTTTCTACTTGGCTATTAGCTATGGTTTGGTGTTTTGCTTTTTTTTTTTTGCTTTGTGTTAGTGTCAAAATCAGCTTTCTGCTATATTTACCTTCATCACCGTGGGGAGTTCCTGAGAGATGCTTCGAAAAATGTCTGCCGTTCCGTCTTTTTGTCGGTAGTTGGAGAAGCATCTGTATTTTGAGATCTTATTACTTCATGTTAAGATCCAGAATATGTAACTTGCTAGAAAATGTAGCTGTGCATTTGTTTAGATTCCTTTGTGCTTTCCCGTTAAGGATGTTAATGCCGCCGTGTCTGCTTGAAGTGCAGAGCTCCTGATGGGGCTGATCCAAACTCTGATGTTTGAGGGGAACTTGTAGCCAAGGGCAAGGAAGGCATGGTTTTGAATTGATTAATGATGATTCAAGTTCTCCTCATAAAAAGTAGTACTGCAGTGTAATGGGTATCTAGGAGAGCATGTTCTTCCTAGAGAGCTAGGAACTAATTTCTCTTATCCTCTATTTCCCTCAGCTCCCAGTGCTTAAAAAGCAAAATACACTCCCTCACCATTCCCAAAAATAGCTAAAACCAAACCCAAACAAAGCTCCTGAAGTATTTAATAATTGAAACAATTTGCATTCTAGCCTTGTGAGGTGCTTTGTTCTCTTGTTTTTGTTTTTTAATTTTTCTTTCTCTTTCATTTCTTAAATCAAGAAAACTCAAATGTTTTCCCTCGCAATTATTTTTGCTGCTGTGTTAACATAACAATCTGATTTTAATATTTTACTTATTTCCTAGTTTGCTTATTACAACAAGTGTATACTTCATTCCTGCTCCTTTTCTAGTCTGAAGTAAGATTCTGAAATGTCATAATTCAGAGTGTGGAAATTAAAGATGCTGTATGTAAAAGAAGATCGGCTGTTGAAGCAGCAGAAGTGCGAGGGTGGCTGCGTAGAAAGCCGCTCTTCGTGAGCGCGTCGCGGTGTTCCGGCTGTACCTGGAGGATGTCTGTAGTCACAAAGAACCATTTTGAACAAGCACTTCCAAAGAAAAGGTGGTGGACGGGGTTGTCTTGAGGGACTTGCTTCTGCTTTTCTTCTGTTAGCTCAGAAAGCCTCAAGTGCCTTGGCAGCTTCACTCTTTCTTCTCCATGATGAAAAGCCCCAGAGGGTTGCCAGGCAAAGAACAAAGCGTAGGGTGTAGCGTGTGGTGGGATAGAGGACGGTGCAGTGCAGGTTGAGCACGTGGTCAGGTGTGTAATTCCTCGAGACTTAAGTCTTTGGCAGCTACGGTTTGTTTTCTATCCTGTGCTGGTTGCTATAGCATCGTCTCTCTTAAAGAAAAAAGGAAAAAAAAATAAACAAATAACTGAGTATGGAGGGTCTTAGGGCTTCGTGGTTTGTTTGTGCGACCTTAACACTTTTTTTTTTCTATTTAAATTTTTCCAAAAGAACCTATTTTATTTTAAGGCAGCATTCTCAGCCCAAGAGTTTACTACAGAAGGCAACTGTCATCTTTTCAATAGGAATTTCTTTGATACCTTACATTTATTTAGCCTACAGAAATCATCTGTAGAGAAGAGTAACTGTTTGGAGAGGCTCCTCTTTGGGCAGCAATGATGCATCAGTTGGGAACTCTCAGCTCTGTAGCTGCTGCTGCTGCTGATTCTTGTCAGCCGGTCATGATATATTGATTCTCGGTCAAAATGCCCTGAAGGGTTCTGGGTGCTGGCCAATATGTACCAATATTTGGCAAATATTTTATAGTGGTCTGAAATAATGGTGCATATCAATTAGAGACTTAAAACTGTAGCTGCTGTGTTTGTGCTTCTGAACAAGGTGTGTTCTCCACTGAAGGGGAAATCCGAATTGTGACAGCTGTTGGGTCTTGGGACAGGAATTTTACTTCGTAATGTCCATTTCTCTCATCTGGAAAATGATAGTAGAAAGTATATAGTTGATAAGGATATAACAAATATTTAGGTAGGGCTGGCAGTGCTTGGATTTGCTAAACCACTCGTGATTCAACTCAGAAGTAATTCACAAAGGTGATCTGGGAAAAAAAGAGATGGTAATAATTTGGGTTTTGGTTGTTTTCACAACACAACAAACAAATAAAAATCCCAACGTTCTAAACATTCTCTTTCAGGTGAAACATTTGGGTACTTTTTTGAATTTAGCATTAAATGTGCTGTAGGGTTTTTCAGTTGGAGATTTCCTTGTTGCTTCTGCTGTTGCAGTCTCCTCGCCTTTGGGCCGCAGTGTGGTGCTGATCTGAAGGCTGCAATTTACTGAGGTGTGGTTAGTGAGGTTCTAACGCAGCTCATGTTTGTGAGGCGCTTGGAAGATACAAAGCTCGACGTCAGTACCAATGTCTAGGAAAAAAGCAGCTCTAATGACGTTTTTATCAAGAAGGTATTTTCAGATTTGCTGATGGTTATGTAGAAACCTCATGTATATGTAAATTTTAGTGGGCTTTTCTCTCCTACCCTTCAGGTTCTCCTACAAAGGTAGAAGTAGAGATTTTATTGAAACTGTCCACGTCGCTTTCTGCTTCTTTTCACGTAGAATCATAATCTGATATGAAAACATCTTCGTTTTGTATGATTAGAGTAAAGAGGGAGCATGGGGGAATCAAAAATGGTTGGTTTTTTTATACAAATGTTTTACTGGAACATAGGTGGGGACTGAAGTTTGCTTAAAATAGCACTACTTCCAAGGAGTGTCTCTCTTTAAATTTTATTTTTCAATTTGATTTCAGTATTGAAACTATTTCTGACTGAATTCTGGTGCATTCAGATTAAAATTCATAAAGAAGACTTGTTTCTGGTGACACTTCATAGCATGCATATTCAGAGATCAGATGGAAACTGGATTATTGATATTTAAATTCTGTGATTACACCTTTAATGAAATTAATTAGAAATATTAATGGACTAACTTCATAGGCAAGAAAATGAGATTTTTGGGAAAACTAGGATTTTATTTTCAGAATTTTCTGTTTAATTTCTGTCCTCTGCTCTTATGTGTTATCTATGCACATGTAGCAATACCTGATCATAATTTAAAAATTAAAAAAGGGGACAGGGGAAATGTCAATACCAGCTTTAAGAAAAGCTTTTTTTTTTCTTCCTGTATCTGCACCTTAAAGACTTCACTAATTCCCTCTGTTCTCAGCATTGAGGAATAGGTATTTTTTTAATATTTCAGTTATGAGATGCTCTGCACAAATTACCTGGTGATCTTCTGAGCTGCTTAAAAGAATGCCTGCAAATAAAAATGTAGGTTGAGCGCTGCCGTAGCAGGCAAGAAACCACCAGATTTTGTTTTTTTTCTGTTCTTGTGTCCTTGCCTTGAATTGTAAAGGTAATTTGCCTGTTTAGCCCAAAGTGATAAATAGGTAAATTTTTGGCTTTATTAGGATTTTTGGCCATGAGGTGAGTTGTTGAGAATAGGAGAAACTTGGAGAAACGGTGGAGAGAGGACTGTATTTCTTTTAATAAATTATTGTCAGTTTTGAGAGAACTCCTAAGCAGGGTTTGAGGCAGCATCGTATACTAGCAGTCAGCCTCTGGAAACGTAAGGAATTGGAGAAAATGCAAATGTATTACTTTTTTTTTTTTTAAAAAAAAAAAGCAGCATGCACATTTATAGACTTTCTTGCTCAGTCATAAAGCAGTGTATTGTAGGGGCATCCAGTAACTTCAGGCTCTAGTCCTTTGTTTTCCTTCCTCCTTTTCTCCACTGCCTTGCGTGTTTTTTTGGTTTGTTTTTTTTATTTTTTTTGGCTTTGATTTATTTAAAATTATTTTTACTTTTTAAAATTACGATTGTTCATTGTATTTCTTGTGATTACTTCCCGTGCATTGATATTTCCTGAGGTTTTGTAACCTAACAAATTACGATGTTAAACGGGAAGAAACAGTTTCTCTGAGCCTGACTAGCCAGGAAGAAATTGAATACTGTGTTTGAATACACCAAGTGATAGTTTTGCCTTTCCTGTTAAGCTTTAGTTTAAAGAAGACTCCAGTTTTCAGGAGATATGTGTGGAAATCTGTTTCCCAGAGCTGGAGGACAGCTCTGGTTTTTACCCTATTGTGCATAAAAATGACTTTGCTGCACGTCTGCAAGCACTGAAAGAAAAACCCGAGGTGATGGGCATCGCTTTGCTGTTTAACACCAACATTTCTAACCAGAATTAGGGGAAGTTTTTGGTAACGTTTGGATTTTGTGAAATAAACTGTAGCCCGGCAGATCTGCCCTCCCTGCCGTACAAGCAGCACGCTGGCAGCTGGCACACCAAAGCGGCTTGGATGACGGCAGTGACAACAATGGCCACTCTCTTACTTTATTATTTTGTTGGAAACTTCTCTTTTGCTGAGTGGGGAGAGAAGGGAGTTCTAATTTGGGGGTTTTCTCGTCTGGATTTGGCCTTTGCATGACGACCTTGAATTTTCCTTGCTATTTCTTAGGACTAGTTTTGCAGCGTAATGAATTCAAGTGCTTCTGTTATCATGCTGATGCTTCTCTTTGTCTTGGTTTATTTGAATTCCAACAGATTATGCCACGACTGTCTGCCCTTTATCTGTGTAATAATGTGGTGTTTACAAGAGACATCACTTAATTACATTTAAAGTGTGTTTAAAGAATGTGTGCTTTTATTTTTAAACTTTGCCTCACTTAAACTAAGCCTCTAAATTGTTTTGTCGCTCAGAACCAAGAACACCGTCTACTCTTTCACCTTAAACTATCCAATATGATTTTAAAATTAAAACTGAAAATTCAACCCTCAACTATGTGCATGAGGATTAAAGTGTAATCAGATTTCCATATAGGAATTTAGTGGTGTTTACTAACCGTGTGACTTCACTTGAACTTGAAATCATCAACAAGATGCTTGGCTCCATCAGCACTGCATTTTGGAAACAACTTTGCTGGGATTTCTGAGCAGTATATTATTTTGTCCACAGGGAGTATTTTGTCCACAATTGAAGTAATGAAGCAGTTGTGTTACGTGGTTGTCAAGGAAGAGTGATAATTCACTCATATTTCTGGATCCTGGCCTTTTTTTTTTTTAATTTTGGTTTTGTTCCTAAAACACAAATAAAATGGAAGAGCAGGTGAACATACCACTTCCCGTTTGATGTGCCTCAAAACCTTGGTACGCTTCAGTTGGGACCAGCCACTGAGAGCAGTTCCTCATTGGGTTCACTTCACAACCTGCTCTAATAATAAATGTAAATACTGTAATAAAAAACGTGCTGTGTTTCCTCTTCCTCCTTGAACGGTCTGTGGCTTCTCTCATCCTTGAAGTGTTGTGGATCCTGAATTTTAAATCTGCCGGCAGGCAAAGCCATGCATATTGTACACTAGTCATCTTTCTTACTATTGTGACACCCTGGTGGCCGGTCTCTGGGTCTTTGGGGCGAGACTCAGTCAACTGATTTATCTCCATTTTCGTAGATTGAACAGACTCTGCCAATTCCATAAACTACTTTTTCCTTTTTCCTTACTATTTACTGTCCCACTGTCCTGCTGGTGGAGGAAAGAAACATCTTGGAAATGACCCTAAAGATGCATCCAGTAACTGCAGCTGTGCAGGATGTGGTTTCATAGGGTTGCTGAGATGCTCAGGGTTTGTCCAGTTCTTCGTGCCCTGGAGCTCTGTTTAGATCTTTTTCAGGAGCACAAAACTTGCTTTGGTTCTCGTGGTGTAGACTAAGAAATGCAAACATTTTGCGAGGTCGGAGAGCGTGCCCACGATCCTGGGCGCTAGCTGATAGGGTCTGGTGTTAATTTGGGGGGAAACAGTGTTATGTTCATACAGTTTTTTTAGGCTACGGTAGCTCATGGAGTGTTTTTTCCATTTGACCTTGCAAGAAAAATGCACTAGTATCTGCTGTTTTGACTGACTTAGCTTAGGCTGTTTCCCTTGATTTTATTTTTTTTATTTATTTTTTTTTCCCCCAAGACTGAGCAGGTGCTTGATGCCACCCTCCTTACAGAGAAAGATTTATTTGCTGTTCAGTAGTTTATGAAGTGCTTTTAAGGTTCTCTTTGACTTTCATTCTTCTGTTAGTGAGATGATGGACCTAATTTAATGTCCAGTGTGAAATAGCGTCGTCTTGCTTGTAGACATCTGTTCTTTTCCTCTGGGAGTGTCTTAGTCTGACAGACTCTTGAGATTAACTTGTAGCTAATATAACTGAAAATTGCTGTGCCTGTACCACTTCTTTTAAAAGACAAAAAAAAAAAAAAAAGTTTTCAAATAAAACTAGTATGAAGGTGTGCTGCTTCTGCAGCCTCCTGGCACAGACCTGCTTTTTTTTTTTTGCCTTCCTGCTCTATTCCTGCCCTTTGATTAAAATTGGTAAAACGTATTTCAGATAAACCATTGAATTGATTTGGATGCAACATAAAATATTTTGCTAGTTGTACTTGCAGGAGGTTATCTATGTGTTTGTAATAAAACAACAGCTCGCAGAGCTACGAAAATCGGGAAGGCTCCGAAGCATGGTCTTGGGAGGTAGAAGATTTCATGGAGTTGCCAACTAGTAACTGTGTACAGCACTTAATTAAGCTTTATAAGAAGGAGATATGTTTATTGTTTGGGTCGTTTTTGCTGTGCAGGACTGTGTGGTTGTTTGTTTTTTCTATAATACTGGATTGAGAGAAGCTATCAGTGAAGCATCCAATAGTAAACGTTGATACTTGCTTTAATGACTTTAACAGTGACTCAAATTTTGTGTTTGTGGGGTTTTTTGTCTTTTTTTATTATTATTTTTCAATTGATTGTATCTTCCCTTTTGTGTATAGGTGTGGGATTTCATTTTTAGTTCCTTGATTGGTTTCAGGAGCAGGAAGATTCGATTAAAAAAAGAACCAACCAAATATAACAAAACCAACACTTCTCTAAGCTGGCTGCCATTCTTTTTTGTGCTTTTAAATAAGCGTCTTGTTGCCTAATATTAAATACAAATCTTAAAATATAAATTCTGTTTAGCTAGGTTCTCCAGTCACAGATCCACTGTGACCTTATTAAAATTAATAAATGTTCAGAATTATTTTTATAGTTTAAAAACATACGATATAGAAGTGTTAATTTATAAGGGTTTGTTTTAGCGAAAAATTGAGTGTTAAATTTCTTTCAGACCTTAGAGTAAAAAGTGTCAGTCTAAAGAAAGGGAAAACTTCGTGTCTATTGTTTTTGAACTGATTAAACTTTGATTTTTGTCCCTAATACTGGAATACTTGGTAGATGCTCCAAGGGAGCACACATTTAGCATTTTCTTTCTATTAAGATAGAGATTTTTGTTTATTTCATTACTGAATGTTTTGTGAGGAAATGCCTTCAAACTAGTGAGAAAGCCATCAACTTCTTTCGAGTTCTATGCTTCAGAATTATTTTTTTTCCCTCTTTTCCCAGCGAGCACTTGTCCTGCTCCTTCACCTTCTTCTTACATGGAGACAGCAATGTTTGCACCAGTGTGGAAATCAGTCAGCATCAGCCCGTGTACCTGCTCAGCGAAGAACATCTCACTCTGGCCCAGCAGTCTAACAGCCCTTTCCAAGGTAGGCTTTGCCAGACCGTAGTGATATTAAAATGCATCAATCCTTTGGGTTGCTGGGGATGAGGACTGCTGGCAAAGACTGGAAGTGGGAGCAGAGGTGTTCCCTGGTTTGTATGGATTACGCCTTCTCCCCAAATGTCCCCTGTCTATGTAGTCAGAAGCCAGTTGCTGTGTCTCAGCTCTTGTGCAGGTGGATGATTTCCATGTTCATCTCTTGGCGTGCAGCCATATCATTTGTCTTCATGACACAATAAACTTAATTTCCAAGCACTATCCTATTGGTGACTTGAATTTTTTGCTTTTTCAACAAGCTTTAGAACCTTGACGTATCTTCATCCACCCCTATTTTAGAAATCCATTTCTGACTCAATGTACTTCAACTTATTCACTTCCCCTCCCACTTCTGATTTGGCTCTTCCTTGCCTGTAAATTCCTTTGGTTCTACTGGCAGATGCAGGCTGTGCTCTTGAAGACAAAGGAGTGATGGGGCCCGAGTCTGGTTAGTGGGCTGTTTGATCGTTCCCTGTCTCAGACACACTTGTGTTGGCTCTAGAAACCAGTTCTCCTGCATGACCACCCACTGGTTATTAATGCTCAGGGGCCAAAACTTGCTCTTTTGGTTTTTTTTCTTTTATTTTTCTTTTTATTTGAATGGGATTTAACAGCTGCTGTGCTTTCCTAATCTGGACAAGACTAAACATGAAACAAATACCTCCCTGTGTATACATTGCTATTGTAACTGTACCAAGCAGAATGAAAGAATGAAGAAACACCTTCACTCTGCCTGAATTTGACATCATCTTTCTTTATTCCACCTCTCTGTTAAGTCACTCCTTGCCAGCCAAGATGTAAAGTTGCTCATGGCTTGTTTAAGTAGATTAATTTGTAGTTGTTATCATGGTACCTCGATACTTACAGTAGATGTGTATTTAACAGTGTGTACCTACTCCCAACAGTTTGTGCAGGGGAGTAAAATGCGATGAGGGTGTGCTCTGACTTACCGATGGTGAGTTGTTTATTTGGTGGTGGCTGAAATAACAGCAATGCTGTTTCAGTGGGGGAGAGTGAATTTTGCTGAGATAGAACCTCCAGTGTATTTTTTCTTTCTCTTTCCAGTTATTCTTAGTCCCTTTGGATTAAATGGCACGCTCACAGGGCAGTCGTTCAAGCTTTCGGATTCATCAACAAAAAAGCTTATTGGTGAATGGAAACAATTCTATCCTGTCACTTCCAACTTGAAGGAGGGATCTGAGGAAAAACAAGAAGAAATGGATTGGGAGGATGATTCTCTAGCTGCTGTTGAAGTCCTTGTTGGTGAGTGCTTTGATTATCCTTGAATTACTGAAATAAACTGACTGGTTAGGTCTGCAAAATTCTGAGTTCAAAATGTCCCTGTTTGTGGTACTTTTTTGTTTGTTTTTTTTTTTGTTTGTTTGTTTTTTGCAACTGCTATTGGTCTCTTGTGTTTCTGTTTAATGCTCAGGCCTATCTAAAATGAGCTGCTGATTAAAGTGTGTTTTGCAGACCTGTTAGTAGGAGGTGTTGATGTGCCCTGAGAAGTTTTTAAAATAAAAAATAAATAAAAAAAACTCAACCAAAGCAAAAAAAAAACCAAAAACCAACCCACCCTAGACTATCACTGTTGATATCTGAGACGCATCAAAAGCACGTTGTACTGTTTCGGATTCTGCGCGAATTCAAACAGAACAGACGTGCCTTTCAGGGATGTCTTCAAAACCACAATCCTGGAGAACTTAATGTACTCAGGCACTGCATTTATCTGCTGCTGTTCCTAAACTCGAAGCCCCTGGGACGCGATAGTTTGTTCCTCTGCTGTGGGCTATTGACCTTTGATTTGCCAGCTAATGTAATCAGCTCTCTGTAATGGGAGTTACAAGCTTGGATTGCAGCGATAGCTGGAGACCCTGATGATGAATGGGAGGGGAATATTGTCAGGTTTATGTGATATTTAAAAGTATGTTTTTGTCTTCTTTATAAAGAACGGAATGATAGAAGCGAGTGGCAGCCTGTAGCTACCAGGGCTGTCTCTGCCTGTGTACACAAAGCCCTTTTTAGTCATTCACCCAAATCTTCTGTATAAAGCAAGTCATAAAGTAATGGTAAAGGTGACAGCAGAGACTTTTTATCAAAGGATAATGTGTTAGTAGGTAGAAAGGGTAGGTAAACTTACAAGTAACTGGTAAAATGATCCATTTGTTGATGCTTTTAGATTCAGGATTTCATTAAACAGCTATAAAATCTCCTTGCTCTTTTTTTCCAGCTGGTGTGCGAATGGTATACCCAGCATGCTTCGTCCTAGTTCCTCAGACAGACATCCCTGCTCCTGTCACTGTAGGGGCATCTCACTGTTCAACTACTTGCTTGGGTGTCCACCAAGTGCCTGCTTCCACAAGAGATCCTGCCATGTCTTCAGTAACTCTGACTCCACCGACTTCCCCAGAGGAAGTTCAAACAGGTATGACAACACCAGCTTCTGCCTGTGGGAAATCATTCGGATGGTTTCTCCTTAAATTCTAGTACTGTTTGGAAAGGATTCAGATGTTCTCTGTGCAACTGACTTGTTACCAAAAATCCCATTTCTTTAGTTGTAAGTCTGCTGTAGTAAAACTCATTTTTATTTCCTAACGTTGAGTTAAGACACTTTTCTTCCTAAGAGGTTCCTGTGGTGGTTGAATTGGAGTAATAGCGATCGTGAGTGTATCGCCTCGTTGCCTAAAACTGTTTCCTCTGGTGCTGCTTTTCAGTCGATCCTCAATCTGCCCAGAAATGGGTGAAGTTTTCTTCAGTTTCTGATGGATTTATCTCTGACAGTACTAGCCATCATGGTGGCAAAATCCCTAGAAAGCTAGCCAACCAAGTGGTGGACAGAGTTTGGCAAGAATGCAATATGAACAGGGCACAGAACAAGTAAGTACTCGCTCATTTTGGGAAGCTAAACCCGCCCCCCTATTATTCTGTGTTTTCGCTGTAAAAGTAGTTCTGGTGTTCAAGCTGCGGGCTCTGCTTGGAGAGGGTGCTTTACTTTCATTACTAAAACCCTTTAAAGTAGTTAATTTGTTCCTAACTAGTAGCTTGCTCTGATCTCAGTTTAATATGTTAGTAAAAGGCTATTTGTAATTTCTTTGCTGAATCTTCTGTCCCAAAACTGCTCCTGATGTTTGACAGAAGGTAAGGAAAGAACATATGTTGATCCCAAATAATTCTCCTGATACTGAATCGTAGGAGGAAGTATTCTGCTACATCAAATGGCCTGTGTGATGAGGAGACAGCTGACAAGGTAGCATCCTGGGATTTTGTCGAAGCCACGCAGAGGACAAATTGCAATTGTTCAAGGTACAGTACTTGGCAAACCCGCGATCCAACCGTGTACGTTGAGACTGAAGTGCTCAGGAGAGGGCTCCTGATGACTCCTGTAGGAGTAATTAAGAATAGCTGCTTGTAGGAAACCTGTAACAAAATTTGTATCTCATATCCTAAATGTCATTGGAGGTCTTGAAACTCTGCCCAGTAAGATAATGCAGAGTTTTTATTCAAGTGAATCATCTGAGTGGACCTACTGGCAGTCAAAGACAATTCCTTAGGCCTGGATATGGATAGAGGTGACATCACAAGCAACTTGTTCAGGCTGTGATGAGAAGGGAATGCCAATTTTTAAGGCACTAACAACCTTTTCTAGAGGGCAGTGGCATCAGTCTTGAAGGAGGAAAAGCTGTTAGTCAGCAGTGAGATGATTGTAGTGTTGTGGCTTGATGAATATTTAAAAAAAAAAAATCCCCAAACCTGCCTTTCTTTTTGGAAAATACGGCATTCCATGGGTGGTTGTAAGTGAAACTGGTTTTTTTCTGTGCATTGGTTGGTAGTAAATTTTATTTTTTTTTATATTAGCTGGGGAGGGGGAGAAAGAATCAAAATGCAGATGAGAGAGTCTGTGTTTAACTTCCAATTTTTATGACTTTTGTTTTGAAACAGTGCGATGACACAGGCTGTTAATGCAGTTATTTAGAATAAATGGAAACGTTCATTTCGGTGAATTCTCAATTTCTGTGCTTATGGCAGAATACTAATCTTTAGCTGACTGAAATGTTGCAGAGATTCAAACATTCTTTCTCATTTAAATGTTACACTGATTACCTTGCAATGAATATTGGAATCTTTAAAAAAAAAAAAAAAGAAGAAAAAGAAAAAAAAAAAGCGGCGTGGAGGATGGAGCATTTTTTCCTCCTTTATTGAACCGATTAGCTTTAGTTCCGTGGAAATACTTGTGTCCTGAGAAGAACTGGGAGATGGAGGAGGATTAAATATTCTGTTAAAGGAGAATTTAGATATGATAGCAGTACTTGAGTGAAAACAATCAATTAACTGTGTGAGGTGCTTATTAGAAACACACAGTTGCCTAAAGAGAAGTTGCAAAGACTTTAAACCCCTTTATTGTTCTCTTTATTTTGAATTCTAAGCGGTGAAAACCGTGTCTTTTTGTGAGAGCCTAAAGTAAAAATAGATTTTGATACCTCTTACCTTTTACTCCTGCTTAGTCTTGGTTTTTAATACAAGTTGCCTGCTTCCTAACTTCTCTCATGGATGAGTGGCAAAGAATATCCAGGCACTAAGGATGTACCTGCAGTTCAATAGCTTCATTATAATCATTTCATTCTAGACCAAGATATTTCATGTCTCTCTAGAGCATCTGACACCAGGAAAGCTGGCATGTTGAACTACAAGATGATATGTTTAAGTTCAAGTACATTTATACTGGAAAAAAAACAACTGTATTTTAATGCAGTTGAGACTTTGAGGGTTTTTTTTCCATGCTTGCTAAATTTATATATAAATAGCTACAAAACCTTCGAAATAGCTTTTGTAGGACGGAGCTTGGTTTCTAGATACTTGATGTTAATTTTCCACTGCTTAACCCCTAGAGCCTTGGCCAGCGCTATGGGTTGGTATTGATGCTTGAATTCAAGAAGCCATTCACTAATTCATATGTTGTTTTACTGATTCATCAGTGTTGGCAGAAGTCAAAAGTGACGTGTTCATGTGACTGTTTCAGTTAAAAGCAGTTATAAAATACCATCTTCAGTTCTGAGGATTATCTGCCTGTTTGGCTCGTAGGACAGCTTTTCCAAGGCTGTTTCGTTTTTTTTGTTTTTTTTTTTAAAGGGTATTCTAAAATCTTGCAAGGCCACTCAAGTCGTTCAAATTTAAGTCAGACAGAGGCAGCTTCACTTCAGAATGGTATCGTTTTCAGCCTTCTATAATTGGCTATTTAATGGCTTAGAAGCGGGTTCTTATCTAGCGAAAAAGAACATGATAGACATATTTAAAAGATTAATGTGAAGTATTTCCCCCTATATTCTGCAGGCACAAAAATCTCAAACCAAGAAATTCAGGTCAACAGGGGCAGGCACCACCTGTGGGCCAACAACAGCAAGCGGCTCCAAAGCACAAGACAAATGAGAAGCAAGACAAAGGGGATAAGCCACAGAAACGCCCTTTGACTCCTTTTCATCATCGTGTATCTATCAGTGATGATGTTGCCATGGAGGCAGATTCAGCCAGTCAGAGGCTTGTGATGACTGCACCAGACAGTCAAGTGAGATTTTCAAATATCCGAACTAATGATGTAGCAAAGACTCCTCAGATGCTTAATGCTGAAATGGCAAATTCACCTCAGCCACCGCCACTCAGTCCTCACCCGTGTGACGTTGTTGATGAAGGGGTGGCTAAAGCTCCTTCTACTCCTCAGAGTCAACATTTCTACCAGATGCCAACACCAGACCCCTTGGTTCCCACAAAAACAATGGAAGACAGACTCGATGGCTTGCCTCAGCCTTTTCCAGCTCAGTTTCCTGAAGTGATAGAGCCTACAATGTATGTTGGCACTGCAGTGAATTTGGAGGAAGATGAAGCTGATACCACTTGGAAGTATTACAAAGTTCCAAAGAAAAAGGATATGGAATTCTTACCACCTCAGCTTCCAAATGATAAGTTGAGAGACGATCCAGTAATACCTGCTGGACAGGAAAACGTAACATCAGTTACAGAGTAAGTAGTGCTTAACACTAGAAGTAATAACGTGACCGAGTGAGGAAACTGAAAGGCCAAAGGCAGTAGTTTGTCGTGTCCCCAGCGCCTGATGTTGTTCTCATCAGCTCGAGCAGGAACGCTGAGTGTGTGTGTGTGGCTCCGCTGTCCTCGTACAAGAGGATAATCCTTGTGAAATGTGAGCACAAAGCACAGTCAAATGTGTACTAAGAGTCTCCAGCTTTTTCTCATTAGATCTCTGATTTAACAGATGGCAGCAAAGTTGTGTTTTTCTACTGTAAAATTAATCTGTAGCCAAATTATGCCTATTTGGACTTAAAGTCCCCATCTCATCCCCCCTACCCCTTCCCACCAAAAAAACCAAGCTTTCTCTTTTTTTTTTTTTTTTTTTTTT
>VWZK01012593.1:77674-250065 GCA_013396935.1 Baryphthengus martii
TTGTTGTATTTTCTCTATTTGTTGTTTGAAGAAAGCATGAATGGGCTCACCTGCAGACTTACCCTAGTAAAGATAGTTTCTTCTACCTCAGTTCTGCTCTTGTCTTGTCAGGAGAGCTGGTATTTAAATTTTGGCTGATGGGGACAATGAGGAAGCTAATCTGGTTTGCTGGAAGATGTTAACCTTGTTGGAGGCTTTAACTGCTTTCTAATATCACAAATTTCTCTTTGGAATAAGTAACATAAACTGATGTTCTTGCACATGATGTGTTCTCTGTGATTTATTCAAAAAACCACAACAGCTTCAGGATTTGAGGTTATTAAAAACCAAATGCCTTGTGTGTCTGCTCTTACTGCTCTTGGACCTCAGATCATGGGAAACCCTCAGTCTTTACACAAAGCTTCTTGAAATTGAAGAAATACTGAGACAGACTAGATCCTGTTAGAACCTCAGCCTTTGAGGAGATGTATTTGAGGACATTTATTCATTTATTTATTTTAACATAAGCTAACATTGTCTTGAAATAAAGTGTGTGTAGTCTATAACTATTTAAAAAAAAAAAAAAGAAGATTTCAGGATAAACAGATTTTATTTCTGAGAATTAATGTCATCTAGCACCGGATTTTAAAATGTTCTACTCTGCTGCTGTTTGTCTCAATCAGAACAAAGGAATTGGTCCATACTGCCTACGTTTTAATAAATTCTGGAGCTCAGAGGCAATGGAGGAAAAGAACAGCAGTAGTGGGGTTGTGTTAAAACTTACCTTTGCGCTCTGTTTTGCTGCAGAAGGAATCAACAGGGATTTTCTTGACCAGCTAAAGCAAAAATAAACTCCCCAAAACGGCCACCACCAACAAACAAAACAAAACCCCAAACCAAAAAACCCCCACAAAACATAAGAACAAAAAACCTGAAATAAAACCACTTGGCCCTCTGGGTTGTGTCTCCTTTGCCGTTGTACTGCCTGAGAAATTCTTCCTGTCACCCATCTTTTACAACGCTTCCCTGGGAGGACGGCCGTGCTGCAGGAAAAGGGTGGTAATGGGAAGCACCAGGTGCTGACAGGGCTGTTAACATGTTAACAACAGCCTGAACTTAATGGGATTGGGACCTGGATGCAGAGGTGACAAACTTTGGCTTACGGTTGTGATCGAGGGATTAAAAGATGCATCTTGAATGCACCCGGAGTGACCTCTGTCAACTCAGTTGCTGTTGATTATTTCTTGGTCCGAAATAATTAATTTATTTTTTTTCCTGTTCAGGTGGAAGGAGACTCTTAATGTGACCAGTATCAAATGATTGAGTAGTTTGGGTTGTTTTTTTTAAGGGCTAGTGTACTTAATTTGTGGTAGAATGGTTAAAGTGGCTACTCAGAAGACTGAAATTGTGTTGATTTTTCTGTTTTGTTGCTGGCCGTGGGAAGCCACTGATGGCAGGAACATTGACTTTGCTTAAGAAAGCTGTGAGAAGTAAATACTCTGTAGCTGGTCGTCTGTTCTCATACACATTTTCCTAGCCATATCTTTTGTGTTCGCTGTTGAAGAGTTTATGTTAGCTAGTGAGTGTCTCACTTCCTTCAAGATATGCATTGATAGAATTTGTAGTGCTTTTCCCCCCACCTTGAATCCATATCAACCAACCAGATGGAGAAATACGTACTTTACTTCCAAATTTTCTTTTTTCTGTTCAAGACAAGGTCTTTCCTTGTATGGCTTCTAGTTTGATTTAACAGCTTACTGAACATTTCAATTTTTTCCTGAGAGTGTCTGGCTATTAACTTCTCTCCCTTTTTGGTGGTCAAAATTAATGGAAACTGGTGCTTAGTTCCACTGTGTATTTTTCCTACTGTTTTAATTCCTTGTTCCTAGAAAGTCATTCCCATCTTTTCTTTTTCTGATGGTAATTTTTGCAGGATTTAGAGAAGAGGAAATCCTTAACTCTGTGGAGTGCTACTCCAGACTTAAATGGTGATGGTGCTTGACAGAAATCCCCACCCACCGCCCTGTCGTCTGGGGCAGTTGGGCTGTGGCGGTCGTGCCTAGAACCAGATTTTGAGTGTGGATGAGCAGCGTGGATGGCTTTGGCGATGTTGTTGGCTGTCAGGTGTTTCTTTGGGAAGCTTGTTTGTAGGAAGTCTTCTGACAAAGTAAAACTGTTTCTGTGTCCTTTTTCATACCATGTAGTTGATAAGGATGTACACAGCAGCGAGCAGGACTCTGAGGAATTCTCGTGCCCTTTTGTGTGCAGAATTTCAAAGCTGAGCTCTTTGAATTGTTCTGTGTCACACTTTTTTCTTTCTTTCTGGTCTCTCAGAGGAGAAACATAAGCCTAAGATTAGTGTCTGCATCTGGGCTGTCAAAACCAAGCCCTACCAATTGGGAGACCCGCTGGTTTCTAAAGGGATAGCATTTCCTTTTGGATAGGGGCTTGAGAAGGGAACCTGTGTTTGGACTTGAAAAATCCCTCTGTAATCTTCATCCTTGCAACGACCCTTTTTCATTCTGGGTGTGAGATTTTGATAATTGCTTCTCTCTGGTCACTCTGTTGCTGTTTGGGAGGAAAGGGTCTTGGAGGAAGAAGAAATTGCCATTACCTACATTAGGCTGATACTCCTGAAATGCTCGTCTTGTTTGAAGCCAAATGGTGCCTCACATGGTGCCTTTTGTGTACTGGGGTATGTAAAATAAGGTTTGTTTAGTGGGCAGAAGGTACAGGGGCTTATTTATCGCTGCTAATCGGGACATCATTTTCTACTTGCCAATATCTGGGTTTGCTGGTGCAACGTTATCTCGGTGAAGCTAATAATCCTGAAACAAAAACTTCATGTCTGTGTACTAACCAACTCCGTGTTTGGCTCTAAACGTTAAGAAAAGAAAAATACTGACAAAGGCAAATGTGGTTTTATTGTTCTCCTTAGTAAATTAGACATTGGTGTGTTGCAAGCGTCGTTTGTAAATGAGCACTAAACACAGTGGCATTTGTGTGCTGTAGTAGTGGGTGTTGCTCGGGCTTTTTGAATAACCAGGCTTTGTCCAGCGCTGTCGGACCCAGCCGGCCATCGGGAGGGTTGCTGCTCTTCCTACATTGAAATGAATTAAATGGTCAGGAATTAGAATTCTTAAAAATATGACACATGGAGGTTTAATCACTTCTTTCTGATCATTTGTTTGGACATGGATGGGGAATGGCAATGAGTAATTTTATAACCTTTTAGTGGATATAGATAGTTTAAGACATCTGTACTTTATAATAAATGACAGCTATGACCTGGGATAAATTACTAATCTTTATCTGAATTGACAGTGCTTGAGGAGAGATGGGCAGAATGAATCACACTGCTCTAGCTGTCGTGTGAATGGAGGTTATATTAAATGACTAATGATTTAATCTTTTGCCCAAAAAGTTTTCTGAAGCTGGGATGGAAAGGGAGAAAGTGGGAAGCGAAGATGAAGTTGTTCTTGTACAGGCTGTGTGATAGCAAAAATATTTCCACAGAATAAATGATAAACAATATTTTGTGATTTTTTTTTTCTTTTTAATTTTTTTTTCCTGTTCAGATTAATGGTGCAATGTAGGAAGCCTTTAAAGGTTTCAGATGAACTGGTGCAACAGTATCAGAGTAAAAACCAATACCTAGCAGCAGTAGCCACGGAAGCTGACCAAGAACCTGAAATCGATCCTTACGCCTTTGTGGATGGTGACGTGGAATTCTTATTTCCCGACAGTAAAAAAGACAGGCAGAACATGGAGAGGGAAGCCGGCAAGAAACACAAGGTGAGTAAGGGAGCGAGGGTTACATATCAGTGACGAGATTAAAGCAAATTGCTTTAGTCACCAAATATAATTTAAATCCTTCTCTGTGTGTTTAGAAGCGTGTTGCTGGCATGTTGTCTGTATTCCAAGCCCCCTTCTCCCCGAGCGAGTCCCACTAAGCAGACCCCCAGACTACACCTTGCTGAGCTAGAAGGATAATGAGAACCTGATACTTCTCACACGCACAAGAGTTCCCACAGGGAGATAAATTGTCTCCCACCCCCCAATTAATTTAAGCAAACTTTTCTACTTTTCTTTTCGTTTTAATAGGCTGAGGATGGGACATCTAGTGTTACAGTTCTAGCCCACGAAGGAGAGGATGCAATGTCTCTATTTAGTCCTTCTGTCAAGCAAGGTAAAGAGCCACCTTTTTTTTTTTTTTTTCCTCTTTTAACTGTGCTATGATAATGATCTCTCAAATAGTCAATAGATTCTCATAGGCTACTAAGTTTTTACTTTATGGTTTCTATTTTCCTGTCCCTTCAGAATTCGGAATCTGCTTGGAACATGATTTCTTTGCACCTTGCCAATAAATGTTGGCTATAAAATTCAAATGTTATAAAACTGAAGGGACCTCACTTGTGTAGTGTTGAGTGGAACTGAGAACATACTTTTTTTTTTTCCCCTCAACTATGGAAGTAGTTCTTAAGATGTCTTTATTTTGTTTTTTTTTTTTAATTAATATATGCTGCTAATAATTTTGGTTTTTTTCTCTTTATAGATGCCCAACGTATTGCTGCTCATGCTCGCACTGCATCAACCAGCCTGTTCCACGAAACAGACTTAGTGGTCTCTTACACTGACCTGGACAATCTCTTCAATTCTGATGAAGATGAACTAACAGTAAGTGATGTGCAAAAGGAACGGCAGCTGCTAGACAGAAACCTACAAGGGACAAGGATGTCTCTGTGGCTTCGGTTGGGACTTCTGGGGCATTTGTAGGAGAGGTTGCAAAAGGTGCACATGAGCAAGTGCCAGGGCTCCTCTGCCGCAGACGCCCTGTTCTGGTTGACTCACACAATCGTGTTTTTGACGCAGACAGACTTTTGATCTCATATCCTGACTATCCAAACAGTATATGCTTCTTGAATCTACCTTTAGTTAGAACTTTACAGACTCGGCAGTGGTGCTAGTGCTCTTTTCCCGTGTCTAGGTTCTGTTTAACTAATCAACAAAGGTAACACTGAAACAAAACAGCAGCTTCTGGAAGAGAAGAGGCATTTAAACACATGGACATTCTGTCAAGTAAGCTGCTTCACTGCAGCAGCTATTGTCTTGGAACAGTTTCTCTTGCAGTTCCCGATAGCTCTGAATCCATTATCTTTCTAGTTTCTGTTTCAATACTGTTTGTAATCAGTAGTCTTTTCTGAACTGTACTTTGCTCCGTGCTTAATCCTAAATCCCCTTATCCAGACAAAATGCCCATCAATTTTAATGGGAGTTGTAGCTGAGTAAGGGCTGAAGGATCTTAATAGCCATCAAAGGTCATCAATACATAAAGCAAGTGTATTTGCTCTTAAACATGAAGACTCTTATTTTCTGTAGGTTTTAGTACTGTCTAAACATTGTAAAATATCTTTTGTTCTTTTAATTTCAACAGCTTTTCTTCAATGTACCTCTTGTTCCACCAGGATTTGTGTTTCTCTCTCTTTTCTGTTCCTGGTCATGTGGTAACATCAGTAACGTTAGCATGGCTTTGGGGGTGTCTGGGTTTGTTTTTTTCTGACAGATTGTGAACAGCACTGTTTATATTTCTTTTTTTTTTTTTTTTTTTACTATGTCTGCTAACAGGCTGCGAGTTATTTTATAACTCGTCTTTCATTTTACCAGCATCATGACTCGATGGGAGAACATTCTCTGTATTACGGGAGGACAATTGTAACCCCAACTACTAGTGTTAGGCTTCTGACTTGTTTTATTTTTTCTAAGCATTATACAAAGTCTCAGCTTTGTAAGAACATGTGTTCATCTCAGAAGTGATTTTATTACAATATTTCTTTTTTCTTTTCTTAGCCTGGATCTAAAAGAACAGTGAATGGCGCCGATGACAAATCCAACTGCAAAGAGGCAAAAGCAGGAAACCTAGACCCACTGTCATGCATAAGTAAGCTTTAGATGTTGGGTGTTTTTTCTAAATTGAATATTGGTTCTAAACATTTTATTGCTAATATGTTGTGAGAGTTTGGAAACATTTGCCCTCCTGAAATTTTAAGACAAAGGAAATACTTCAAAATGCTTTCCTGCTCTAAAGCTTACTTCTAATCTGAAATTAGGCACTGCAGATCTCCATAAAATGTATCCAACTCCACCTTCGTTGGAACAGCATATTATGGGATTTTCTCCAATGAACATGAATAATAAGGAATATGGCAGTATGGACACTACACTTGGAGGAACAGTACTTGAAGGGAATAGCTCCAGCGTGGGAGCTCAGTTCAGAATCGAAGTAGACGAGGGTTTCTGCAGCCCCAAACCTGCTGAAATAAAGGTAGGTCGTGCTGATAGTCCTGGTAGATGTTTCTAATGATTATTGTTCAGTTTATTACTTAATCCTGAATAGGAACAGTGGGAAATGATGTACAATTTGTAACTTGTGTCCTGCATTGTACTGGAGTAGGTGATGCACATTCTAGTATGTAGTGTCTTACCACTTAAACTTCAAGAAAGAGTAATGAATAATTAGCCATTAGTAAGCATTTCAGTAATTGTAGTTAATTTGTTTGTGTTGGCATGTTGCTTTTTGAAGAACCATGGGTGTGAATGATGTGTGTGTAAATATCTTCTGCAGCTATAGCAGGATTTAATATTAAAGAACTGCTGCTTGGACTTAATTGCTGAAGTGATCTAATTTACATGCTGATGCTTTACCATATCTAACTTCTAGGATTATTCTTACGTCTATAAACCTGAGAACTGTCAAGCTTTAGTGGGATGTTCCATGTTCGCACCGCTGAAGACGCTTCCCAGCCAGTGTCTTCCTCCTATCAAACTGCCAGAAGAATGCATTTATCGCCAGAGTTGGACTGTAGGAAAGTTGGATTTACTTCCTCCGGGACCTGCCATGCCATTCATCAAAGATGGGTATGACCTGCGCCACACATGTTTGAGCTTTGTAAGCTGGTCTGTTATCCATGCTATAGGAAGCGCTCCTAAATTATTTTTATTTTTTTAAATCTGTAAGGAGAAATATTTGTGAAGACACACAGTGTTTATACAACTGACAGGAAGCTTTGAAAAACACAAACAAAAAAATCCTTATGATTCAACCTTACTGTAAGAGACTATCTTCTCAGATAGCTTCTTAACCATGCATACATTTTATTCATCCTCTCATTTAAAGGCTTCTTGGGGAAGCTTAATGGTGCAAGTCCAGTTTTAATAAGTAATGAAGATGGTAACAATCAAGATAAATATAAACTTGGGACTTGGGTTTTGCGATGGTTTTGTAGGTACTGTAAGGGCTTAGTGGGTAGTGCCTCCGTTTCTTAAATTATTTTCTTAAATAGCCATAATCTGAGCTCTGTTGGGACTAGGAAAACATTTCCTCGGATGGGAAGCTCTGCCCAGTGTGACACTGTCTGGTTCCAGCAGCAGTGCAGTGGGCATTTCTGTAATCTGCATTTGGTAGTGATAACCTTGCTGGTGATGGTTCTTAAAAAACTAATCTGCATTAGTAGCTGGTATCAATGGATTAGGCAACAAGGAGGTTGTGTATTTATTCCTAAAAGTATATGACTATGAAATCTTGCAGTAAATGCTGATGTTGTTTCTGTTAGGGTCATTCATAAGCCATGTGTTTCCAGGTCTCCTTGGGCTTATCGGTCTTTGGAGCTACTCAGCTGCTTAGTAAAGAACGTTAAACATTTCCAGGTGCTACTTTCCTTGTGGATCCAGCTGAATCTGCTCTCGATAGACCTGGTATATTTTCTTAGTGTGTTTCAACACGATGTGTAAATAAAACAGGAACAAAAAGGTGTCCTTTTGACTCCATACAAACACAGAAATGATAATTTATTCTGACCACACTTGTTTCCTGGAAGCTTTGTGCAAAGGAAAAGACGAAAGGAGGTGGGGAAAGGTTCTCTAATGGTGCTGTCAGTGGGAGTCCTGCAAAGTCATTTAGAACAAATGCTCTTGAAGTTCCTTAGGGAATGAAAATCTTGCTGGGGATTATGAAAGACTAGTTTGAAAAAGCAAATATTCATTAGGAAGGTCCTTCTTTAAGAATTTGAGACTTAAACTTCGAAACCAGTATGTTGTGTTCTTAAAGTATTTCCTTCTTGTGGCTGCTGTTAGCGATGGAAGCACTATGGATCAAGAGTACGGCCCTGCGTACACGCCACAAACTCATACTCCGTTTGGGATGCCACCCAGTAGCGCACCTCCCAGTAACAGTGGAGCTGGAATTCTCCCTTCTCCTTCCACCCCTCGTTTCCCAACTCCTCGAACGCCAAGGACTCCTCGAACACCTCGTGGAGCTGGTGGACCCGCAAGTGCGCAGGGTTCAGTCAAATATGAGAACTCTGATTTATATTCACCAGCTTCCACGCCGTCGACATGTAGACCGCTTAATTCAGTGGAGCCTGCGACTGTGCCTTCCATTCCAGAGGCACACAGTCTGTATGTGAATCTCATCCTCTCGGAGTCTGTAATGAACCTCTTCAAAGACTGTAACTTTGACAGCTGCTGCATATGTGTTTGCAATATGAACATCAAAGGTGCTGATGTTGGAGTTTACATTCCTGATCCAACACAAGAGGCCCAGTATAGGTGTACCTGTGGTTTCAGTGCTGTTATGAATAGAAAATTTGGCAACAGTTCCGGACTGTTTCTTGAAGACGAATTGGATATTCTAGGACGTAACACCGAGTGCGGCAAAGAAGCGGAAAAACGCTTTGAAGCTCTCAGAGCTACTTCTATTGAACATGGCAGCGGAGGACTGAAAGAACCTGAGAAACTGCCTGATGAGTTAATACTGTTGCTGCAGGATCAATGCACCAACTTGTTCTCACCGTTTGGAGCAGCAGATCAAGATTCCGTTCCCAAAGTTGGTGCAGTTAGCAACCTGGTACGTGTAGAAGAAAGGGATTGTTGCAATGACTGCTACTTAGCCTTGGAACACGGACGGCAGTTCATGGACAATATGTCAGGAGGGAAAGTTGATGAAGCACTTGTGAAAACTACTTGCTTGCACCACTGGTCAAAAAGAAATGGTAAATATTGAAAACGGCTTATTTTCTACTTGTCCATTCATGAATCTTTTCTTCAGGGTGCATGTTTCTGTGTTACTCCTTTGTGAGCGTTGGGTGCTTGAGACTTTTTTCCGCCTGCATAAATGTCTTATTTTAATGGTGTCCAGAATAGCCCTTCCTTTTACTTTCTGTACTGGTACCAGGCACCAAGTGGAGCATAAACCTTGGCTACCATCAATTGTAAATTCCCGACGTCAATTTGAAGTGTGCTGTAAGAGCCCAGTAACTGTAACGCCTCGCTGGGGTTAGGCTTTTAAAGCGGCTTTTGGTGGCTACATCTCCAGAGGCTCTGTGGAATGAGCGTGCCTAGGAAGTGTAGGTGGTTCAAATGGTGACTATTGTCAAGGCTACTGTGGTAGAATTAAACAAGATTTATGATTCAGTTGCTTCCCCCCCCTTCTTTAAAGGAGAGGGCGGTAGCTTAATGGCATGTGTGGCAAATAAAGCGTTATTGTAGCCTTCGTTGTTTGTTGGATCTGCCAGAAATCCTTGGATTTTTCCTTTGAGGGTCTGACTAATGAAGCAGCGTCTCATGGCATACCCTTTACAGGGTGGATTTGCATACTTCTCTCAATAAGAACCTTTGCAAGGAGCAATTCTAACAGGGTGGACGGGGAAATGGGAGACTTTGATACCAGTAGCTGCTGCTCGTAGTCGTTAATGAGGATGAGGAGGACTAACAGTAAAAGACGGCGAGGTGGCCGCGCATCAGTGGGGGATTAAGTTTAAAAGCCCAGGCTATAGAGAAATCAATGTTTTCACGCACCCAGGAGAAGGTTCAGTTTTACTGTGACCTTGGTATTAAGAATAAAAAGACGTAAAGATAATTTTCAATGGAAGGCTCTGAAATGAAAGCTGTACCAAATTTCCTGTCAGCTTTTTAGTCGTAAACACTTTGCATTAAATGGCATAGTGGTGGCAAGCTGATGAAATGGGCTGAGGCTGCTGGAGCCTTCGCTCGACTTCTCTCAAGCGAGCACTGGGTGGCAGTCCGCCTAACCCTCCTTTATTTGGAGGGAAAATCCTAGAGTTTTAAGCTGTTTTGTTTTCTTTTCTTCAGTTTAAGTCATAAGATGGTAAGACTTTCAAGAGAAGAAACTACTGAAAAATAAATCATTAAACACAGATGGATTTTTCTTTTCTAAGTGGCTGAGAGGGGAAGAGGGAGAACTCTAAACCTGTGTGCTCAACTCTCTATATGATGGCCTTCGGGTGGCCTGCATGTACATTTCAGAAGAGAGCGACTTTGTTTAACGTGAAGGTGGTTTAGGGTTCTGGGTTGTTTGGGGAGGGCTTTATTGCATCCTGCTCTTGCCGTAGCCTCGACTATACGTTCTTGTCCTTTCAGTTGTGGATGTGAGCATGCAGTGTTCCCAGGACATCCTTCGTATGCTCCTCTCGCTCCAGCCAGTTCTTCAGGACGCAATTCAGAAGAAGCGGACGGTCCGGTCTTGGGGTGTTCAAGGTCCCCTCACCTGGCAACAGTTCCACAAAATGGCTGGCAGAGGCTCCTACGGTAAACTCCTGGGGGGGATGACCTGTTTGTCCATCTCTGCTTGATCCAACCTCAGGCTCTGGATGCTCTTTCACCTCTTGGAATTCTAGACAGCATCTGACCTTTCTTTAAACTAACAAGAGCAATAGACGGGGGAGAATTCTTCTCTTTAGAAAACCAGAAAATATTTATATTCATTCAAACAGTAATTGAATTAAAGATCTGTGTATTTAACATGAACGGCTTCAAATGCCCTGTTTCTATACACCTGACACAGCTCCAAGTGAGGGGCTGAAATTGCAAAGATGGATTTCATGTTAAAACCAGTAATTGCTCTGTTGGTGTGTGGTTTGTTTTTTTTTTCACTCAAAAGAATTACCTCACTTTAATTACTCTAAAAATAGCGTAGTTTAAAATACTAGCTTTGAAATGCTTGAAAAAGTGTGCTTTATTGCTCAGTAGCTTCAGAACTATGTTGAAGATCTGAGGTTATCCAGTGTGTTGTCTATGATAAATATTTGGAGTGGCCAACACGTGATGCACATTTACAGATACAAGGTAAATTTTGTGCACTCAAGATTTCAACTGACTTCATTAGCATATGAGATTGATTTACCGCTATGTAGCAGAGTGACCTTTCACCGGCAGGTCTTTTGTAGCTAAATTTAGAACACGGTAATTATACATTTAGGGTACATGTAAATACATGAGTTTAAAGTAGTTTTGTGGGGTGTTTTTGTTTGTGTGTGTGGTTTTTTTTGTTGTTTGTTTTTTTTTTTTTTTATTTCCGTGATCCTCTACATATCTGCTTAGACTGCTTAAATTTCTTCCCCTTATTTTTGATCGCTCTGTGGAGAATGTTTCCTGGCCTGTAAAGATCTGTTCCTAATTGTCTCTGTACTGATGAAAACATCAAACTGGGGAACTTTTTCTTGAGGGCCTGAGAGGTTTCAAATAAAAAATAATTAGCTGGTGCGCTTTTTTTGCCGAAGGTTGGATCATACATGCAGGTTTTTAATTTGTATCTGTTAAAAAGAGAACTATTCCATTTATAATCGGTGCTATTTCCTGTTAGATGCTGGGAACGCTAGTGGGTTGGGTTTTTTAGTCGTGTTTCCTAGAAGCAGGGTGTTATTTTTAAGCTTTCTGCTTAATATATTGGAAAATGTGTCTTGCTTTTCCAGGAACTGATGAGTCCCCGGAACCACTGCCAATCCCAACATTTTTGTTGGGCTATGATTACGATTTTCTGGTGCTGTCTCCGTTTGCGTTGCCGTATTGGGAGAGGCTGATGCTGGAACCTTACGGATCTCAAAGAGATGTCGCTTACGTTGTGGTGTGTCCCGAGAACGAGGCTCTGCTGAACGGAGCAAAAAGCTTCTTTAGGGATCTGACTGCAATATATGAGGTACAATTTGTGGCAAGTAGAGGTGAAATGGGCTTTCAAAAGATTGTTTCTAACACATACACTTAACTACTTCTCGGGCTTGTCTCAGCTGATGTCAGAGCTTGCATGGGATGCTCTCTCGGGAAGCTGCGCTGAGGGATTTTAGGAATGGGCACTTGGAAGATAAAGGTTGTTTGGGCTGCTCACCAGTCCTTTTAGCAATTGCTGTTCTGAGTCATTCTCTGCTAAACGCCACTCAGTGGTAAAACTCTGTATTGCCACTTGGATTGGTTTAGCTACATTTCGTTAATTAACTGCATGTAGTACTTGGGTTGTGGTTAAGGTTAGAGTAGATGATGTATCAACCTGGCTTTCTAGCATTTAGGAAAACCTGAAAATAAACCACCAGATCACTGTAGTTTGTTTTCTACTGGTGTAGTATTCTAGAATTAAAATGTTACACTGGAATATCAGAACTATACTTATATATATATATAAATGCTACTTTCTGTGATGTTTAACAGTATTTTTTAAGGCTTACAAATTCCTTATCTTCTTCTTTCCATCCTTTGCAGTCATGCAGGCTGGGTCAGCACAGACCTATCTGTAAGTTATTGCCTGATGGGATCATGAGAGTTGGGCCCACTGCTTCCAAGAAACTTTCCGAGAAGTTGGTCACCGAATGGTTCTCACAGACAGCTAATGCCAACAATGAAGCATTTTCCAAACTCAAACTATATGCCCAAGTTTGCAGATATGAGCTGGGTATGATTGGTTTCGGTTTTTTTTTTTTTAGTGTTTTCTTATTTCATAAAATTACCCCTTAGACCCTTGCAGTAGAGGAAGAGAAATCATTGCAATTATTCAGTGAGCCTTACTGTTTGTTGCTGTTTTCTGGTTTTAAGCTTGAGGTGGGGGGGGAATTCCAAACCTCCATATATTTAGATTTGTGCTAAGGTGGTTTCTTCTCATCCAGCAGCACCTTTAGGGACAGAAAGTATTGCTGCCTGGCAGGGACTGGGCTTGTCTTTTTGCACTGGTGACTTAGATTCTAAAGCAGTGATTTTTAGCAATTCAGCGTGGCTGGAAATGATATTTTTAAAGTAGATTTCTAGATACTTCTGAAAGAGTCTGTGAGAGTACTAGAATTTGAACGTTTAATACAGGTATTTTAGTTTGAGTTTTGAAATTTAGTTGAGATTTGAAAATGTATGGTCTCTGCTTTGTTAAAATGAAAGAAGTGTCAAAACAACTGCAGTAAAAATTTCTGTTTTTTTTTTTTTCTGGTTTTAGGTCCCTATCTTGCTTCTCAGCCTTTGGACAATTCTTTACTTTCCCAAACAAATCTGATCCCTTCCTCCAGCCAACCAGCCTCTGCTCTGCCCCCAGTGACAGCCACCGCTGGAAATCCTAACACTCCGTCTGCTCCTGCAGCTCCCGCCAGTGCTACTATTCCAGTGACATCAAACAGTGCCATGTCTTCTGCAGCCACCACAGCTAATTCCACGTTGACTACCACTGCCCCGTCGTCCTCTTCTGCCAATATCAGCAGTGGGATACCAACGAGCAAGCCTTCTTCCTTCCCAGCTTTTAGCAGTATGACCAATACCACTTCTGCCTCCCTGCCCACTCAGGCTGCAACGGTCCAAAATGGGCAGGCAGGAGGACAGCAGCAACAGCCAGCGCTGCAAACAGCAGGGATGGCTGGAGATACCACTGCAGCGCCTGCACAGCCCCATCCAGAGGTTTCTGAAAGGTAACAAAGTGCAGAATTAAACCTTCTTTGCCTAAAAAAACTGCCTGAGCTCAACTAATGTGAACCTATTAATGCCACTTAGGAAAAATCCTGTATTTCTTTTCTAGTGACTTGGGCTGCTCCGTAGTGAGAGTGAGAGCTCATTCATGGTGGAGCTGAACTATTTTGGTTCCAGTTTTAGCCGCAGTTCTAATTGCATCTCAGTGTCTGCTGCGGTACAAAAATAAACTTTCTCTTACTTCTCTCCCTAAAGAGAGAAAATTCACCATACTACTCCTATATTTTAAAGAGGGGAGGGAATAGGTAACTGGCACCATCTTGAAGTTCTATTTTCTGTTATCAAAGTGTCTGTTACTGAGACAATGACCTTGTTAGATATTCTAGTTCCCCAGTTGAGGCAATAGAACATGTGCTGTTGAGTTTTGCTGTAATCAAGAAGGCTGAAGAAAAGCCAAGCAATACTGAGTTACAGATAAGCTCACACACAAAAATGAAAAATGGAGACGGTTTCTTACACCACAGTTGACTCAAAGGTCTTCCAGATTAATGTTTGACCATTTGATCTTAGTTATAAAGTAAAACGAAATCCTTCTAAAACTCAGCTTTTTGTAACCGGTTTCAAAATTTCCTTTCCAGCACTATGGATCGTGATAAAGTTGGAGTCCCTACCGATGGAGATTCTCATGCTATCACCTATCCACCTGCAATTGTAGTTTACATAGTTGATCCTTTTACATATGAAAAAAAGGATGAGAACAGTAGCTCATCTAGTTTGTGGACACTTGGACTTCTGCGCTGCTTTTTAGAGATGGTTCAGGTTCTTCCTCCTAACATCAAGAATATCATTTCTGTGCAGGTGAGACAACACTTCTAGAAACACGCTCAACAAAATACCTTGGGCTTTGTCTGTTGTCTGGAGGCGACAATGCCCTCGAAGTGCAAGTCTCGTTTGCTCTGTAAACAATAAGTCAAGTTCTACAGCTGCTAAATCATCGAATCGTTGCGATTAGAGTTTTTAGAGGAGTTTGGATATGATTAACCAAAGCCAAGTCCTGTAATAGATTCCAAACTCATCAGTCTTATCTCAGAGGAGGTGTAGTGGCCCACTCTACTAATGAGTGAAGAGCTTGTTCCATCACCAGAATCGGTGCTGCCAGCCTGGCCCTGCTGGGCTTCAGACAGTGCCCCTTCCTGCCAGACGCCCAACTGTAGCGCTGTCAGCAGCTGCAGAGCTAGTTAGCAGAGGGCATCTGTTTGGAGGAATCGTTGAGATTTTCTCCTAAACATACATTTTTTTTCTCTGAAGAAAATTTCAGTGAGAATAATTGCTTGAAGTCCCACTTACCTCCTGCCACTTCTCCCAAAGCTATCCAAGAATCAGAGAAATTCGACTGCAAAGTAAAATTCTAAATGCAGGATACTCAAATACTGCCTCAAAAGTCATTTAATTTAATGATGAAACAGTAATTATTTTTTTTTCCACACCCTTCTGTCATCTCTTCTAGATTGTCCCATGTCAGTACCTTCTACAACCTGTGAAACACGAAGACCGGCAGATTTACACTCAGCATTTGAAATCTTTGGCATTTTCAGCGTTTACTCAGTGTCGGAGACCTCTTCCAACCTCCACCAATGTGAAAACATTAACTGGCTTCGGCCCAGGTTTAGCCATGGAAACCGCTCTGAGGAGCCCTGATGTGAGTGGTGTTAATGGCATTGTGTAAATATGCACATCAGAGAAACGAAATTGCTGACGTATTTCATGTTAACTAATGACTTCTTAGGAATAATTGCTTCCTAAAACTTCATTGTCCGTTCTGTCATCTTTACAGAGACCTGAGTGCATTCGACTGTACACCCCACCTTTTATACTGGCTCCTGTAAAGGACAAGCAAACAGAACTGGGAGAAACTTTTGGAGAAGCTGGCCAGAAGTATAACGTCCTTTTTGTAGGCTACTGTTTGTCTCATGATCAAAGGTGGCTTCTTGCATCCTGTACAGATCTCTATGGAGAACAGTTAGAAACTTGCATAATTAATATTGATGTCCCAAACAGGTAAGAACAGAAGTGCTAAATTAATTATTTTTAGCATGTATGTCTCCTTTCATTCCCCTGGAGAATGAATTGGTTTATGGTGTTGTAGGACTACCTCTGACTTCTGCAGACTATTGGGTGTTTTGTGGACTGTTTGGTATATTTGACTATTTTGGAGACTATATTGCAAAACTAGCTAAAACAAGAGAATACTTTCCTTGTTATCTGCATACTGTTTTGAGTTAAATTTCTAGAACAACATTATTTGGTTTCATGTGCTTTTTGAGTGGTTTTGGATGTGTGCTCATACACCACCCCGCCCCCTCCAGTTGCTGGCTTAGTGTTAGAAAATGATTAATTAAAAAAAAAACCAAACAACCCACAAGCAAAGTGAATTTTCAATCGATGTACTGCAATACCAACATTCTTAGGTCCTGTGAATGGTCAGATTAATACAGATAAGAAGTTCCAAATGTGGCCATAAAAACTTGTTGCAGATGAGTTCTAGTTTTTGTTTTACCCTGCTTTCTTAATCCTAGAGCTCGCAGGAAAAAGGGCTCTGCCCGCAGACTCGGTCTTCAGAAACTCTGGGAATGGTGCTTGGGACTTGTGCAGATGAGCTCTTTGCCATGGAGAGTTGTCATAGGCCGCTTAGGAAGAATAGGACATGGGGAGTTAAAAGGTAACGTTGGCATTTTTTTGGAGTCTCAAACTTGATTTGAAGCTTTCATTTTTCAATAATATAAAATGTCTGTCCCTGGAAGAAAAATGAAATAATTTTAGAGTTCCTTTGTGTGAATGGAACACCCATGAAGCTTTGCACCACACACTTAGATGTGAAATATGTGTTCTGCAGCAAGCACTGTTCTTCTAGACCAACCCATGTCCTTTATATCCTCAGACTGGAGTTGTTTGCTGAGTCGCCGAAACCTTCAGTCCCTCAGTAAGAGACTGAAAGACATGTGCAGGATGTGTGGTATCTCTGCTGCAGACTCTCCCAGCATTCTCAGTGCTTGTTTGGTGGCCATGGAACCACAGGGGTCCTTCATTATTATGCCAGGTATTTGAGAAACTCTCTCTCTTTTTGGCAAAGGAAAGCGGTAATTCGGATTTAGCAAAAGTAAGGAAATACTTGATTTCTCTTCCAAAGATTCCGTATCGACCGGCTCCGTCTTTGGACGCAGCACCACTTTAAATATGCAGACGTCTCAGCTGAACACCCCCCAGGACACCTCGTGCACTCATATACTGGTGTTTCCCACGTCCGCCTCTGTGCAAGTAGCATCGTCAACTTACACCACCGAGAACCTGGATCTGGCCTTTAACACAAACAATGGTTAGTGCTCTGGCTTTATTCTTCCTTTAGAAACAAACCAACAGGAAAACCCCTCGTCACTCCCTCCATGATAAAACCATTTAGTCTAACGAATTGTAAGATTTATACGGAAAATCACTCGATTTCAGAATGTGTTGTCATATCCTGTACGTAAGGAAACTATAGAAATTCACTGGTCTCGTTCTTTTTCAAGATGGAGCGGATGGAATGGGAATTTTTGACTTGTTAGACACTGGAGATGATCTTGATCCCGATATTATAAATATTCTTCCTGCATCCCCCACTGGATCCCCTGTACATTCTCCAGGGTCCCACTATCCCCACGGAGGTGACATGGGCAAGGTAACTGTTGGAGTACATACAGACTTGGGGGCTGGGGGGGGTGTTTGGTTTGGGTTTTCTCCATCTGCTGATTTCTTTTTGTGGAATGAAAGGTTCCTGTGAAATGTTTTAACTGGATCGGATATTGGATTGTCTTTGCAAGATTCGCGTAATGTTTGGATACTTCCAAATGCTTTGTGTTTTGAGAGCTACAGATAATTTCCATCAAGTTTGTGCTCTCCTAATAGTAAACCCTCGCCTGTTCCTTAATATTAAACCTGTTGTTTTACAGGGTCAAGGTACAGATCGATTGCTTTCAACAGAATCTCACGATGAAGTAACAAATATACTGCAGCAGCCACTGGCCCTCGGTTATTTTGTGTCAACTGCCAAAGCAGGTCCATTGCCTGACTGGTTTTGGTCGGCGTGTCCTCAAGCACAAAATCAGTGTCCCTTGTTTCTTAAGGTACTGTCACTTCAGCAGGCTGTGCAGCCGCCTTCCCGGGCACGGGAAGTTGTGCGGTGGGCAGGGATTTGGGCTGTGAGAACTGTGCTGTTTAAAACAAAAGTCGGTGCGTGTCTCCTGGCATAGGTCTGCTTTTGGAGCAACGGAGGTCAGGTTTTAAACTTTTGAGCTTTGGCTTCTTATGATTAATGGAAGTAGCAAATGTTCTGAAGAGTTCTGCTCTCCTGATGGTTTTTTTGCAGTAGTCTGGACGACTTTTTCTTTTTCCAGCTTTGTGCTACTGTATTTTGTAAGAACAGGTGGAGTTTCTAGACAGGTCTCTGGTTAATGCTTGACTCCTGTGGGAGCTGGTGGTAGAGAAGGAAGTGCACAAGTGTAATATCTCATTTACACTGGTGTGGGGGGGAAATAATAAATAAATCTCTTTATGTATTGCACAAAGCATAAAAGCTCGACTTTTCCATGCTGGCTGTTGCCAAGTGATAGCCATTGGATCATCTGTCTGGATATTGTCTGATCCCCTTATCTTTTCGTGGCACAACTAAGACACATTTGGCACATTTAAAGCCATACATCAGTATACAGAGAAACTTTCCGTATTAACATTATTCGCTTTTGACTTAAATTAGCATCTCTTATACTGTGCTTTATTTTCTAATGATACAGATATATCTTCTGCGGCCTTATTTGTGTCTGGATTAGCAGCTCCTCGTGGCCTAAGCTCAGCTGTGGCTTTGATAGAAGACATTTTTTTTTGACTAGAGGATTTATTATTTACCCTATGTAGTTCTATAGATGGAATATAAATAGACCAGTCTTATGGAAAGCAACTGAACTTCTAAGCCTGTGTATTACTAGACATCTTGGGCCACTTGAGTTGCTTTTTAATAATCACTTAATGTAGCAATGGGATAAAAAAAAAATAATTAAAAAAACCTGCCACTAGCACTGTGCTTCTAGGAGAGATCTGTGTGAATTTCCTTTGCAGTCTGGTAATTCCTGAACTTGTTGATGGCCTAAGGATAAGATTTGTTTTGACTTGTGTGTCAGAGAATAGAAAGCAACTGCAAAGTACGAGTCGGCAATAAAGAGGGAAGAAAACAGACTGTTGTTGAATCAGGCAGTAACTACTGGCATCTCCCTTCTTTCCTTAGGCCTCTTTGCACCTCCACGTGCCTTCAGTGCAATCAGACGAGCTACTCCACAGTAAACACTCCCATCCACTTGACTCTAATCAAACTTCTGATGTGCTCAGGTATTTATGATTGATCACTTGTGAAAAATATCGTGCATTTCATTTTGAATACCGCTGCAGTGAAGCAAAATACTTCCTTTTCTCGCTGCTGCTTTTTTCTTTGCTCTGCTGATAGCCTCAGTACATCACAGAGACAATGCAAATTGCTCTGCTTGGAGTGATTAAAGGGTGGCTTTGTCGCAGAACAGTGCAATTAAAACCAAACATCTCTAAGCCCTTCTTTAACTAATCAGTGTTGATTACAACTGAGGCGCTTTGAAAGACAATGAATTCCTCAAGCTGAAAGCAAGTTTGAGGGGTAACACAGAAGACGGTGTATGAAGGAGCAGAAGATAGTTACAGCTCAGCCAGAATCTGGCAAGGCAATCTTGTGGAAATACTGAAATGCTGCAGTGCAAGAGTCTAGATTCATGTCAACGTAGGACATTTGCTGAGGAAACATCAGGTTTTCTTCTATGTATTATTTTTTAAATATACAAACCTCTTGCCACTACTTAAGCAAAGACTTAATGACAGTTTTCCCCCGAAAGAAAGTTTTTAGCTTTAAACTGCTTTGAAGGGGTGTTGTTTCGGAATGTTGGCAAAGCTATTCTATGTTTGGAATGACAAAGAAACTGGATGATAGTAAATTAGGACTGTAAAATACCAGTGAGAAAATCTGTTGGCTTGATGGAAGCTTGTTTGCTTTTCAGGTTTGTTCTGGAACAGTACAATGCACTCTCCTGGCTAACCTGTGATCCTGCAACCCAGGACAGACGGTCGTGTCTCCCAATTCATTTTGTGGTGCTGAATCAGTTGTATAACTTTATCATGAATATGCTGTGATCTTCACCTGAATTTTGCAAGACAAAAATGAGGAAAAGGGATATTTCACTGCAGGACTAAGTTATAATTCTTCTCAGTGCAAGTTGTTTGTGATGGGGTATGAATCTTGTTACTTCTAGCAAATATTGTTTTGACTTGTGAGAGGGGCGCCGCTGGCCCTGCTGTCTTGGAGTCACTGACTGTGGGGGACGCTTTAGAATGATGATCAGAAAGTGTATTATAACATTTTTAGTAGCAAAATTAACCACATTTTCCCCAGCCACAGTATTTGTGAAGAGTAATGAGCCATAGTACCCAGTCATGGTTAATGAATATTAAAAGCATGGAGATGAGAAGAAACACGAGGAACAATAAGTTTCAACCTATGGCTTCAGAACATCAAGATGTTCTTGTATTGGATTATAGTATCTAGTATTCAAAAATGCCTGCATCTCTTATTTATTGTAAGTTTTTAAATGTATAAATTGTCTTATATTTCTTAACCTCTTTTATAAAAATTTTCCTAGAAGGTTTATACTGCCTTCTTGCTTTAAAGCAATTGGTCTAAAATATATGTAATCGTCTTAATTAAAAGTTGCAGTAGGTTGCTTTTAGAGTATTATTTTTTTGTAAGGGGTGGGTGGGGACAGTAAATTTGTATTGTCTTGATGTACAGTTTAATGGGGATAGAGGGGTTAATGTCCATACCATTGTGTGTGGGGGATTTACAGCTAAGCTGTAGTTGCAGAGTACATGTACAGTAATGAAGTTCACTGTGTTTATATAAATTGAAAAGGTACCGGGTCTTACAGCATTTTATATCACACCTTTACAGAGTAACAATGGCAATATATAAGTGATATTGTAGGTGGTTTAACTTGTAGTGAGAATAAAACGAATAAACTCTTCAATTGAGGTTTGTGTTATGGTTCAGGGCTGTGGCTAGATTCTCAGATCTATTTCCAGTATACAAGTTTTAATATTACAAGAATATCTGTTGTTGTTACCTAGATATTCTTGGCACTGTGGTGACTGTGTCATTTTTTCTTCCACATTTGAGATCAAACACGAATCTGAGGTGGAACACACAGAAAACTCTCGATCTTTATCCAAAGTCTCCTCTAAGGCTGAAATTTAGCCCAGCTCTAGCCATTTTACAAATGCAAAAATAGTCAATCTTGACTTTAAGATTGGTGTGTGTTTAACTAAAATGTGGTGTATATAGATTCTCAGTGAATTCTGGTATTCAGATTTTATTCCACTGGGGGGGGAGGGAGGGGTGGGCAGGGGAAATCCCAACAAAACAGCACGAAACCCTGAACATTTTCCTTTTTCATGTATTTTTGGCACTGTGGTGAAGGTCCCAACTATCGGCGTACGGCCTTCCCCGTCCCCCCTTTTCAGGCTCTGGCTGGGGCGTGTGCCAAGGAGGCTTTGCCCTCCCTGAGGAAGGGACTGACAGATCACAAGGCTTTCGTAACCGTCTCCCTTGAGCCACCCTCACCGGTTTTTCCCAGTAGTTTCCTTCCTTTCTCCTCGCACATGCCAAATGTCCGACCGCTCTAAAATAGCCCCTACGGGTGCTGAAGAGCAACTGCATCTGCTTTTTCTGGGTTCCTCATCTGACTGCCAGATTAAAAACTGAACTCCCGCAGCGCTGGCTCGCGTGAGCCTGTTGCGATAACCCACGTCCTGGGTCTGAGTAGTGTCTGTCTCGCTGGTTGAAACCTTGAAAGGAGCAAGTTTTAAGATCCATTTGTGCACCCGCTGTGAATCCTCTACAAGGAAGAATTTCCCTTGCATTTACAAAACTTAACTGTCGTAATGAAAATCATGTTTCGTAAACGCAACGTACCTGCCGGAGACATTTTTTTTCGTATGAACAGTCTTGAATCATGTATATACAATATAAGCAACTTTTTTTTGGTTTTGTATAAAGAAGTTGTGCAATTGGTGATGGAAATTTTCAGTCATTTCTTCAAAATACCATGTGTGCAATCAGAAGTTCCCATATTTTGATAAATAGAGTTAAAAACTGGGTCTGTCCATTAATTTCTCTTGATAACGGCGATGCACTGCAGATTCAACAGCACATTATTGTCTTACGGAAGGGGTTTTTGTTTGCTTGTGTTTTTTCTCATTTGGCTGAGATTTTTGAAGTGGAGAAGTGCTCCTAAAACTGGAATTTTTAAAAGCGTATGTCCTGTCTTCTTTTCCTTTTTTTTTGTTTGTTTTTTTTTTTATTGTAATCTTTGTTGCTACGTGGTCATTTTTAACCCTGGCTCGGTTAGGCAAGTTCCAAGGGCTGGGTTTTGGTGTGGCTTTCTTTGTGTTAAATCTGACTTGTATTCAGAAAGGTAAGTGAATCGGCTGCTTGACCATTGGTGTAACTGTATTCTGGACCACAGCTTCCCCGTGAAACTCTCCAACTGTGAAAGCTGCCACTTCTCCCACTCCCCACCCCATAATGCTAATTTAAATTCTCTTATAACCACTAGAAAAGACGAGGCCATTTCTGGAGTGATAGTCCCAACTGGCAATGTACATATCAAACCTGCCAGCACCAGGGAGCCAACTACTACATGGGGTGTACTTTTGTTATTAGCTACTTTCCATTAAGTATTTTAAGTGCACATAATAACTGGTTTATAAATTGTCACCATCCAGTACCTTGGGTTCTTCAGCAGGTGCAAGCTTAAATAGCTGAAAGTTTCAGAAATAGCTTTTCAAAATGGTCTTGCAAGAAAATACCGTTCCTGGCAGTGCTCTGTGACGTAGCTGTGGAGGTTTACTTCCTCTTAAGTATCCAATGAAAGAAGAATCCGAGATCCATCCTTTCCAATTAAAATATGTCTTTTAACCTAGCTGTTACTGTATTTAAGCCATTTAGTCACCTTTGACTCACTACTGTTTGAATTAGATTTCTGAAAACCCCGTTGCCAGACCAGCAGGCCACCAACTGTACTTGCAAACAGCCCTCTACATTTTAAAGTAGCTGTAACCTTTAGATCCTTCTAACATTTCCTGGAATAATGAAAGAGAAATGAATTTATATTTAAATCCTCAGCTGTCAGTTATGGCGCAGATTATTGTATTTCTATATTTACCTCTGAAGGTAATTTTAACTTCATGTGTTGCTATGAAGACTTGCAGATGTCTTTAATCGAGCACTATTTGTTAATACTGTAATATCAAAATATGTTGCATTATTTTAAAGCTTTCAAAAAAAAAAAAGAGTAAAATGTTTTTAAAAATGCTTTTGCACCATATAATTTGCTGGACAACCCTATGGCGCAGCATATCAGTCTGTTTTGAGAGTAATGCTGCATAAACAATGTTTTGAGCTAGGTTTCTTTTGAGAATTCGTTGCTTAGGTGACATTGTACGATGTTACTGTCTCGACAGCCTTCAGCTGGGAAGGTTTGGGTTTTTTTTTTTAAGTAAAGGACCCAGGACTATGCTTCACATTTAGGGTTTTTGTTGTTGTGGTTTGTGGGTGTACTTTTTATTTTCAGTGGAGTAAAGCTTAATTTACAGTAAAACTGGATTTGGGACCTACCGCAATCCTCAGGGTCACTTTTTCAGGATGTTACTAATCTAGCTTTAGGGTTGGTTGGTTCTTTTGTTTGTTTTATGTTTGTTTTTTTTTTTTCCCCGAGTAAACTGGATGTGAGGACCTTGCAGAGCGCTGGGGTTGGGATGACGCAGCCTGCGGCCTCCTTACTGGACATGTCGCCTTCCCCCCTCCTCCCAGCACGGCTGGGTCATGCCAAGGGAGCTGTTCTGCCTTCTCCCACAGCAGCCACACGCCATGGGCCAAGTCATCGTATTTATCATGACAAAAAAAAAAAAAAAGTAGAATAAAATGATAAAAGTGATTAAGGAACAAACACTATTGCTGCCGAATGCCATAAACACTGAGTTGTACAAATTGTGATTGAGGAAATGGAAAAAAAAAAAAAGTTTATACTTTTTAAAAAAAAAAAAATTCAAATGGAATAAATTATTCATGAAGCCTTGATTGTGGTGTCGCCTTATTTACAGGGGCGGGGAAAATGGCGGGGAGGGGGAGAAGAGGCGGAGCCGCAGCCCCTCAGCCTTCCTGCCCGTGACCTCACTTCCGGCGCGCTTCCCGCCCTGACGCGCTGGGCGGGCGCCGGGAGCCGCCATGGCCGAGTGCTCCGGCCTCCAGTTCGTCAGCCCCTACGCCTTCGAGGCCATGCAGAAGGTGGACGTGGTGCGCTTGGCCGCCCTGAGCGACCCCGAGCTGCGGCTGCTGCTGCCCTGCCTGGTGCGCATGGCCCTGTGCGCTCCCGCCGACCAGAGCCAGAGCTGGGCCCAGGACAAGAAGCTGATCCTGCGGCTCCTCTCCGGGGTGGAGGCGGTGAACTCCATCGTGGCCTTGCTCTCCGTGGACTTCCACGCCTTGGAGCAGGACGCCAGTAAAGAGCAGCAGCTCCGGTAACGCAGAGAACGGCGTCTTCCGGGGCGAAAGGGCTGGCCTGGGTTCATGTCACTTGATAATCTCTGAGGAAAACCCCGGGTTTGGACAGGGTTTAGTTGTCCGTCTTGGGGCTCTTTTCCTCCCTGTGCTGGGGGTGTGTGATGCTCTTGTGGGAAGCGGGCGGGGAAGGGGCTGACCCGCCTGTCTGAGGGGAAGAGGTATCTCAGGTGGAAACACTTTCTTCACTGTTGTTTGTAGCTGGGGAAAAGAAGCCCTTAAAGTGTTGATTATCCACCGAATTACATTTCACGGTGTACTACAGTTACAACAAGTCTATTCTGGTTGTTGGCATGATAGGACAATGCCTGCGGGATCGCCGGTTTCCATTAACTGGTGAAGTTTCTGTGTTCACATAGTTGTTGGGTTCACGTGTTAGGCACAAGCTGGGAGGAGGTAGCGGAGAGAGCATCTTGGTGTCGCAGCTTCAGCACGGGCTGACTCTGGAGTTTGAACACAGCGATTCACCTCGGCGGCTTCGTCTTGTGCTTAGTGAATTACTGGCAATTATGAATAAGGTAAATTTTTCCATCTCTGGATGCTTGTGGATTTTGTGTGAGTGCAAGTGCCCTCTGCATAGGTTGATACGCTGCTTGGTTCTGGTGCTGTTGGTGTGAGTGCTCTTCTCCAGTCCTCACCTGCTTCACCAAGACTTAAAATCTCGGTCTGATTGAACAGGGGCTTGTGATTGTTTAATCACAGCCTTACAAACGTGGCTTCCCTGAGGAAGTCGTTCTTCCTCAGAACAAACGAGGATAATCTTTGCTAATAGGATATAGACTCTGTATATTCTGTAATATGCTGTACTTGGATATAATGTCATTTTGTGATGCAGCAGTGCAGAAATCATATTGGAAAATGAAATTAGGACTTTTCCTCATCCAATTCTTTACTCCTGTTGTAGTAAGATATTAGCCACGGTATTTCTCTTGCCTCCACTCCTGACCTCCCACCTTGGTGTTTTGTTTTCCTTGGGTAAACTTACCATGGTTTTAGAATTGTCAGTGAGCAATTTCTCTTTCTTAGGGAAAGAAACAATAATACCGACTGTACTGAAGTATTTCCACTAGCAAAGATTTCTTATTCTAAGTGCGTTTCTTGCCTACGTGTTCATAGCTGTACGTTTTGGATAGTTTTTAATGCATTCATTCTGCTGAATTTAAAGCTATAGAAGGCTGATTAGACAAAATGGTGATGATGAATCATGTCTTGTAGGTGTCAGAATCAAATGGTGAGTTTTTTCTCAAATCTTCTGAGCTCTTCGAGAGTCCTGTTTATCTGGAAGAGGCAGCAGACGTTCTCTGCATTTTGCAAGCAGGTGCAGTATTTCGTGTTTACAGTATTTTCTAACTTACAAATGTAAAAAAATAACTTTAGGAGCTGTTGTGACTGATTTAATGTTGATCAAGGCTGTCTAGGTCTTTGAAAGAAGAACAGATCACAGACTGATTTTTCCATTCAGTGATTTGAGCGTGTTATTTAAATACATGTTAAAATTGAGGTTTTAATTGTTCCACAGTGAAACGCTGTGACTTTTAAACTCCTCTTTTTATGCAGAGCTGCCATCCCTGTTGCCCATAGTCGACGTGGCTGAAGCTCTGCTGCACGTTAAAAACGGAGCCTGGTTCCTCTGCCTTCTGGTGGCCAATGTTCCTGATAGCTTCAATGAGGGTGAGTTACAGTTTCTTCTTGTCCAACTTATTTTTTCTAAAGGTTTGAAACAATTTCTACCAGTGTAGTTAATTCTGAGCGAAACTGTGTGTCATAAATATCAGAACGGGAGAGTGTTTGGCTTGTGAAACAGAAGCGAAATGTGTTTATACCTAGAGATGCTGATGAGCTCCTCTTCTCATCCTGTTGATTCCCCATTTTTCGCAGCCTCTTTGTAGACTGATCGTGCGCCTGTTGCAGGTTTTGACCTGTAGGTCACCGTTATAACGGCTGAGTCGGGTGCTGGGGGACCTGGTCCAGCCTTGCTAATAGTTCTTGTCCCTTAGACTGAGACACATTTTGAGGTGAAATATTTGGATTGCTGGTGCCTGTTCCGCGTCCCGTACCTCACAATGAGATTTCAGTCTCCGGGGCTGCCAGATGCACAGGTTACATTAGATAGAGTATGAGTAGTAATTGGGTGGTGCATAAATCGATAGCGACCCTGGGATTTCTCTGAGGAGAAAGACCATTTCCTTCTTCTGCTCGTGAGCTCTTGCCCGGACAAGGTTTGTGTGGCCCAGCTAATAAATCATACTGAGCTGAACAGAATGGCTTGTCTCTGAATGTTGATGTGGCTTTCTGATGAGAAGGGCAGATTTACTTACACCTCCCGTTGGATATTTAGTCTGTAGAGGTTTGATTAAGAACGGTGAACGGCAGGATGAGGAAAGCGTTGGAGGCCGTCGGAGAACGGAAGCGCTTCGCCACCTGTGTAAAATGAACCCTTCCCAAGCCCTGAGAGTCCGAGGCATGGTGGTGAGTCTGTCAGGAGGATCAGAATTATGGTCCTTGTTAGAGCTCTAAAACCAACAAAGATGTTGGAGCCTGTGTGTTTTATCTAGGTGGAAGAGTGTCATCTGCCGGGGCTTGGGGTGGCTTTGACCTTGGATCACACCAAAAATGAATCTTCAGATGATGGAGTGAGTGACCTGGTGTGTTTTGTGAGTGGTTTGCTACTTGGAACGAATGCAAAGGTTCGAACCTGGTTTGGAACTTTTATCCGAAATGGCCAACAGGTATGAAAATCTTTGAATATTCTACTATTAAAAAAAATACTCATATGGCTTGCTGGAAGTCTTCTGGATGTGGGCACCGTGCTTGTCTGAATGCCTGTAAATCTTGTTGAGTGTCTTGGAGCCACTTTTGCAAGGCAGCCTCTTCTTGTGGGACCGTCAGGTCTGTCAGTAGTGTCCCTGAAGGCAGCTATCTGGTTGTTCCTCTGAGAGATTTTTAGGCGTGGAAACCAGGGAATTTTAAGTTCCTAATGTTTAGCTGATAATAATGCTCATCCCCAGTGTTCACAACAGAAAGTTGTGTCTTGATTTGCCCGGTGAGTTGAGTGAGTGAAAGCTGTGTTTTGATGTACTAAGCGGTTGTAATATCCTCGTGTGTTGCCCGTTGCCCTGGTACTGAAAATTCTATTAAAAAAAAATATTCCTCTTCCTCCCCTTTCTTTTGTTGTCCTTGACTTCATCATTATGGAAGCTCTTCTGTAACGCATTGTTTGACGGGATGAATTTTACATTGTCGTTCTCGTCTTTTGACCTCTTACGCAGCGGAAAAGAGATAATATCAGTTCTGTGCTTTGGCAAATGAGGAGGCAGCTGCTCCTGGAGCTCATGGGAATCCTTCCCACGGTTCGCAGCACACACATTGTTGAAGAAGCAGATGCTGATACGGAGCCAAATGTGTCCGTGTATTCAGGACTGAAGGAAGAGCACGTCGTGAAAGCCAGCGCATTGTTACGTCTCTATTGCGCTTTGATGGGAATCGCTGGGCTGAAGTAAGGGATGTTTCAATCCTCTCTGTCTTTTATTCACTCTCCATTTAAAGAGAGGTTGAGAGCTTTGGGCACTTTCAGCACGAGCTGGCTCTTAATGTTGTCGTGTCTCTAAAACAGTCTTGGCAGGATTTGCCAGGTTTGGTACCGTGGAGGCCCTTCTCACGTGTAGAGGGCTGGAGTTGCCAGCTGATGGAAGGTTTTTTTTTATAGTGTGGAGAGTAAATACTAAGTAATGTCAAGGTGTGTGGAGACAGGTGTGGTCTTTACTCTCTGGTAGTCTTCTTAGCAGAAAAGTTTTTTTCCTTCTAATGGTACAGATTTTTTTAAATCTAAAATAATACAAGAAATGTGATGCTCCCTTAGGGCTGCAAAATAACTTCTACTGACTGGTTAACAGAAGGCTAGGCCTAAGTGGTCAGAGCAGTGTGCAGAGGAGGAAGCAGCTGGAAACTCTTAAGAGCATACACTGCATCGATCTAGAATTTCTGTTCTACTTTTATGTTTTACAGAGTGCTAAAGCAGTATCTTCACGCATTTTTAGTTTTAGTTTAGGTATTTGGTACTAATAGGCAAGATTATATTCTGGGGAAGTTTTTTTACTGTTGTTATCTCTTAACAGAGATTTTAATGTCTTTGAGTTCAAAGAGAATTGCCAGTTAATCTTGATTAGTTGTTTATCGATGGCAACTTGATAGAGAAGTCAGGTCACAGCAAAAATTTAATCTTTAACCATCGTGACGAGATTGGAAATCGCTTCACTTTTAAATTAGCAGTGTGGGTTTTGTTCTTTTTCCTTCCCATTCAGGCCAACTGATGAAGAAGCTGAGCAGCTACTGCAGCTGATGACCAGCCGGCCTCCCGCAACTCCAGCTGGAGTTCGCTTCGTGTCTCTGTCCTTTTGCATGCTCCTGGCCTTCTCCACTCTTGTCAGGTACCTCTCAGTAAAGGAGTTTTCTAAAGATGTTACTGTTTTAGCACCCTGAAGGCGGTCACCTCCCCGGCGCTGCACAGTTTTTCTCTCCTAATTTTAATACAAATCTCTATATGTTGTTTGAAGGGATTTGTCTCACGCTATGGTGAGTAAATTGATATTGCACTCTGCTCTCTCTCTTGTTTACAGTGAATCTTTTGAGAGGGGAGCATTGGCAGCTTTGTTTGGACTGGTTTGTGAAGGCTGCAGTAGGCTTTACTGGCTCACTTTTCCTTTCAACAAGTTTATGGCTAAATTCTTTAGACACCCTGTTCAAAGAAATAGCGATATAGGTATTTAATGGATGCAGTTTTCTGCTCTGTGCATTGAAGACGGGAAACTGCCTGACAACTGGACCAAAATGTGTGCTAAATATCGGAGTTTGTCGGCTGTTTGATGCTGACGTGAAAGTAACAAAAAGTCTCCTGTAAGGTTCCTCAAACGTTGGCTTTTCTGCTACTATTTGTTAGCAAAGCTGGTGGGAGTTCCTGGGAAAAGGATCTTTTATGGATTTTCTTTGTGCAGCACCCCGGAACAGGAGCAACTGATGGTAATGTGGCTCAGTTGGATGATAAAGGAAGAAGCTTATTTCGAAAGGTGAGAGCAGGCTGCTTCTGTTTGTGGTTCCAGTGATCTCACACGTATTCAGGTCCTGTTGGAAATGAACTCTTCCTCTTTGTTCTCATTAGCATTTCTGGTGTGTCTGCTTCTTTTGGAGAGATGCTTCTCTTGGTAGCCATGTATTTCCATAGTAATCAGCTCAGTGCCATCATTGATTTAGTCTGCTCCACCTTGGGAATGAAGGTAAATCCTAAACTGTTTTCACTCTGCATTTATACTCTTATTTTTATGTCGGTTTTGATATAAAGAACCGTGGTTTTGCTAATACACTTAAAGCAAATGTAAATTAAAATAAAAAGGTAACTAATTAGTTCCTCTGGGAAAACTTGAAATGATACATCCTCAGTACAGAGGAATTCTACGATGAAAGTATCTCTAAAAAGTCCTGACCTGTCAAAATCATTGTTTGCAAGAAACAAACTTTTTTAGAAGATTAATTGGATTAGTTTCCAAACCGAGTTTTAAGTAGTTTAAAGAAATATCTGTATGTGTAATAATTAATTTCTGAAAATTACCAAGGGAGACTTGCCTTCACTTTACTATCATGAAATAGTATCTCATCAAATGTAAAAGCCAGGTAGGTAGTTTTTAGGATAAGAAAGACATGGAGAGATGAACTTGTGACATTTGAAAATATTTTTGGTTTACATTTGAAGTCTAGATGTGAATGTTTTCGTGGGAAGCCAAGATTAAAAAGGTTAAAGTTTAATATTTCATAAAATGAAGTTGCAGTGCTGATTTATAAGAGAGCTAGAACTTGTAATTCTAAGTACTTTGTTCTTTGTTTCAGATTGTTATTAAGCCCAGCTCACTCAGCAGAATGAAGACAATCTTCACACAGGAGATTTTCACTGAACAGGTAATTTAAGCCTAGGGTTTTTTGTTGTTTTTTTTTCTTTTTCTCTATAATTGCTTCAGTTTGACCTACAAGAAGAATCCAAGCCCTGCTGGTACTGAAGAGCCTGGGCTCTTTCTGTGCTCTAATCTGATTATGCTTTTTGAACATTTGGCTTTTTTAAATGATGGGAAAGCAAAGGAGAAAAATTGTCCACTGTGGCATTATTTTTTTGCAGTAGGAGGAAATGGTACTGTATTTGTGAACGTGTGCTACGGTTTTACGCACACTGTATTAAACCACATAAAAATGTTCTTCTGCTTCCAAACAGCCAAAAATAAGTAAATGCCAGAAAGAATGTAGCTGTGTGACTTTGTCACCTGGTACTTATGCACTGTGATAACTTGAATAATTGTGGTATTTTTCCTGTTAATTATAACTTTCCTTTAGGTTGTTACGGCCCACGCGGTTCGCGTGCCTGTTACAGGCAATCTCAGTGCCAACATTACTGGGTTTTTACCCATCCACTGCATTTATCAGCTGTTAAAAAGTCGATCATTCACCAAGCACAAAGTATCCATTAAGGTATGAGCCTCATTTTATTTCCCTTCCTAATTTTGTATGTTGACTTGGGTTTGCAGGCTGTTTTTTTGGTTGATTTATAGGAACAGAATTACTGGTTAATCTTATAGCCTGTTATCGTGTAATTTAAGAAGCAACTGTGTATTAAACCCCAGTTTTAGTTCTGTAATCCAGAGACCACAACTTAGTGAAGCTGAGAATAAAGTTCTCTCTCTCCCCTGTCTGCACTTAATGAAATCATAGTCAGAATGGCATTTCCAGCCAGGGTAACTTTTATTGGTGAGTCTGTACAGACCAGGGTCCAGGATACACAGTTTATGACCAGGCCCAACTCAGAATAGGTACCACACTTTTTCCAAAGCGAAAGCCTCATTCAGTTATGTTTTTTGTACTTGCAGACAAAGAAAATTCAGCTTCGAAACTGAACAAGTTTTGGTGTGATTTTTTTTTTTTTTTTTTTCCTAGGACTGGATCTATCGTCAGCTCTGTGAAACCACCACTCCTCTCCATCCTCAGCTCCTTCCTCTCATCGATGTCTACATCAACTCCATTCTTACTCCTGCATCTAAATCCAACCCAGAAGCCACAAATCAACCGGTCACAGAACAGGAGATACTGAATGTTTTTCAAGGACTGTCTGGGGTAAAAGATTTGTTTGCTTCTTTCATGTACTTTAATGTGAAGATATTGATCATATTTTACACGCTTGCTTGATACAAATTCGGTAAGTTGCCCCGCTTTTTGTCTTTAATGCCTGTGTAGTAAATGGCCTCCTATTGCAGTGATGGGTCATGTGCTTTGAAGCGAATCTCGTTAGTGCTACTCAGATTTTCAGGAGGATTGCTATTTGTCCCTGTTTTGCCCTTTTCCTTGGGAACTCACCAACTCCTGCTGTTAATGCAGGGAAAAAAAAAAAAGCGCTTCATGGATTGAAAAGTGGAGGTGTTTAAGTAGGATTTGTGCAATTTTTTGTACCAGCTTGATCTTGTTTGATAAAAATACTGTTTAGCTGAAGCGCTCTAGCTGTGTTTGAAAGAAGCATTTTCATTTTGATCTAAGTGTAAGAATAGTTGTGTGGACACATGTAGAATGAGCAGCAAACATTGACTGGCATTGGAATCCTGGGATTACTTCTTAGGAGTGTCCTAAACTGTCAAAAATACATCTTACCTTTGAAGCTTACTGTCTTATCTTCATACTTGCAGGTAAATCCAAATTTTTGTTCTTAAGAATCAGGAATGCAGCATGACCTTTGTATCTGGTTTTGTGTACAGGGCGAAAATACTCGTCTTACTCAACGATACAGCATCACAACACAATTGCTTGTCCTCTACTACGTCCTGTCGTACGAAGAAGCACTTCTGGCCAACACGAAGATCCTAGGTATATGTGGAAAACACATTAACTGAAAATTAGTTGCAAAGAGAGGATTTCTTACAAAACCCAAAATTGTTGCTGTGAGATTCAAGCACAGCATGAAAAGTTTAGATTCTGGTAGTCAGTACAGCATTGCTGTAGAAATTCAGGAGGTGAAGTTTCTGCTAAAACCCTGTAGTGGAGTAATTTTTTTTCCAGATTAAAAAAGGTTCAAACTGGCCTAAAAATTATCAGAAATGTTTATGACTGTCTAATCAATACAGCAGCAATTAACAAAGACCTCTTAATGGCTTCAGATCTTATTCACGTGTCGTCAGACTTGCACTAACATTGCTTTGAGTTGGCACTTTTATAGCTGACAATACTGAGTGATCCCTTTTTACCTTGGAAACTGAAATTTTAAATCAATTCTAAAAGCACGTTGTGTAGTTTATTGATGGAATTTCATTTCAGTGAAAACATAGTGTTTGTATCTGCTGAGTGCTTTTACCTGCCCTTTTTAGGGTACAAAACTTCCAGCAATTCATCAGTGCTATATTCTTCATAAAGATTTGAGTTATCACCCCAAAATGAATGGGACTTGGTTGAATTGGGGATCTTGCAAACAAATCGAAATGCCAGGAAAATCTTTAAATGGAACTGATCACAGAAATGCTTTCCTGACGAGCTTTATTAAATACTTTCAACAAGAATGAGGTGTGGTATTTGGGGTTTTCTCTATTTTACCTGGATAATATAGACAGGTGCTTTAGCTTTCCTTTATTGATTCAGTTGGGGAAATGATTTTTTCCAACTGTAACTGTTATGTCTGATTTATTCTCCTGTTCCCTTGTAGCTGCCATGCAGAAAAAACCCAAGTCTTACTCTTCAGCGTTAATGGATCAGATCCCAATCAAGTACCTCATCCGGCAGGCACAAGGGCTGCAGCAGGAGCTGGGAGGTAAATCTGGGGGGAATTTCTTTCTAATGTGCACCAAGAAGGAAGGCTCGGGGTGTTTCCAGCTCTGTGGCTATTGTCTGTTCCATAGTGTACCTTCCTTGCTCTTTCCCTGAAAATCTTATCAGTAGAAACTAGAGAGGTTACAGATATGTTTGAGGAGTAACAGTGAAACTTTGAGGAAGGCAGTTCTGTTTTAGAGTGCGTCTTGCCTACCTAGGGTAGGTTTTTGAGTAGGAATTGCCTGAGAATGAATCATCATTCCAGGCTGAGTTTAAGGGTTACTGTAGGGTCCTCCCACCTCTCTGAAGGGAAACTTTTCCTTTCTGTTGAATGTCTAATACCAGGCTACAAACACGGAAGCTCTCTGAACTTGTGTTGAAATGATAGGCACAAATACACTCAGGTGAAAGATGCAGCGACTCCAATCTAAGAGACGTACTTTCTTACTACCCCTAAAGGTTTACATTCTGCTCTCTTACGCCTGCTTGCAACTAACTACCCACACCTCTGCATTGTGGAGGACTGGATCTGTGAGGAGCAGATCACCGGCACCGATGCCCTACTGAGGAGGATGCTTCTTACAAACATTGCAAAGAACCACTCTCCCAAACAGCTCCAAGAAGGTAAATACTTCATTTGAAGTAAGTGGTGTTCTTTCCAAATCGATCGGAACCCAGTGGGTTGGGAAGCGTGTAGCTGTTTAATTGACTTGCTCATTCTGCCTTTCATGAAAACATTCTGCCACCGGCTTGGAAAAAATGTCACAAGTCCAATTTTACCAAGATCCCGTTGTCTTTATTTCATAGCGTTTTCCCTGCTGCCTGGAAATCACACCCAGCTGATGCAGATCTTAGAACATTTAACACTTCTCTCAGCTGCTGAATTGATCCCATATGCAGAGGTCTTGACATCAAATATGAATCTCTTGCTGAATGCTGGAGTCCCTCGGAGGATTCTTCAGACTGTCAATAAACTTTGGATGGTTCTAAACACCGTGATGCCGAGAAGGTGGGTTGAAGTTACTCTTTAGTTTGTTGTTGCAGACAGGTGGGATGCCGCTTTTGCTGTTTCAAAAATAATAACACAGTGTCTTTGGGAAACTGGAGGAACAGAACATGTTGGAGTTGCATTCCTCTTTGAAATATTAAACCTTTGCCATTAGGAGGAAGGTACTTTTTATTCTCCGAGGAGAGGAAGTCGCCAGTTCACTGAAAATACAGGAGTGTGATTTTTACAGTGTACATTGTTTCTGACGAATTACTGATGAAACAGAAACTCACTCTGCTAAGAATATGCCTTTTCTGAGGAAGTGGCTGCTCTATTGCAGCAAAAACCGCTTGGTTGCTGTAATTCCAGTGGATGGAAACCTGCCTGGACGCGTTCCTGCGCAACCTGCTCTAGGCGAGCCTGCTTTAGCAGGAGGGGTGGACCCTCCCATTCTGTGTGAGTGTGAGATAACTGTAGCTTGGTGAACTTTGAGAGCTGCACGTGAAGCTTGGGGGGGCTCTTGCTCATTCATAGGCCTAGAAAAATGCAGCTGACTGAGATAAGTGAGTGTCCAGGTGCTTATGTGATCCTCAGTCTCTTACAGATTATCCGATTAAAATAAAATCTTAAAAATAATCTCATTTTAGGTTGTGGGTGATGACTGTTAATGCTCTGCAGCCTTCAGTAAAAATAGTCCGACAGCAGAAGTACACCCAAAATGATCTGATGATTGATCCTTTGATTGTACTGAGATGTGATCAGAGAGTTCATAGGTAAGCCTCGCCCTCCTTTACCTCTTTCCGTTCTTACATTGATACCTAGAGAATGCAAACCACAAAAGTGCCTCATGGGAAACTTCTAAAGCTTTCACTACCTCAAAACATATTTACATATTTTCAAACCAATCATAGGAGCTTGTAAGTTCCTTTTTTTTTTTGTATTAAGTTTGTTGGTCTGAGGCCTGAGCGAGGCGTGTGTGCTGTTTCATCCTGTCACACTGTGCAGCTGAGTGTCTTGAGAAATTTTACAGCCAATTCCATTTTGGAAACTGGGATTTGTACACAGGTCATCCATTTTAGACTTGTGTGTGTGAATTTGGATTAAAGAGCCACGGCAGCGTGCTTAAAATGGCTGCTGCCACATGGTGGTGGTGGTTGAGGTCGTAGCTGTAGCATCCTTCCTCCTTCTTTGCCATCCCTCGTGGGCTGTAGGTGTTCCATCTTTTTGGGTAACAGCTTCTGCCAGCGGATGCTTGATGGATATGACCAAGGTAGATTTGCTTAAGTTCCCAAGAAAGCCTTTTAGTGGTACTTAGAAATTAATTCCTCTAGATGTCAGTGATGACAGAGGGTGTGTAACGCTGCTTCGTGGCTCTGAGGCAGAATGAGCGGAGAATTTAAGTAGTGAAAATGATCATAATTGATAGCGATGGACCAGCTTCTAACAAGACTATGAAATAATGCAAGCAGTAAGTCAGAATTTGTAAATTAGAACTTTTTTTTTTATAGTAATGAAGAAAAACTGCGTCCATTATTCTAAAAAGACACGGTTCATAACTTTACATGTGCTTTGGCCCCTAGCTTTGTTCCTTGTATATTCTTTTTCACGTTTTCTGTCAGTTGAGGGTTGTTTTTCTCCATTTTTATTATCTTTTTGTTCATAATAAATGGCTAATAGTCAGCTTGGTTTGTTCTTCGTGCTCTCGTTTGTGTGCATCTATCCCCTCTTGCCTTTTAGCAGCTGAGCCATGAATCCAACTTTCATTTGAGTTGCTACAGCTCTGCCAGACTTTGAGGTTTTTTTTGATGACATCTTTAATCCCCAACCCATAGGTGAAATGTTTAAATGTACGGCCTTTCAGCCCTGGATGCAAACTGAAGATCCTACATTTCTAAACCCATTAGGGAGCTTTATAATGCCACGTGGATTGAAAATGACCATTTTAGCATTGCGGGCACAGTCCAATCTGCCTTATTTTTCCCCATCATTCAGATAATTGTTTTTTTTTTTACTTAACGTACAGCTGACCCTGTTCAGGTTCCCTTTATTGATCAGAACTTAGTCTCTCTGGCATTTTCTTGTTTCTGTGGAGCGTACACATGACAGGGGTGTGTGTGAGAGAAGCAGGGCTGAATGGCAGGGTAGCAGAAGGGATTGTGACCTTTGCTGTGTTAGGAGAGAACAGCTTTAGTGTCAACCAGACTACAACCAAATGAGCCTTTGAGGGGAGCTTTTAGTTTGTGTCTCTTATTAATGTCTTATTGTTCTGCCTCCTGAAATGCCTTTATTTTATCATGTCTTCCCATATCAGGAGCCCTCCTCTGATGGATATAACTTTGCACATGTTGAATGGATATCTTCTTGCTTCGAAAGCTTACCTCAATTCTCACCTGAAAGAAACAGCAGAGCAGGATATTAGGCCATCCCAAAATAATGCAATGGGTCCAGAGGCCCCAGAAGTTACAAGGGAAGAATTAAAAAATGCATTGCTCGCTGCTCAGGTAAGGGGAAAGAAATGGATATTAAACGATCTGAGGAAAGACAATGATAAAAGAGAATACAGAAACAGGAAATTACAAAAGGAGACCTTTTTATTTTTTTCCTTACCAACTTCTGCTACCTTGAAGAAGAAAACTGCCTCTGTTTTCAGATTGTTAAATATTTTCGGTCGTCTGTTTTCTGGTCTGAAGCACTGTGCTGGGTGACTGCTTTGAGAGTGTTTGTTGCTGTTACTTAGGGGAGTTTTGCCCACTAAGCCCTTTTGCCTTGTTGCTTTTAGGATCCAGAAGCTCTTTCCGTTCTTCTGCTTGAAGCAGTAAAACATCCCGTTGTTTTTTTCATTGTCAGTACGTTGTATTTGATTTCTTTGGTTTCATTGGGGTTTTTTATGCGTGTTCTCTTGCTTATTTCCCTTACAGGACAGTGCTGCTGTGCAGATTCTTCTAGAGATCTGCTTACCTACAGAAGAAGAGAAAGGCCAGAGCAGCGATAGCCACAGTCTGCTAAAAAGCGTGCAAGGTACCACAGGCCCCAGGAGCCCTGAACTGGAAGAAGAAGACAGCTTGCTGTGTAACCTTCGAGAGGTCCAGTGTCTGATCTGCTGCCTCCTGCATCAGATGTATATAGCTGATCCCAACATAGTCAAACTGGTTCATTTCCAGGTCTGCTTTGCTCCATTTTAGCTTTTTCGTGATTTCTCTGGTGAAGAAAGGGATAGATGAAGTGGTCAGAGGATGTTAAATAGCGTTGTGGTGTTCCTCAGAAATGATAACGACCCGCTTTTCTGCTTCCCATCTCGCCACATTTGCAGTACCTACTTCTCCTCCATATTTCAGTGCCTGGACTCTGTGTTGTAGCTGAGAAGAGAGCACCTAAATGATGCCTGTTCCTCATCATTAAACACGTGCTTCGTTTGGGCCTCTGCCCTTTTTTATACCAAAATAGTTTGTCCATTCTAGGCCAAGGAAAAACGGCCTAATCATCTTAAAATTACTTCTTCCATATCTTTTGTGGGTTACTTTTTTGCTGGCCGTGTTTTGAAAGGAGTATAGCCATTATTCAAAACTGTGATTTGGCTTCAAATGTAAAGGTCTTCTTATCTTTTCTTTTTGTCAGGGCACTGCTTCTCTTTAAAGTGGAATGAGAAAATGTTATCCTTGCCAAAGCAGCTGTACGCCTTAAAAAAAATCAAAGGAGGGGGAGGGGAAGATTAGCAATTTTTTTAATATTAATGTGTTTTTAGTGTGTGTTAAATTGTTCATTGCCAGATGGCAGTCTCTTTAAAAGGAGTTAATTTGCCTTGACCTGGAACTGATGAAGTGACTAAAAAAGTCCTAATGGTGCAGTTGTGAAATAAGCAAGTTGGGGCCTCTGGTGAAGTTGGGAACAGGAGGGAAGGACACAGAAGGAAAGGGTCACTGTAGGCTGCTTCAATTCCAGGAGTGGAGGGGGAGTTTCTCTGTGAATAATACATTGAATATTGAGGATAAAGAGCTGATTCAGACCCTGGGTTTGTCACCCAGCCTGCCTCGTGTTGCTTTGAGACACAGGCCAGTTGCTTATAATGCTGAACAAAAGAGATTGACAAGTGTATTGGTTTGGAAAAAAAGCATTACTGCAGATCTCATTTACAATCTTAATTGAAGCAGGATTCTTTAAACACCTTTGACACATTGACACGTCTCGTTTCTTAATCACACAGGGTTATCCGTGTGAACTTCTGGCACTGACAGTGGCAGGGATTCCATCCATGCACATCTGCCTGGATTTTATACCAGAGCTCATTGCCCAGCCTGAACTGGAAAAGCAGGTACTGTGCAGTCATCTAGTTTGAGAAGCACTGTAAGTGGTTAGCCCTGATGAAGTGTTGGCTAAGAGGAGAAAATAAAGAGAGCACTAAAAAGAATCCTGTTGTAACTTGCCTGGGATGTTAAGGTGACATCTGTAGTGCTTTAACCTTAAAGGCCTGGCCTTTAAATGCCCTTCAAATGGGCACTGTGATGCCTCCTCTGTACACTTGTTGAGGAAACTCTCATGAATTTCAGTATCACCTTCAAGAACATGAATGAAAGCAGTTTTCAATAATGACTTTAATTCATTCTCAAGTATAAATCAGTTGGCAAAAGTTTTGCCTACTTAGCTTTTATCTGATACATTACAACTACAGAAATTTCTATCAAGATGTAAATTTGAAACCTTTTTTTTGCAAAGATACTCCGTAGAACAGAGGAAGCAGCCTTAAGATCAAAATTTTATTTTTTCTCATGAAAAATTTGACTACTAAGTCTTTTTCCAGGGAATATTACTACTGCTCCTTGAAGCAAACTTGGGCCAAGACTGCATTGTGCATATTTATAGTTGCTCTTATTTAGTCTCTTTTCAAATATTAAGTTACTGCTGATGAGAGAATGCTTGACTAAAGTTAAAACTAGAACACACTGGATCTTAAACAGCTTTTACAAGGGCTATATTGTAAATTGTGGGTTGCTTTGTTGCTCATCGTTAATGTCAGAACAAACTGTGTCTGGGGGGGAGATTCTCCAACACTAACCCTGATACTTTGGTTCATGTGAAATATGTGGGGGAGGCTTTTTCCTTCATGTCAGCAGAAAAAAATCACTACACTTATTATTAAGGCTTCTATGGCTTTACTTCCTCATTGATAAAATAGAGAATATTTGCTAAATCCAAAGTTAAGAGCTTTGGATAGAAAGTGGAAAATAATCTGTAACTTTACTGCTTTTTTTCTCTTTTGCCTTTCACCCACTTAACAGATATTTGCCATCCAGTTACTTTCATTTTTGTGTATCCAGTATGCACTACCTAAATCTCTCAGCGTGGCTCGTTTAGCTATCAACGTGATGGGAACGCTTCTCACAGGTGAGCGCTCAAGCAACCTCTTCAGTACATTGTTGTGTAAATGAGAATTACTTGTCTGCGGTGAAGGCGGTTTCGTCTGCGTTAATTGTAAAAGTAACAACAATTAGTGATTGGATTTTTAGGATAATTTCTTTTCACTTAACCATTTCCTTTTCCTTGATAGTTTTAACCCAGTCGAAGCGCTACGTTTTTTTCATGCCGACCCTGCCTTGTTTGGTGTCGTTCTGCCAAGCCTTTCCTCCTTTGTATGAGGATATTATGTCTCTGCTGATCCAAATAGGACAAGTTTGTGCCTCTGACGTTGCAACACAGACAAGAGACTTCGACCCGATTATTACACGTAAGTACCTTGCGTTTCAAAAGCAACGTCACGGTCCCAGGGCAAGAATTATGCTAGCGCTTCGAAAGTTTGAGTGTAGTTGGAATACAGCATGAGTTTTACTGCTATTGTCTTGTAAAAGTAGAAGGAATTGGGATAGGTGGATTTGCTGGGTTGGAGGAGAGAGTTTAGAGACTTTAAGGGGCTAAAAGTACCCCTTGAATTAAACTTTGCACTGCCTGCTTCAGTTTTATTTCCCCACTTGTCTCGTTTCAAGACATATCCCTCTAGTCTAAGGATGGAAGATGTGAGCAAAGGCCGTTGGCTTTTGAGAACACCAGAATATTTCAACCCCTCAGCTGAGACATAGTGGCCAGAGCAATCTTCCTAATCTGTTGGAAATGCAAAGTCAAATGAGCTCCCTGAGGTCTTCCCTGTGACACAGCAGGGGTGGCTAAATATCCAGTGATTCTGTGAACACAGATGAAGTGTATCACTTGAGCACGTTTTTGTCTCTCTTTTTTGTCTAAAGACAAATGCTCTATTGATATGATACAAAGTTCCCTGATGCTATCTATGCTAGAATATTTATGTTGAATGAAGGAAGAGGGGAAAATGCAAAACCCCAAAGGAGTCAGACGTAGGTAAATGAAAAAGAAAACGTTGTAGTGTCTCTAGAAATAATCTGTGGGGTTAAGCCTGGTGTATGAAGTAGTAATGGCTCAAATTTGCAATTTCATAACGTACATGTTTGTGTTACGGGTGTAAGAAAACAATTTCTAAAAATATATTTATTTATTTATTTAGATATACTTTGCTGCTTCTGCTTGGTTTCTAGGTCTCCAGCAGCTGAAGGAGAAACCGCACGAAGTGTCGGGACTTTGTAAAGATTCACCCAACAAAAGTTGTTCCAGGGACATTGAGAGCATGGACCCTGACGTTCGGTTGTGCCAGTGTGTTGAAAACACTATCATTGAAATCATCAACATGAGCGTGAGTGGAGTTTAGGAAGAAGGCAAAGGAAACGGTCCTGTAGCCATTCCCAGGGTCTGTGGTGCCTTCGTTTGGAGAAAGCTCTGAAAGTGGACCGAGGAACCGGCACAAGGAGTCCGTGGTTTTCATTCATTCCATTCAGTTACGGCTGAAAAGAAAAGAATTCTTTAAAGAGGCTTGTGTTGCTTCCAGGCAAAACTTTGGAGGCCTGGTGGAGTCGGTAAATCTTTTCCAGTGAAGCCAGGTGTGATTTTTCAGGCTTGCTCGGTTTCTGAGGTGATCCAGCAACACACCCAAAAGGGTTTTCGAAAACTCTGCAAAGTCTAAAACTCTGAAAAGTGAATACTTAATTTGTGGAGCAAACAGCAAAATGGTGGGTAAGAAAAAAAATGAGCTTGAAGCGCTTTGCTCAAGTTAAATGCAGAGCAAGGTGGAATAAAACAGAAGATCTGAAAAAACGGTGTAAAAATCTTGCACCGTCACACTAAGAAAATACTTTGGTGTTGGGTTTTTTTTTAATTTGTAATTTGAACCATTGGTCCAAGCTTCAATTCATTTAAAGATCAGGAACTTCATTTAAAGATCAGGAACTTCATTTAAAGATCAGCCAGCCTTCCTTAAAAGTTTGAAACTGGTCTCAAAGTTTCTTTAAAAAATAAAAGTACTGGTACTACACCATGTGATTTTTACAGAATAGCTATTTTTAGTGCAGCTCTGACCGTTTAATATTTTTTAACATCACTTTAAAAGAGATGAGAAAGACTCCAAGAAATATTACAAAAGTATCTTGTCAGGGTGAGGTTGGGAAACACACTTGGCTTTGAGGATGAGCGTGCCAGAAGCTCCGTTTCCCTCCCGATGACAGGCACCATGGATTTCAGCCCAGCCGAAGCCGTTAACGTGCAGCTCGGGGGACAAGGAGGCTGAACCCTTTGTGCTTCATGCATGAAGTTGGTTGTTCTTTTCTAGACAAAAGCTTCTGGATCGAGGCTGGCCAGCTGTGATCTGTGGCGTTGCAGGAGGGGATGTGGTGCAATATTTGGGAGTTTCTCGAAGGTTGCACAGGCCCTTTACGGGAGGCAGCACACGCCCTGGGGGCAGAGAAGGAAAATCCAGGATTGGCTGCTGTGCCAGAAGTGAATGTAAATAAAAAAATGTAAAGTGCTTCAGCCTCCTTGAACTGCTAAACTTGTCAATCCAGCACTTAACTCATTTCTTAAATGACGGCATCAGAAGTCAAAAATAGTTTTCAATTAAAACCAGCTTACATTCCGGAAAGGAATGGTTTGAGGCTTTAGTGTGGCCTTGCTAAAATCACATGGACTTTGTTTGCCACCTGTGTTGGTCAGTGCTTTGGGAAGGCTGATCACACACTGGCGTTTGCGTTCCGGGATTATCGGTGTGCTGTCGTCATCCATCTGGCTACCACCTCTATTTTTGTCCTCTTGATGTAAAATATGTAAATAATTTAAACGTGTTTGTTTGTTTTTTCTTTAAGTGTGATTTTATACGCTGTAGCGGTATTTAAATAATAAAACTCCTACTATCTGACTGAATTTCTAAGGGAATTGCCTATATTGTATTTTTCAATGCAATTCCTCACGGGCGACGCGTGGTTGCCCAGCAACGAGTGCACCCGGGAAGCCAGCAAGGCTCTCGCTGATTGGGTCTCTCAGCAGGGAGTGGAAGGCGGGCGCACTTCAGTCCGCGGGTTGCTGATTGGCCGCGCGGCGCCCTTTCCTGTCAGCTGATTGGCGCCGGGGCGGAGGCGGGAAGGACGGACGCTGAGGGGAGGTCGCTATCGCCTGAGGTGAGCGGCCGCGCGGCGCCGTGAGGGGAGCGGGCTCCTCTGGGGCTCTCGGGGGTTCTCTGCTGTTCTCTGCTGTTCTCTGCCCTCTTGATGACTTAAAGGCGCCTCCGTGTAGGCTGGAGTGGAGCGACGGGCAAAGGGGAACGACAGCAGCTCCCTCAGCGCTCCCTGCCCTCAGCCCCAGAGAGGCAGAAAAATCCACCCCCCCCCGGGGCTGGAGCTAAAGCAGGGCCGAGGTGGAGTCGGGGTTTCCCCGAGGAGCGGCCCCGGTCCTCCCAGCAGCGCTCACAGGCGTAGCGGGGCAAAGCGGGACGAAGGATCCCTCCGCGTTCCCCGTGTCCCGGGAGTTTTGCCGCCTCCCGGCCGCTTCGGTGTTCGAGTCCTTCCCACCGCCCAGACCGGCCCTTGCTGTTTTCTTGGGCAGAGCTCGGGTCGGAGAGTGCTCGGTTAAGCGGCCCCCTCCCCTCAATGTGTTAAGGAAAAGCCTTTTAGTGGGATGCGGTTACTTTTCTGGAAGGAGGGGTAGGTTGTTAACCCAGACTACCAATCTCTTTTTGCTAGGATTTCTTTTTCCAGTTGAAAAAGTGAAGCTGAATCATGCCATATATTGGTCTTTTTTTTTATATAAATGTTGACTCGTTAAAAGTCAGATGAGGCCACAGGTTAGTCAGTTAAGGTATCACAGGGAATCTGCCAATTTAAAATTGTTCTTTTATTTTGTACGTGCTGAAAACTTGTAAGGAAAAAAAAATTGTGTTGTTTAAAAAGCCATCTATGTCTCTTCAGTACTTTTAGTTCAATAACATTTTAGTGTGATAGGGGAACTGATGTTCTTTTATCATCCAGAGCGAGAGAAATCCAAGATGACACAGAATATTAAAGTGACTGACACCTCCTTTTCCCTTGAATAATTGCTGTATTACTAGTGAAAGAAAAATGTTGGTTTAAAACATCTCATTTCTAAATTTAGTGTCAAGTTTTATTTTTTCATTATTATAAAGCAAACAGTATAAGCTTCTGCTGTATTTTGTAGTTTGCAGTGTCTTGAAGCTCAAGTTACTGGGCCTGTAGAACTGAAAAACTATTTTTACTTAATAAATATCCTAAAATACTTTTCTCCCAAGAATCTGGGTTCTCATCCCAACAATATTCAGTTTGAGCAATAGAAACTGAAATCATGTGTGTAGTTCATTCGTTCTTTTACTGTTAATACTGTTTTTTTTATTACAGTTATAAACTGTATAAACCTGAAGTAAACAGGAGGAAAAAGTGACAATGTCTTCTGATGTGTCAGAATATACCATCGGGGGAGTGAAGATCATCTTCCCTTGCAAGGCTTACCCTTCACAGCTCGCTATGATGAATGCTGTAAGTAGAATCTATATTAGCACTTGCCGAAATAGTAACTCACCTTTTCCAGAACCTATCAGCATTTAGAAAGCTAAGATGTGAAATTCCGAGCCTCCGATATCTTGAGGATTTCGGTTGTAGAGTAACTCACTGTTCCGTGTGCTGTGCACCGGTATCTGGCCCGTGACTAGAGACAGCTCAAGTACACTCGGGATTTGTGAGCATGCGTCCTAAGAAGCCAGTTATGTGTTATGTAATATATTACCATTATTTAACTAGATCTACTATAATAGCAAATTTCTATAGTTTTACTTTACAAGTATAGAAGGAGGGAATAATTTAGTAAAGCATCTGTCTTTTAAACAAAATGTAGTATTTCAGTGAGTTTTCACTTTGTATCGAATTATTACACTTTACTTTTAAATGGCTTTAACCATTTTGAAACATTTTTTTTTTCTTGATGGGACAAATGATTTGGTTATCTGACAAATGTTTTCAGTTAGTTTTGTGAGACTAACAGAAGCATCACGTAGTGCTGTCAGCAGGTAAATATTCCACAGCTCCTCTAAGTGAACCTCTGAGGCAAGTTCCTCTGGAGAGAACTACAGCCAAGGCCTTGACCTGTTATTATTAAAGGTGGTTGGGGTAGTGGGTTTGGGTTTATTGTCTTATGTTTGGTTGTTGTTTTTTTTATGAGACAGCAAGTGTCCTGATCTATTTTTAGAAGTTATGTACAGCTTCACTGAAGACATCCTCTTTGTGGGTTTTTTTTTTTCTGTTAATTCTGGTTTTGTTCTTGTTACCTTAAAGATTGTGAAGGGCTTAAATAACAGGCAGCACTGTTTGTTGGAGAGCCCCACGGGAAGTGGCAAAAGCCTGGCGTTACTTTGTTCTGCATTATCATGGCAGCAGTCTTTGTATGGTAAGTTATCTTAATGTCTGTTTGCCCAGTTTTTGCCAAAATATATTATAATGAATTGTTGTTGTTGTTTATCAGCCTTTAAACATCTAGTTTCAGGAATCTAACCAGGTCTTTGTCCACCATTATACATATTGTCTTATTGGCAACATAAACCAGTAATGGCCAGCAATACTGAGCTGGATTTAGCTTTATTTTATGCTAAGGGAACTAATATGGCTGTTGGAACTTTGAAAGAAAATGCTTGTGGATTGTAGTTCTGCAGAGTGAATTGGAAAAGAGGAGCATTTCTCATTTCTGCAAGTTGTTACAGCTCTTTGCCCTGCATCTCCTCAGAGGGTGAGGGTGCCTTGTTCAGCCTGTGTGGAGGCACCGGGTTTATAACTGGGACCTAAACAAAAGATTTTATCTTAACTGTTTAGAAAATCTAGTTCTCCTGTATAGTCTGGAGTCGTTTTTAATGGAAGACAAATGACTGTGTCCTTTAGAGAAGTCACTGCTTACGTCCTCCTGTGAAAAGGAAGAGAGCAAGGCAGAGACCTCACCGCCGTGTCGCTGCACGTGTCATTGCCAGTCTAAGAGCAACGAGGCTGCAACGAGCGTGAATCATGGTGCTTCTTCTTCTTTTAATAATCAGGAAACAGGAAGTTCCGTAAAACCTGGAAGCCCACAACCAAACACAGGTAACTTTGTGCACGGGCAGCTAAAAATCAGTTCTGGAAGTAAAACACAGAGCCACTGATGTCAGGGTTTTTTTTTTGCTTTTGAGTCAGCTTTTGCTTTTATTTCCACCATAATAGCAGAGTACTACATGATTTCCTGCATGGAGATGGTAATTAATGAAGCTAGAAATGTCTCATGCTATTTCCTACACCTTGTGGATTTATAGTAAATTCTTTTTTTAAAATATTGCCCTTATTTAATGCATTCCTAGTTATGAACATACTTTTAATTTTGTTTTATTTGTAATTACAGAATGTAAGGAAAATGAAACGTTAGCTTCGAAACTGTCTGCCAAAAAAAGGTTGTCTCTGTGTGACAAAGAGAATGACGATTTTCAAGTAGACAGGAAAAGGATTCGTCCTTTAGAAACTGAGCAGCAGGTGAGCAAAGTTTATTGGCAATAAAATAATGCAGGCGTGGCTCAATGAAGCCGTCAAATGCCAATCAACATTTCAGAGAAGGGCTCAGAGAATACTTGAGTCCAGCCACAGTCATACTTTGGATCAACAGCTTTTTGTTATTTTTGTGGTTACCAGTTACCAAAGAATCTATTGCTGTGCTAAATTGTCCATAATACCTTGTCCTACGTTACACCCTGCATAGTTAAACACCTAATATCCCCAAAATATATTTATCCCTGCATATTGAAACACCTAATATCCCCAAAATATATTTATCCCTGCACAGTTAAACACCTAATAGCCTCAAAATATGTTTATCCCCAGTTGATCTGCAATATTAAGTCTGAGTATGAGATTCTAGAGTTGAAAGTGCTCTTGCAAATATATATTAGAAATACAGATAATACTGTGAATGCGTTAGAGTTCTGCTTTATATCCTGTCAAATGTCGTTATCTCTGGCCTAATATGTGGAGAGTGAGAGTTCTGTGATGTTTTAATCTGTGTCAGCGTGGGAATCACATGACTGAGCCCTCGCAATCAGATGGGTGTTGTAAGTGGCTTTTACATTACTGCAGATTGCTCAGATGGTTACTTTTGTTTAAGTTTTTAGATCGATATGGCTTGATTTTTATTTCTTGTTTTAGTTATGGAAGTTTTCTGCTTATATATAGTATAAAAATTTCTATCAGTTTTGTAACTGGGCAATTAAAGAAGAAAAGCTCGGCAATAATGACATCTTTTTGTTGGCGTTACTGAATTTTTTAATTAAAACTTTATGCTTTTTCCCAAATGACTTTTGTGCGGCTTTGATTAAATTGTCGACAAATATTGGTGATGCATTGTTGCTGAAAGAGACTCAGTGGGAAACAGTGGAAACCAAGACGCTGCCTGTGGGATCACCTGTTTCTGTCCAGTGCAGTTGAACACTGAACTTTTTCCCCCAGCAGGTCAGAAAACGTCATTGTTTGGCAAAAGGAGTGCAGTTCGTCGATGCTTTAGAAGTTTATCATCAGAGAAAAAACGGAGAGCTGATTGTTCAGTCTGAAAAAAGTGTGAATACCTCTACTTTTTCTCCCCAGACAGTAAGTAGCACAGTAATGGCACTTCCAGCAGCGCTTGGCTCTTTGTAGCTTCAGTTTTAATCAGCGTATGGTTTAACTTCACGAGCAGTTTTCCAGTACACTGTGTCTTTGTAAACACAGAAGCAGCCAAAACTTTTTGCTGTTACTTTAAATCATTGGGAGCTAAATCTTTCTGTGACAAAAGTGTATCTGTCTTCTAGGTCATTTGATAGGAAGTCATTTTTATGGGGTTTGTAAAGCTCCACAGATTTTGGAGTAGGATTTTGAAATGCTCTGTGCCACTGAACTTCCATTGGTAGTTTGAAATACAGAGGCCAGTAGAGTGTGCTGTTGATTTTTGAAATAAACAGACCTTTCTTACTTCCTTGATTGTAAAATTTGCTTTGATACTTTGGTGTGGGTATCTGAAAAAATGGATTTACAGCTTCTAGAAATTTCAGGGAGTGAAGAAAACCCAAAACTTCTGGTATAGGTCAACTCGCTGTGAAATAATAAAACATTGAGTCATAGTCTGATTTTTCTAAGAAAACTTTTCCTTTTTGTAACAGTAGTTGAGCTGTACGTGCGTGGTTTATGACGTGCTGTCCATAGGTCCGGTTCCACAGGTAGTGCAGTGTGCTATTCAGAGTCTAAACATTATACTGTTTACTCCTTCTTTAGAAAGAAGTAACCTGAGAAGAAATAAAAGTGTTTACTTCTGTTTGAGTTTCTTTTTAAGAATGAGAGAATAAGGTATTATTTTTACTTGAGCAGACTGAGAACTTGTCTGGTATAAAGAAACACTTTCAGAAAGTAAGGGCCTATTTATCACGGTTTATGCCCCGTGTTGCTGCTTTAGAAGAACACCTGTAGATCCAGCAGGTGAGGATTTTCTGCCCAAGGGGACGGCCTGTGCTTAGCTGCTTTCAGTTCAGAGCCTGGGAATCCATTTCTGTCCTCCTGCTGTTAATTCTTGCAAGAGAGGGCAGTTCTGGTGTGAGTTTAGCTGGGGATATTATACCCTCATGGTAGGTCTCTTGGTTACTTCTGTCAAAGCATACGGTCTGAGAAACTGGGGCAGCTGGGTTAAGGAATCCCCATTTATACCAGGTAAAAAAAAGTAAACAGTAAATGGAGAGTAGTGTAACAAACACTTGGGGTATCAAAAAACAGCTGTGAAAAGAATCTGTCTTAATGTGCTAGCCCATTGCAGTTTAACATATTGCTTACAACCTTCACAATGGAGTTTGAGTGACTTCTGTTACACATTCCAGGAGACTGGCAGCCTGTTACAATCAGGGTCTGGACTCCAGAATAGGCTAATTTACCACGATGAGATGAAGAAAGTTGTGGATTTGTATTACACGCTCTCACCTGACACCGTATCTGATCCTTTTCCCGCTGATTGACATTTTGAATGAGCTCTTTGAAGCAAGTTCCAGCTTAATTAAAACGTTTGCTTGGTTAGCAGTGATCTGTGAAAGCCTGTGATAAATATTGAACCGGGTTCACCTGCTGGTTACTGTGAGAGGATAAACAGCTGCTTTGTCTACTTGAATGAAGAGGCTGCAGCAGCAGCAGAATACTGGGCTTTTGAGAGCTCATAAAGGAATAGTTGAAAAGCTCTGGTAATGTCACTGCTGATATCTTACTAGATTGTGCTTGTGTGATATTTCACACAAGAGGTATTCAGTGCCGGAGCGTTCGGATGGCTTTGTAACCGGGAAATGTAGATGCAGATATGAAGAACTCCTCTTACCTCTTTGTGTTTCAAAGATCATAGCCTCGCTGTTTGTTTAGCTCTATTTTACACGTAGGACAGGTTGGTGGACTTGATCATTCCTTTTTTAATCGGACTTCCGTGTTTTTTCCAGATAAATATTGATGTGATAGGCTGTTTTATCTACTCCTTGACAGAAGTCAAAACAAGCTGGATTAGCCTAAGGTCCATATAGTCTGGTATCTGATCTCTAACAGCGTCTGTTACTGGATGTTTCTGGTTAAATACTGCAGAAATTAAAGGAGTATTTTTTTTCCACGCTCCCAGATGAAAATCTCTATCCCAGATTCTAACAGCTGAGAACAGGTTTAGTTCTGAAGCCAGAGGATATTATGAAATAGTTTTCTATTGTCTTAATATTATTTCTACTCAACCCCGCCCCAATTCTTTCATAAATAAATTGAAACCCTTTCTTGTTATAGTTTAACCAATATTTCCATGTTATGAATCTAAACATACGTACTTTGAGGCAACACTGCTCTGGAAACTGCCGTACTGGAGTTACCACTTGGTTCAGCTGGGGACTTTTCTCCTCCCTTTTGCTGCAGTAACAGGAGATCAACACCGCGGTAGATTTTTGCCACATGATACCGCCAGTAAATTCTTCTTATAGAAATACAGAATTAAAATAACTTTTAAAATAAAATTTAAAGATAGCCAAACCATTTTCTAAAGGATCACAAGGAATTCAAGTGCAACTCGACACAGTTGAATAATGTGCAAATAACATAAAGAGCTCAACTTTTAAACTGTGTTTTAACCATTTTCTTAAAGTTTCTCCTCATTAGAGAAGACCTTCTAAAAATGTTTTATTTATTTATGTGTTTTTGGCTAATGGTGCCTGTGGCTTTCAGAAATGTTATGACTACTGCAGGCAGTTTTATACTCTCACTAGTTACTATAAAATCAGTCTGGGTTTACGACTTTCTCAATGTTGATTTTTTTTTTTTTTTTTTAAGAAAACCTTTTTTCGTGGTTAAAGGGAACATTTTAAAACTGGAATAGTGGCTAAAGTGCTTCTTAAAGCCAGTATTATACCAATTTCAAACCTTTTAAGAAAAACTTTTTAAGGTCACCTGTAAAATGCTGTAATTTATAAGCCTTACACATAAGAACACTTTTAATTCTTTTCATAAAAAAGATCTATATCTGGGTTTTATTAAACCCATCATAGAAGAGCCTTCTGTTCATGTTTATGTAGATATTTATTTGAACTGCGTTTTCCTCTTGAGCTGCCTGGTTGGTCGGTCCTGGTATTTTACTATTACTTTTATTTGGCAAACTAAATGTGAGGCTTAGCATTAGTGGTATGGTATCATCTCGGGATTCTACGTATTCTTTTTACCTCTGAAAGCACAATCTGACTCGAATTAAAATTCAAAGTTAACCAGGTTCCTAAAGGCCTTAGACAGTAACTGCTTGGCTGCTGTTAATTGTGTTTTTCATTATGTCAAAGAGCAGACTAGAATATAGTTGATAGAAATATCAAGATACAATTTGCATTGCCGTTTTGTGTGCGAGTCCGAACGGAGCTGAGCATCGCCACGTATGTAACATATACCGTATGTCAGCTGTTTCCTGCTTCGCCCTTGACAAGAGCCTCATTCATAACTCTTCTTTTTATCCTTTCAGTGAATAAGTAATTATTCAATATAGAAGGCAGGATATTTGGAAGTGGCTATTTAATGTGGCAGCACACCGTAATGAAATCTGCTGGTACTGGCAACCTGAGAGGGGACTGTAACAATTCCAGCATGGGTGTAACTTTATCTGCTTTGAGGGCCTGTTTATTTGGCACATCAGCGCACCTTTTATCCCAGTGAGTGACAGCTCCAGAAGGGTTACATTTACATGCCTTCTATCATGTATTGTAATATTTAATGGCGGACAAGGCTGAGCGGGACTCGGGGTAACACGAACTTGCTTTGCCTCAGAGCGGAGGCTAAAAGACGGCTTGAGCCCCGGAGCTGTGGTGGAACACGCCACGGGACTTAGCAGTTGTATATAATGGATAATCTTACTGATTACAATTAAAAGGCGAGGGAGGAGCATTCGAGCGGGCAGCTACATGTTGTTGCTTGCACTGTCACCTGAAAACCAAATACAAACTCTTTTTACACTAGAAGAATTAATTATTTTTTATGGGAGGTGTGTGCGGTCGTGGCTATTTGTGAGTTATTTGTTCGCTCTGCGTCTTGTCACGCTTAATTATTACGATTTTGTGACGGTTGTTCCAGTATTTTCTATTATGAAAGGTGATGCTTCTCAAGGAGACAAAAAATGGCCTTTAACAAACATTTTCTAGGATTAGGTTCTGTTTAGAATTATTCCCTGGGTGTCTTTTCATCTCACAGTGACTAGATGGCCTGTTACATAGTGGCATGGCAAACGTGTTTCTAATGGGCAGTACGTGGTATTTTATCTGCAAACAGATTTCATTAAGCTGTCTAGATTTCTTCTACTTGAAGAGAAATGTTTGCTGAGAAATGTTTTCAGTATTTTAATTTAGGTGTCTGATCCAAGGTTGTCTTCATTGAAGGTGCTGGACACTTCTTGTTCTGTAACAGGAGTGTCCTTATGCCAAGGCTTAAATGTGAGAAGTTTCTTTGTGTTATTCGCATATGTAAATACTCCACTGGAATAATAATTCTTTCTACACTTAGATTGTGATAGAGTTGTGTTTAGTGAGTGCTAGAAGCTTTTTAAGGCTTTCAGTCGAAAGTACGTGCTGTGTCTGCTTCAACAGTTTTAAACTTTTTGCAGCTTGATAGGCCAACCTGGTGATTTAACAGCCTGTCGTGAACTGGCCTAGAGGGCATTTTCTGTATAGACCATAAGCAGATTTAGCATGTTCATTTTAACAGTGGGATTTTCTTCATCTTGCTTTTTGTCTTCAGTTGCAGTCTTCTGGCCATTGCACTGAGTGTTCCTGTTCTTCTGGAAAAGAACCTGGTAAAGATACTAGTAACACGAAGAAGAAAGAAAACGGAGATCGGGCGTTTGTGCCCAAAATATTTTTTGGAACGCGAACACACAAGCAAATATCCCAGATTACCAGAGAGTTGAAGAGAACAGCATATTCCAGTGTCCCTATGACAATTCTTTCTAGCCGGGACTATACCTGTATTCATCCAGTGGTGTCCAGTAGTGGTAGTAACAGGAATGAAATGTGTGTAGAATTGCTGGAAGGAAAACACGTGAGTAACTTTTTTTCAGAAAACGAGCATTCCTTTAAAAAGAAAGGTAGTGGAACAGTTGGAGTGAGTAATATTTTTTTTTTATTTTTTTTTTTTTACCCCTTTAAATGATAACTGTTAAATACCTCCAGGTAATTTGGTTTAAATTAAATATTAATTGTTAGAAAATATTGATACACGATATCAATACTGAAAAAAATTATGCTCATAAGAATAATATTTATGACTGCTACGTTAACATTCGTAGTAAGACTTCAATTGTCTTTGGTTTTATAGATGAAGAAGAGAAAAGTGTCCTTTATTGATGTACATTTTAGGAGCGTGGATTTACCTGTTTTCTTTCTGACATGATGATGTGTTTTTCATTATTGTCTGACATAAAAAGGAACTGTTAGAAATGTTTCCAGGAAACAGTCAAATGCATGTAACGACTTGGAGGGTTTAAGCTTTCTTGGGTTTCATTATTCTTCTTAACCACTAACTATCAGTGCTTCTTTGCTTTCAGGGCAAGTCCTGTCTTTACTATCACGGTGTCCATAAACTCAGTGAACACCATGCCCTACAGTCTGCACATCGCATGTATCAGGCTTGGGACATTGAAGATCTCGTGAGCCTGGGAAAGAAGCTTCGTGCCTGTGCTTATTTTGCAGCCAGAGAACTGATGGTGGGCGCAGATATTGTATTTTGTCCTTACAATTATCTCCTCGACCCGCAGATACGGGAGAGCGTAAGTATATTTGTAAGAAAAAAAAATTGCAATAACTGGAGTTAGAGGGGGAGTTAGAAGCATAATGTTCAGTGGCTGTGGTGAACTGAAATCCAATTTATATCCAAAATATTATTTACAAAATAACTCCTGGATTAAAGCTTTTTCTTCCCTCTCTCTTTTCTTTTTTTTTAATTTTTATTTCCAAAATAAGCATTTCTGTATTCCAAGCAATGCTTCCTCTGGTCTCATACTCGAGCTGATTGACCGCGTGGGTTTTTTTCAGTCTCTGCAGAAGAAACCCTTGCAAACTTCACAATTGTTTGATTTATGGAGAATGTAGTAGCTTCAGATTATATTGATTCAGGCTGAGATAGGGTTGGTTTGGTTTTTTGTCTGTTATTTTCTATGTTACAGAAATTGAATCAAAAAGCTGAAAACTTCCTGTTCCTTGCACCATGCTGCAGAATACGCACTTTTTTTAGGAGGATCCTCTTAGTGGTTGTTTCTCATTAATGTCTTTCACTCTGTTTTACTAGATAATAACTTTCTTTTTCAGATGGACATTAACCTAAAGGGCCAAGTAGTCATTTTAGATGAAGCCCATAATATTGAGGACTGTGCTCGGGAGTCAGTGAGCTACGGTGTTACAGAAAGTCAGCTGAGAGCTGCTCGAGAAGAGCTGGACTTCATGGTCAATCACAACATCAGACAGAAGGATCATGAGCCCCTGCGGGCTGTGTGCTGCTCTTTGACAAAGTAAGGTGACTCTTGAATTCCACAATATCAGTTGGGATTTTTTAAAATTACATGTACATTCCTTGTGCTGATGCAATTTACTGGTTGCTGTGTTGCATGAGATAAAACACAATGGAGGTACCCTTGAAACTCCGTGGGTTGCCTCTTCGTTTGAGGAATTCAGAGGGTTCTCATATATTTAAAAAAATTCTTGTCTTATTCAAAAGGAAGCATTGAAATTCTATTTTGAGAAGTGTATTGTGCTCTTAAATGATGTGCTGATGACTGAGGGAGTGGTTTTGAAAGCAAGAGTTGATCAGTAAGGCAGAAAGAAGCTGAAAAGGTAGAAAATGTTCTTCTTTGCTTCTTTCTGCCCTTGTACCCCTAGAGAAAAAGATAGTAAGAGCTAAAAAGAAGGTAAAACTCAGGAACTCTGTAGATAGAATTTTAAGAGGAGAACCTGAGCAGAAGTTGAAAATCATGAGAGGGGGTGGAACAGAAGCAAATGAACTTGGGGCAAAAGCTTAGGAAGGAGGCAAAGAAACAAGGAGTCAAGGGCAAAAGTATTTTGCATGGAGTGGGAACAGGATAAAGCTGAAATGATGTCAGAAGCATCTGTCACCAGTAGAGAATTTGGAATTAGGCTCTGTAGCCTGGAATTTTTGAACTTGTAAAGTCCAGGGACTGCAAGTGTTCAGAAATGCACCGTTAAGGAAACCTTGAACCGTAAAGTGGGCGGAATAAGAGTGAATAATGATCGAAGTGGCTCTGACAATAACTGAACTGATATTCAGTGCATGTCTCATCATCATTTTGTTTCATTAGTGGCTGCTGAAATAGGCTTTGGAGTACACTACAGCAAGTACACCAATTTTCCTGTCCTTTCTTTATTCTGCAAGTTGATGTCCATGTGTCACAAAGACAAGTGACTTTCGGTTTTAGTTTTTGCAGAAGCTAATTCTCCTACCTTGGATATTTCAAATGTTAAGTTTTAGTACAAGATGAGAAGAGCGTGGCTGGAGATTTGATTGCCTCAAGCTTTTTAACCTTATCAGAAAAACTAAGGTTGATTGTCATGGCAAATCTGCCGACAGCATGAAAAGCAATTGTTGGAAAGCAGAAAACTGGGTGTAAATGGCCAGTAATTGGTAAAATGCTGTTGCACAGTGGCACGGCTTTGCCAAACACATGGGTAATTTGAAAAAATCTTATTTCAATTATAAAGATTCTGCCCCTCATTCCAGAAAGCACTTAAGCATGGGCTTAGTGCCACAGAGGTGCTAAAGTGACCTTTCTGAGAAATGTGAAGATCTACCGATAGGTATACTGACCAGCTTCTCCGGGATGCAGATCTACCAGGACAAATTACTGTGTTCAGTGGAGTCAGCTGGATCAACAATGGGAATTTCTGGGAGGGAAGGAGGGAGGAAATAATACTTTCTTGAATTGGAGGCATGTTTGTGACATTCATTAAATCTTTCTCCAGAAAATATTACATATGCCAGTGTTCACTTCAAAACCATCGATATCTTTCTGGGAATCAAGCTAATTTTGTTTATGCTTACTGCTTTAATCTAAAAATAAATTAACAGGCGTTTCAAGTAAATGCTTTAAGGTTAGATTTAGTTGGATGGAGTTTATTCTAGAATTTGCTTTTCTTGTGTGCTTTCAGTATTAGAGAAGGTCGTCGCGTTAAGTTTTTGTCCGCGTTTGTAGCATGACCATTCAAAAAGTACATGACGATATTTGAAGTTCAGAGCAGGGAAACAGAAGTTTTGTATTTCCTGAAATGTTTTGTCCGTTGCAAATCTGTTTCATTTCTATTGTAGTGACTTTTTCCTAATTTTAGTACCGTGTCTTTTTTGATGTTATATTTGAGGATATGGAGCAGAATACTACACTGGTGAAGGTCTGCCTATGTTAGTGATCATCATTCCTTAATAAAATAAAGCAAATTATAGCCAAAGAAGAGATTATTATGGTAGTATTTATGGGGCTTTGCATTTAACCTGGCAAAAGGAAAGGTGTTTTTCAATTGTCCGTTGATCAGCTTATCTGCAGTGACAGGGCAGGAAATCTGGAACCGAAACGATCACTCAGCCTCGTTGCTTTAGTTGGTACCGTTTAACCAATTTTACAGAGAAATCTTTTTGAACAGTTGTGGAAATGACAGCTGTCTTTCTGATGCCTCCTGCTGGTTGATGGAACAGACAGCTTCGGCATTTCCCGCTTGGAGAGGCGGAGGGAAGGTCTTGTCATCCAGTAGGGGTGAGGGAGGACGCCTTCAGTTGGAGAAGATTTTAGCTCTGCCCTAAATGAGATGATCTGCATGTTTAGGACGCGTTTTTACACATTTTGCTTTGTCAGTACAATTATAATTTTGCTTAATTGTCAAATTGTAGCCACGTTGCAAATACCTGTAGGTAAGTTTAAAATCTGCACTTTTTATTGCTCTACCTTTCCTTCCTGTGTATAAATATTTCAAGTATTCACTTCGTGCCTCAATATTTGTTCTTAACAGGAAAGCCTGGAGTTGACAGGAATGATAAACCAACTTGGATCGGTTAAAGTAATAACAAGTGACTTTAAAAGTCCAGCAGATATCTTTCTTAAATCAGCCTGACATGTTATATCATAAGAAAAGAGTACAATTTAATCCTTTTTTTTTATTCTAAAGATACTACCTGATGATAAAATAAAAATGTATAGGGGCAAATTTTGCTCTCACTTCAATGAGCTCCACCGAGTGCAGTTCTGTAGAAGTTAGTTCAACAGTGAAAAACTGACATAAGAAGAAGCAAAATCTCTCTTCTTAGAGGTAGCGAAATATTTATCATCATCATCATAGAAGTCTGTTACAACTTTTGAGGTTTGGTTTGTAGCTACAAAGTATCTCTAAATCTCTAAAATGAATGCTGAAATGACTTCTGATTTTTCTCTTTTCCCAGCTGGCTAAAGGACAGCTCTAGTCAACTAGTAGAAAGAGGATATGAAACTTCCTGTAAGGTTTGGAGCGGAAAAGAAATGCTCACCATTTTGCACAAAATGGGCATAACTGGTATTACTTTTCCCATTTTACAGGTAATGTTGTGTGCTATATAAATGAGTACCAGAGTGCATAATATTGATGATGTTAAACATCTTAAAATGTACCTAAGTTAAATACTAACAGGTCTTCCCGTTTACTACAATACTGAAATTTGTCTGAAAATGCTGTCTGATGAAAACCAGGAATAATCCAGTGAAGCTACTGGAATTTGTAGAGAATCAATGTTTTAAAAGCTATGATTGATCATGTACAACTATTTAAAGTGAACCATTGAGTCAGTGATAGTTTTGTCTGTTCTATCCATCTGCATTTTTATTGACTGTTGAAATATAATTACCCTATTGCCAGGCTTCTCCCCTCTTTCTCGGTGAGCCAAATATATTAAAAGCGTTGTTCACTTTTCCAGTTCTGACTTTATAGGTACCTTAGATGAGCTTTGAAAGCAGTGTGCTGGTATCTTGTGTCTGTGTTGGCTTTGGTCTTGTGAAGATACTTAGAATGTTGTTAAAGTGGAATTTGTTTGCCTCTCGCAGAAACATCTTGCTACTGTCCTGGAAAAAGAAGAAAAAATATCAGTATTTGGTAAAGAGGAACTTATTGAGATACCAGTTGTGAGCCCTGCCACTCAGATTATGCTGAAAGGGTTATTCATGGTTCTTTTATATCTTTTCAAAGATAAGAGCAGGTCAGTGCAAATACACAGCCTATTTTTAAATAATAATTCTTGTAAAGTTTCACTTTTTTTTGAAAATATCAAATTACTTTTTATACTTAAATTATAAATGCATTGTAGCAACGCCGTCTTTGCTTTGTATGAGCTTAATGCTTACAGTTTGATTGCTTATGGCTATTTCTGTATCTCCAGGTATGCAGATGACTACAGAGTTGCTCTACAACAAACTTATGCTTGGATTAATGAAAACCAACCTGATGGTTCAGATACAAGCACCTTCTTTGCACGGCCCAAGCACAAGAGGAGTATGCGGCAGAAAACCGTAGTCCACATGCTTAATTTTTGGTGCTTGAATCCTGCTGTGGTAAGATGAGTGTGAAGGAGAAGATCTTAACTAATTTCAGTAAAATTAGGTAAAAATCTTAAATTGATTGTATTGATTTTCTAAATTCCTTTTTTTCTTCCTCTAACCTAGGCTTTTTCAGACTTAAGTGATGTCAGAACAATTGTTCTGACATCTGGCACGCTCTCTCCAATGGATTCATTTTCTTCAGAGCTTGGCGTGAAGTTTTCTATTCAGTTGGAGGCAAATCACGTTATTCGGAACTCCCAGGTAAACTTTTGCATCCTTGTTCCCTCTCCTGAGGTGTAATGCTGCCCATTGTAAAGGAAGCAACAACTTGCAAATAAAAATGATGACAAACCCATTCAGTAAGTAACAAGACATGTGCAGAACAAAGTATTGCAAAAGAGAAAAAGAGCAATTTTTAGGCACGTACTTCCCTGGAAAAGCTGAAGTCCATGTAGTTTGGTAATAGCCATCTTATATCGGTTATTGCAATTTTTCTTGGAATGAATTTGAAGTTTAGAAATATCTCAGTATTTTCCCTTCACACTTAAAATGTCATTATTTAGCCTAATGTAATTGGATACAGTTTGTGTTCTGTATATTAGAATTAACTTCTTATGAAATGCAGGTTTGGGTCGGCACCATTGGAGCAGGCCCCAACGGGCGCAAGTTGTGTGCCACCTTCCAACATACAGAGACCTTTGAGTTCCAGGATGAGGTGGGAGCACTTCTGCTTTCCGTGTGTCAAACAGTTGGCCAAGGAATCTTGTGCTTTTTGCCATCCTATAAGGTAAGGAAATCATAATTCATATTCTTCCTCTGAAACCACGCACTCTACTTGAAAATGTACTGAGTAATCTTTTATATGTGCTGATGCGTGAAGCAAATGTTTAGAAAATAAATGTCTTGTAAGAACACTTTGCGATTGTATTATATTGTAATTTCTTGGATCTCACGTTGGCTGACATACGGGTTTGTTGTCATGAAAAATATGTTCATATTTATTTACAACAGATGTCGGTATCTTAGCTAGCGAGCATAATAAGTTAATTAATCCTGACTGATCTGCAGATTTATCTTGTTTCCTTGAATGTTTTGAAATTTTAGTTTTTAAAAATCTCCTTTACGTAAGCACATGTCATGAAAGGGAACTTCATGCATCTAACTCGGCAGCGAGAATGCCTTGGCATGTGCTTTGCCTGCTATTGGAACGCAGTATTTATCCAATTAATTTCTTCTTTCTTGATCCGTTTCGCTGCATTGGAGATTCCAGTATATTTTTCTTGAGCTGGAGGGGATTGCTCACTGGTGTTGGCTGAAAGGAATCAAATTTATTCGTTTCAAACTGTGCGTTATCTAATTTCACTGACAACAGATATCTAATTATGGTTAATCCGCACCTCATAGTACTTCTGCTTTCTTCTCTTAGTTCTTACGGTTTTTATGGTCAGGCCGGAGGAACAGGAATATAAATGTGCAATATAATTCTGTGATTCATGCCTGTTTTTTCTTGTGGTGCTTGCAAGAATGACTTTTTCATTTTATACCATCATTTATTATTTTAAAAAATCCTCTCAATAAACAGAACAAAAACCTCTCAAAAAACCTAAACCCCCAGCAAAACGGAAATACAGGTTTTAGGCCTTTTCCTTCATCCTTAAGGTTCCTTAACAGAGAATATTTTCAAAAAATGAAAGAAAACTTTCATATTAGTTTTATTATTTAACTGAAGAGACTGCGAAGCGAGGGTGTTTTCTTTGCTGGGTGTCTATGAAAGAATTGCAGCGATCAGTGCAATTACTGACAGTAACCATTAGGTGACCACATGAGACCAGGTAATGCACAGTCACCGAAGAAAGCACCTTACTGACTATAAATGTATTTAACCCACCTCACAAAACTAAGCACTTATATGCAAAGTTATCGGAAAAGAAATTTTGCCTTCAGTTCATTTTGGAATTTAAGTGGGAGCGTAGTTCAGTTTTCAGGATCATCATCATTCTTCCATTGAAGTGCACAATGTGGAACAGGCTGCGATAGTTGATCTTCTGTGTACGGACCTGACAAATATTTATGAAAGTTTTTATGAGAATAGGAATCTGAATTGAAAGTCCAGCGAGACTTTGTAATGACATTTAATAAAGAAGGACGGAGATTGCTGGACAGCTCTGGTCCCCTTCCCCCCTTCTCTGCCCTTATGTTTTACTGAAAGGTCATCCAGCTAAACACGTTGAGTGGTTTTTTTTCCTTTGTGGGAACACTTCCATGATCCTAGTGAAAGTATTGATAAATATAAATTGTAGACAATTGAAGGATGATATTTTAAAATCACATTGCCAATATTTTTCTACGGATGCCCTTTTTCATTCTACTTCTCTTATTCTGGATCGCGTTGCCTTTAAGTCTGAGATTAATATGTTGAAAACACAGAATAATGTAAGCAGAAGCATATTAGTACAGGGAAAACTGGGTATTTTTCTTTCATTGTCATGCAGGATATTGCTTACCTGCACATTTGCATTTCCAAACTGATTTTCAGAGATTTTTATGGGAAAGTTACTACGTCTCCTTTAAAGATGGAGTTTTAAAAAAAATATTTCAAAGCTATCTGTTAATATATGCGGTCATGTACCTCTCTAAATTAATTATTATGAGTTAAGCGGACTTTTTTGAAGGCTCAACCTGTTTTATGAGTTGGAGTTTCAACTTTGGAATAAGTAAAAGAGAAAATCTTTTTAATTGTCTAGAATGCTGAGGACAACGCTCTGAATTTTGAGCACCATCTAAAAATCTCAGTGCAGTTTTTTACCACCTTATTATCTCGGTATAATTTGGAATTACTAGTTGCAATAAGAATATGAAAGAGAGAAATAGTAGAGAAACTTCCCATTATCTTAATCAGGTATTTGAATAAACATCTTTTTCATTAAAGAGTGATTGTTTAAAATATACATATGGCAAATATCCAAAGTTAGTAATGCAACAGAGGAGACTGTGTGAATGAGAAGGACACAATGCATCAGATATACAGCCCATGAGAGACATGTCCATGTTCTGAACAGCTGTGATGCCAAGTTGCATGAATAGGATATTCCACAACAACATACAAATTATTATTGTCATTATCAGAATTCTGGCACATTCACTTATTTTTTTTTTTTTTTTAAAAAAAGCTTAATTTTCACATTTACTGAATTGCAAACCCAGGTAATTTTTAGGGCTACTAAAACTAGCGATACTATGCAACAAAAATGCATTTATGTGAAAATCAGTAGCGGCTCCGGCAGAAACACTCTATAAAAGTGAATATCAGAAGGTGAAAAGATTACTGAGAAATCTAAGATGCTTTTAAACAAGATTAAGATAAGGCCCATTAGGGTTCATGTTGCCGACCTGTCTGCATTAAGATATATCTTGCCTGGTTCCTGCATCTTAGATGATTCATTCAATATGTGTCATATCAAAGTCAAGGTATCCAGCAAGGAGAAAAATGCTAATGCTTATAAATTTTAGTGATAATCCATCATGATGAATTAAGTGACCTTTCTTTAGTAGCTTTTTTTTTTTTTTTTTTTTTTACAAAATAGGCTTTGGACAATAATGTTAATGTTGGTGTTTTGGTTCGGGGTTTTTTATTGTGTGAGGCATTCTTGGTTAATTTGCATCTGCTAATTGTTGAGCCATGACCTGGAAATAAAATTTTAAAAAGAACATAGTTGCTCAAAAGGGTTTGAACGACTGTTTTCAACAGTAAAACTTAAGAACTGATAACTATTCGCTCAAAAATCCAAGATTTGTATACTACTTTTTTCTTTCTCCTACACCTTTAAGATGCAGTGTTCTCCACTGGTTCAGATTAATCATATATCTTTTGTATCTGCTTTTCTTTAGGGAGCTTTAACTTTTAAGCTCAAATAGCAGTTTTACTCAGCAGTTGCAAAGTGTTGCTGTGTATTTTGCATCATACTGTATCAAATAATTTTGTAGAGGGAAATGTCTCAAGAAAAAAAAATTACACAAAATACAAATCTTGAAAGATAAAAATAGTAACTGCTTTTTTGTCCGTCTCCTGAGCCTCTTAAAGTGGCTGAATGATCTAAATCTACATTTAAAAAATGATTTGCTATCTTCTCTATGAGGTATTTGTATCCAAATATCTGTCAAATAGACACTTCTTTTTTTCCATACCAGTTGTGTTGCAGTGTTAAAATGCAAGTGACAATTGTTTGAGATTTACAGCCATAATGTTATAAGAATTTTATCTCTAATGAATGGTTAATTACCAAAGAGTGAAGGTAGTAGAAAGGGAAAAGAAAATGTGCACAGAATTTGTATTTATATTGCAGTAATATTGATTCCTTCTGTATGTGTACCTTCCAGCAAATTATCGGGTTTATGATAACTAAGTGGTAAATAATGGAAAAAAACAGCAAGATTTTCTTATAACTAAATATCTGCTGGAAAACTGTTGAATTGTTTAGAGCTTTTGCTGTGTCCTGTGTCACTTCCAAGGGCTCTTGAAGAATAACTAACAAAATACTGTGTTGGAACAAAGTGGTCTAAGGCTTTAGTTTTCTAGGACACTTTTCTCCTGGATGATTTTTTTTTCTCAGTCTGACTTACTAGAAGTGAGGTTAGTTGGTATATCCTAAATAAGGTGCTCATACAACCTATATTAGAATATGTTATTATTTTAATGTTTCTACGTATCTCATAATTTTAAGAGCTGCTACTTGAGAGTGTAAGTTCTGTCAGTCTCATCCTATTTTCCCATTCTCTTGGCTGATCCTGTTTTCTTCATCAAGAACAGGCAGGATTGGGTGACAGTGAATGGCTTTGGAGCAGAACACCTCTGTTTCTTGGCTCGGCTCACTTTCCATCTTTCAGGTATCAACCAAAGCTGTGGTGAAGTTGCAGACAAGCGCTGTTCACCTTTCTGTTGACAACCCATTCTTGACAGCATTACACCACTTGAGGCGAGCAGATCTTAACAAAGTTACCTCTGTGAGCAGTGTAGAGTGTGGCAACAGATCTAACTTGTGCTGTTTTCAAACAGGCTGAGAATCTTCAGGTTCAGCCTAGGTAGTTAATTTGGAATAAACAGGAGGGACCTCAGTTTAACCTCTGACTGTTGCTCTCTTCTGGCCTTGCACAGCCTTGTGTCTGCATTGGATAGGAGACTAAGTCCTTGAACATACTGCCTCCTGGCCTGGACATAAATGTGCCACCCCTATAGATGGCAGACTGCAGGAGGGATAGAGTTTCAGGATTATTTTTTTTTTTTAAAGGAATCTATGTCAGAGTGGAAAAAAATGCAGTCGTTACACTGAAAAAAAAGAACAGATTATTTTCATTTCTAAAACTTTCCTGAAAGACAGTTTTGTAAATAAATTATAAAAACTTCATTTTATTCTGCCATCAATAATAAAAAAAAAAGCAACGCTGCCTTCAGACAACTTCTCCTTATTTCATAAATTACTTCAATAAATTTACAAAAGATGGTAGTCTGTTTAGCCAGGCCTATTAAAAGCATTAAGATTGGAGCGCTGGCTGTTAAAATGAGTAAATGGCAATATCACAAAGTTAAACAAATGCCAAAAAACATTTTCCAGAGTGCTGGGATTGTAACAATACCATTAATGAGGGCAAAGAGGTTTTAATGCAATTTGCACATTCTAAAGTTTCAAAAAGAGGTTTTGAGTTAGTGCATTATTAATGTTCTGAACATCTGGAACTCTGTAAGAGCCACAGACATTGAGCAAGTGCAGGGTTTCCCCACTAGGTCTGATGCTGACTGATTTCCTCCCTAGCGAAAAGCTTGTTTTAAGAAGTTTGAGACAGTAAAATGACAATATCCAGATAAGAGATAGACATTCCACAGTGTCTTTTTTTGCTGGTAATGTGTATGGAGCAAAAATTGCAAACCATTAGGTGTGTGCAGTTAAAAAAGGTGAATTTGAAATTAAATAGGAAAATAGTTATTGGCACCGCAGATGGTCGCTCGGTGGTGCGGTCACACCGACCGCAGAGGGACTGCGTGAGGAATTGTCTAGGACCATCAGGTGGGTCCGTAAGATGGTTTGAATTTTTCTGTTTGGTGTATTTCGATATAGTATGTAAGGGATAAATGCTTTATCAAAAGTCATATTCTCCTTGATATTCCTGTTGACAGCTGTAGGAGTGCTTTGAGGAAGAGATTTACTCCTGTGTGTAAATATTTGCAAGGTGCAGGGATTTGTTCATACCAAGTATGTTCTGTGACAGAAATATCTTCTTTGAAGTTACATAAACATTACTTTTCTGCATAATTTTAATGTTAGAGAATGTAATTTACACTGTTCCAGCTTTAAAATGGTGCAAGAAACAGACTGTTTCGAGGTGTCCTCTAGTTTTAGATGTTTTAACTATAGCTGATACCTGACGTCCCGTTCATTGGGAAGAAAAGAAAGGAGGCCTTTGAAGAGGCTGGCGTATCAGGGCTAAGTTACGAAATAACGGTAAATTAATAATGATACTCACTTTCTGCTCAGCATTTGCTTTCTGCTCTCAAGGGAAAGGCATTCTCTTACTCCAGAAGCCTTATTTGTTTGAGCCAAGCAGCTGCAGCAGTGCTATTACAGCCTGTAAGAAACCCTAAAACCAAGAGAAGACTTCAGGGAATAGAATTCTGTCATCCTTGCTGTCTCAAGTTATGTGCAAGTACCTAACACTAAAAGTAGAGCAAAATGATGGAAGAGTAATTAAACAACAAGTGAGAAGCACTCTGTGTCGCTCTGCTGGCACGAACAACTCTGGGCAGCGTCCCCTGGAAGTCACTGGGGTTTTTTCAGGGACCGCAGAGGGCTGGGACGGGGCTCGTGACACTGAAGTGACCCTTTGGGTTTTTTTTTCTTTGAACAGAAAGGCTTCCTGCCAGATTCTAAAGCTGTGTCTTTTGCCTCACTTTGAAAATCTTCATAAAGTGATTTTGGGAAAACGTGATCTCAAAAAGCCAGATTCGAATGACTCAAAAACTACGCACTTCAACGTTTCTATCTGGTAGCCATAAATGGCATTTTATTTCACTTGTTGTCCACTGTTGTTTCTTCATTACTTGGTTTTCACTCTTACTCTGCACCTGTAGTTTTCTTTCTGATCGTTATCTCAGCTTCTTCATGTTTTATGGTTTGTTGTTTGGTTTTGTTTGTTTTTTTTTTTTGTTCCCATTAATCCTATATAATATCTACTTCCAGTTTCATTCTCTGTTTTTCTTTCACTTCAATATTTAAATGTCTGTAATATAAACTGTCGAGCTATTGGAGCCCTCACATTCATCTAACAGAACAATTTTCAGGCTTGATGTGCATCACCTGAGCTGTCTTCTGAGAGCTCCAAGAACTCCTGTAAATCTTGCTCTGATTTCTGAATGTTTCTGTCTCTCTGGTTTTGCCGTTGAGTTGGGCATAGCAAAGACGTGTGTGTAAAAATCTCTCTGTGGTGGATGATTTCGACCATTCTCTTCTCTCTGCCTCGGGCACTGAAGACAGTTGTGGTGGTATCGGTTCAAGGAGCGAACAGGAGCAGAAGGAGTAGTGAAGTTCATATAAAAGGAATTAGAATTAAGAGGGTTTTTTCTATAACCAGGTATCTAATCTTTATCCTCAAATGATGCTGGCAAGCCTCCTTCTTTCAGGCCATCAGGTCAATCAAGTCACTGCCAACCTACATTTGAAGACAGAGCTGGCAGTTCACACCCTGCCAAGATCATTTCTTGTGGAATTACGGAGGCTACACCAAACATCTCTCCTTGGAATAAGACAGCCAGAAGAGCGCTGAATTCTGCTCCAAAGGAATAATCAAAGTTCTCCTGAGCATTTAAAGCTGATGTATATTTTGGTAGAATGATTTGTTGGACTGTTTTCACTTTGAATTTTTTAACCTCTTTAGCTGTTGTGGTTTTGGTTTGAGGGTGGTTTTTTTCCCGCTGCTTGGTTGCCAACGGCTAATTTCAGTTTTGACCATCCACGTGGGTCGCTCACAAGAAAAATGTTTGGCTACATCAAAGATAAAATTTAATCTTTGGGGGGTGATAACTGACAATAGGGGCAGTTGCACAATGTTTGTTTTCTTTCTAAAATTGTCTGGCAGGATCCTAGATTGCTGGTTATGGGGTAATTTTCCTGGTTTCTGGGAAATTAGAGACAATCTAAATATTAGATCCACTTAGAAGCAGTTTGCTGCTGAGCGATGAGGTTCTTCCCCACTTGCCTTGTGAGTGTTCTTGTGCTACTCTGAATTTTGTGTCAATCGACTTAGATCTCCAGAACAAAGGAAAAGTTTTTATCCTTTTTTTTGTTTTTCCTGGCTAGTTTTCTGCTGGCCTTGTGAACCGAGTTGGCTCGTCCGGAGGTCAGAGAAGTGTCAGAGACGGCTCAAGGGAAGAGATGATATTGCACGCTCAAGGAAGGGGAACATCATCATCCCTTTTGCTGCTAGAGCTTAGTCTCGGAGATTAAATGTTACTGGGCTTTTTCAAAACAAGTTTTTCAGTGACTGACCTTAATGTAAGAATCTGTAAAGACGCTCATTTGGAAGTTCTGATTTTTTTTGTGAGATAGGGTTTTTGTGAGCGTAAAATGGCAGCGTTGTTAACTGAGCCTGCCTCTACCAAATGAACTGGAGAGTTACTCAGGTGAATATTCTGGGTGAATGGAAATTTGGGTGAGGTGACACGAAAGGAATGAACTACCCTCAAAAGCTGTGGGAATGGAGGAGCTGTTTCTGTTTGTGTGTACTACTTAGTGCAACCAGACATTTTACACACGGCCCTTCCTCCAGTATGCAGCGGCTGTCGTGCTTGAGCGTTGGAGCGGTTCGGTGCAGTTGGCTCAGGGGAAATTTCTAGGTGTGAGTTGGGTCCCACCTTATCTTTTTGAATCACTGGTTGCAAAGAACGAAGAAATCCACTTCCCAGGGTTTATTGAACTGCTACGGTGACCAGCAAGGGACTTGCAATTATTCAAGTGCCCTGTGGCACTTGCTTTTTACATGGAGCAGAGACACTTTCTGGTAGCATCTGCACATCATATAAAATAGAATCTGCAGCGACAGTCTGTGGCAGATTATTGGGTTTTGTGTCTAAAAAAATTATATGCCATACTGGTAGATGAGTGTTTTTGCTTGTGACTTTCACACCCTGAGAGCTGTGCAGTTTAATATTTTATTACACTGTTAGTTTAAATACCCTGAGCGTGCAGCATCAGGAAAATAAACTGAAAATCTATTATTGTTTCTCACTTCTGAGCTCTGACTTGTCAAAGCGCTGCGAGCTGAATTGTTGTAGCTAGTTAACACATGCTCCCATTTCTCTTGTAATTAGTACTTTCTGCTTGTGTATTTTTCCTGCCATTTCAGTAGTAACTGCATTGAAAATGAGTTTTCAGTCAAGAAGTTTGCACTCTGAACAGTAGAGTCAAAATAATAAATAAGTTACAGTCAATATCCTTTTCCTAAAGAGCTTGTAATGAAGAGGAGAGAAAGCAGAGTGGGAAGCAGTAATTGATAGGGCACAACATACATAAGCAACCTTATTTTTAAGAAGATGTGTCTTGTGCACGTTGCTTTGACATTCCTGTTCTGAACCATTGCAACCTGCAGAGTTCCTGGTCCCTTTGGCATTTCTGAGAGGTTCACTGCCTGATGTGGTAGAGATGGGACTTCTTCATGTGTGAAAAACACTGTATGTGTCAAAAAAAAAATAAAATATATATATATAGGTAGCATGTTCTGTATCAGCGATATAACAGCATACACAAGGATTTGAGTATTGCATCTATTGAAAGAGATACTTGGGCTATTTTAAGTTCAGAAAAATTTTACTTCCTTAGAAAGTCAGGAAGCCTATCAAATCATGTCATAGAAAATCATCCTGGTTAGGTAAGCAAGTTTCTTGATGATAAAATATAATTGGTGAGATGATCTGTACTAAAGAGTGTTCATTCCATTTTGATTCCGTTCACAGCTCATTAATGGATTATATTTAGTAAAAATGTTTTGAAACAAGTAACTTGGACAACACAAAACTTCTGCGTTTGTTGGTAGCAAAACATCTTGGCTTGTTGGTAGCCAAATTGCAGTGTGGTACATTTAAAACATTTTCAGTTTTTTCTTCCTATTTGTGATCATGGGAGGAGAAATTATTTTCCTAAGAATCAGATATTCTGGAAAGTCCGTTGTTCTCTAACAAGGGAGAAGTGACTATAACCTCTCTGAGAAAGAAAATACTGATCTTTCTTAAAATGATATGACTACAGGTGTAAAATGCTTCTATAAACTGAAATATTTTCTCTGTTAGTGTTAATAGAAGACGAAAAGCTAAAACCTGTTCCTCTCCCACTCTTGGAGTCAGTTCCCCATGACAGGCATCTCTTTGCCTGCCTCCACTCACTGTGGGAGCCCTTGTGGACTTGGGTGTCCCCATGCCACCTCTGCTTGGATCACTTTTCCCAGGTGGTCCTGTGCTTCACTGCTGCTATGCCACTGAGACAGTCTTGTCTTCCTCCCCCACCTCTTTATTCTGAAAAAAAAAAAAAAGTGGTCATATATGACTGAGCTTGGGTTTTGACTGGTGAAGGGGAGGAGAGCAGTGTAGGATGCTGACTTCATTCATAAACAGTTAATAATTTTGGTTTTGATTCCAGACCCAGGATCTAAACAATCCATTTTAAAATCCTTTTTTTTTTTTTTTTTTTTCTGGAGAGCTTTCTTTGCGTGAAGGATTGCTCTCTCACTGGAACGGGAAAGTGTAATGATAGCCCAGGGTGAATGTACAAGCAGTTCTTGTAACACAGAAAGCTGTTGTCTTGGTTAATTTTAAAACCACAAAAGGAACTCTGTTTTGAACCAGGTTGTTTAAAACAGCTACGATGGAGCTGAAAGCCTGAATGCTTCAAAGGCCATCCAGATTGGGGGAAAGATTTTAGATAAAGAAAAGCTTCTTTAACCGTAGAAGCAACATATTAACCATGTTATTCTGGAGTCTTTGGCGTGCAAAACATTTCATTTTTCATTACTGTTGTCGCCGTTCACATATTCCATTATTTAAGGAGGTTATTGAAAAATTGATGGTATGTTGGTACCAGAGAGACATCCTGTAGGCTGCAGTGTTGATTTATGGCACATGGAACACAGTTCAGTGCTTCAGTTTCCTGCTGGTGAGCGGCACTTTGTCATTGTCCCTAAAGAAAAATCATACCAGTGAAATCCCCTGTGTTCCCCCCAAGTGGAGTGATGCATACTTTTGCTTTGAAAATGATTATGAATTATTCACCTTTTATTGTGCTGGAGTGTGCACATGGTGATCAGAATCTTCTTCATAATACAGAGTTTTTCACCATGTTCGGGCTTTAGTTTAATTATGTAGTTCAGCTGCATGGCAGCTTTATCTCTTTCTTTTCCTGCTGGTTTGGGGTTTTTTCCCCCCCACAATGTGTCAGCCAAGCCTGTCTGAGCTAGCACAGATTTTACCCCGCGTTTCCTGGTCTATGTAGATATCTCAACATGAGCCTTGGTCCCCAATGTGTGGTTTTGTTTCACATTTATTTAAAATTTTCCTGGAGGAAATAAGTAGACTATTTCTAAACTTAAAACCACACTTTTTCCCACACAAGTTCTTGAAAATCAGACACTTAAATGTTTTTATAGTTTGATTCTTCAAGCTCATTTTCTATTGTGAAGAAATAATGAGGAATCTAAGTGAAAAATCTCTTGAAGCAGCCCATGGAGCAGTGCTATAGATTTCCAACCGAGGGCAGCTTTCTCCTGGGAGATGTGTTGAGGAAAGGCCCCATGATAGAGACCCCTGTTAGGAGAATTCAAAGGCTGTACGATCTTTCTTCATAACTCTGGGAGAAATGTAAAATGCCAGAATAAATGTGTGGCTTGGGTGGAGATCCCTTCGCAGGTTCCTGGATTCCATCTCTGGACTGTTGAAGTCATTCCAATAAAATGTAACTTTTCTTACAGAACGACCTGCTGATCCTTTCAGCAATTTTGTGTTAGTTTGGGGATCGTGACTATCTGTGCAAAATTAAGTTTTTTAAATCGCTTTCTTTTTAGCTACCTTTGCTTTAAATATTTTCACTCTTATTTTGGGCACTTGATTTTTGCGGTAGCGGAGGGTAAGGGGTAGCAGTTAAATACACATTAGAAAATCTTCCTCATCAGCTGAAAAGGAGAGGCTCTGAAAAGAGTGAGGAATGTGTGTTTTCCTCTGGAAGTCGTACTTAGATGAGCGTATGTCCTGGTCTCGTTCCTTCACAACGTCTACTTTTATTTCAGGACTTTCCACATTAAAATTCCTCGCTGTGTTGTCTTGTCTTCAGCTTCATTAAAAAAGAGAAATCCAAGTCTCTGAACACGTTGTATTCTCTATATTTTTTAATTACTGAGTTCTCAATGGAATGCTTTCTTTTTCCTGACGGCAGAAATGATGTTTAAAAATTTATTCGTTTTTTTAATCTGTTTTTTGATTTGCAATCATGGAGCATTTCATTACAGAGGTTCTGTGACACTTTGGGAAAGGAAACTGGACAAAAATTGGTCTGGAATTAGAACTCTGTAAACCAGCTCTGGTCCAAAAGAACACTTCTTTGCGTTGCTGGTCATATCCTCATGATGATACTAAATAATTGGGGAAATGTGCAGTAGAAAGGAGACACAGCCTCTCCTCAATGAGAATAACATCTTTGTGTGGTCTGTTTTCATTAATTGCTGCATTAAATCAGTTTAGTTTTGGCACATAAAAGATTGCCTGTGCATATGTATCTATATGGGTACTTGGTGTTTTTTTCCCCTAACGGTGGGAAATTGAAATTCTTTTTTGAAAGTTGATTTTACTTCACAAATTAAGTATTTTGGGCACAAATATTTCCATGTTCTCTTTAAATAAGATCTATTAGAAAAAATGGAATTTGTAACTTAAAATACTTTTTTTTTTGGAGAGTAGATACATTAGTGTTTGGTATCACCTTAGTCATTCAAAAGAATGAATTTTGAATATCTCCTTGTATGGTGTTAGATACTTTCTGTGAATCAGTCTACTGCTTAACCTCTCATGAAAATCTGATTCAGTGCAAACAACTGCTTAAATAATTCAGTGGACTAAGTTATTCTCAGCTGGTGTAGTCCCAGCCTAGGGCAGTGCAAATGTCTGGGTGTCAAGCAAAATTGAGGTTTTTTCCTTTTTTGGTGAGAAATAAGAATAAAAACTCCCTTGAAAAAGCATACAGGTTGGTTAAAAAGGAAAAATAAGATGAAATGAAATTATTCCGTCGGTCCTTTTTGAAAGCATGTCGTATTTTGGGGGATATTGATTAATCTTAGCGGGTTGCGTTGCTTTCTTTTCATACATGTGACCTTTTATTCTTGTTAAGGGACATTGTGCTTTCTATAGTACTATTTATAATAGTTCTAGAGTGCTATTCTAAATTTATTTGAAAGATTTGGATAATGGACATTAGATTTTATTGGTTTGTTGGCTCAGATATTTTCCCTCCTGTTTTTGGAAGGAAACTCAACTTTCTTCTTTCACATGAACCCTCCCAGGCAGTTCTCTCAAGTCCCTTCAATCTTCTGTTCCCCTTTTGTTGCTGTTTACTTTCTTCCTTTGACTGTTCCCTTTCTGTTCAGTTTTAACCTCAAAAGACTTTTGTTGTTGCTCTTGGTTTTACTTTTTAATATATATATATTTTTTTAAACTACAGGTGGAAATGGGTTTGATTCCTGATCCCATACCACCACGTTCACTTTCTAAACTCTTATTTTTTCCCCAAATTGTAGAGTTCCCATAGTCCTGGAGGTCAGTTACCCAGAGGATTCCAGGTCATTTTAATACAGAGGTTTGGCACCCTTTTAGTTCAGAAAACTGGCAAATAACTTTTGCTAATTCTGTACTTTTTCAAAACTTCTTAGCTCTTAAAGTTAGTTTAATACGAGCCCATAATACCAGTGAGTGATGTGAAAAAAAAAAGTGGATGGAGTCCAGCCAGATACCTTCTTCAGGGTTACTTTGAAATAACCTGATTTTAAGGCCAATGGTGTTTAAGCTACAAACTCAATGCATTGTTTGAATGACTGAATACCTATTTTTGGATTATCTAATATAGAGACAGTTTCATTCGTTCATAACAGAAGTAGAACCTTCACCCAGGTAACGAACGGTCCTGCTGCACAGAGCAGAGCTTTGAGCCCAGGGAGGGAGAGCAGTTTGAACAAAAAAGTTACAGCTGTAGCTCTCCAGCTGACTCAGCAAATGTCATCAGCCTGGAGGCTTATTAAAGGTAATGCAATACCTATGGAATTAGATCCATTATAAAAACATCTGTGCCTTGAGATCATCAGAGGATTACTTTAGCGGAAAATATGATGTCCTTCATCCTAATAGCTTCAATTTGCAGAAGGATCTGTCAAGAGGGCATAGATTTTTTTTTTTGATTTTTTTTTTTTTGTTTGTTTTTTTTCTTTTACTGAGAAGAAGAGGCAGCTGATACAGATGCAGGTTGAGTTGTCCTGTGATATGTAAAGCAACTTGTACTCTTTTTTTTTGTTTTTTTTTCATACAGTTCAAATGGTGGGAAACATTTTGTAGTAAGACAGAAAACTACATTTCTTCTTGACATTCTCTGAATGGAAGGGGTTTCAGAAGATACAGAGTAAAAGAAAAAAAAAAGGCTCTTATTTGTTTTGACACCTATTATTTTTTTGTCATGATATCGGCACTGCACTGAAGCAAAAACATTTGATAAAACTCAGTGTATAAATTTGGTTTGTGCACTCCTCTGCCTCCTGTTGCTAAGCTAAGCTAAAAGCACTCACCGAAGGACGGAGATACTCAGTGTCTTGGAGCAAAACAGAGTTTGAGATCAGTGGAAGAAGAGGAGAGGAAAGATACACTAATTAGTGTCTTCTGTTACTGATGATGGTATAAACTATATTTACATCTAGTAAAAAATGTAAAGAAAAGCTGTCTATAATATTAGGCACACTGCTGATGAGGTCTGTCTTAAATATTATGGGTTTTTTTAAAGACTCATTCATGCACATCTTCAATAGACAAAAAACTTTAGATCTTACAAAGGGCAAAAATTATTTAGTACTGTTAAGTTTTGTTCTTAGATGTTTGGAGCACTGTCTGTAAGTTATCTAGCTTTTATTGGTTACTGAATCACTTAAATATCCATCATTTGCAGACTCGCATCTCCTTTTTTTGCAGCTATTTTATGACGTATTTGATTTCTTCTATAATGTGTTATTGAAGTTAAAATGCGTTGTGTACTTTGGAGATGTATAAGACCTTATTATTGAGTGTTTAAAATGTGCAGAGGTACCTGTTTCACTTTCGTAAGTTTAAATATGACTGAGATGAGAGTGGAAGAAGCACTAGTTTTAAAATTAGAGCACCATGTTCTGGGAAAAGTTTTCTTGTTTTATTTAAATTAGTAGGTTTTACTTTTGTTCCCTCATCCTTGCTGGATTTCTAGGCAGTTGGCATTGCTTTTGGTTACATTTCCCTTCTTTTGTGGTTGATTTTATGTACATGAGGAATTTAGGGCCTTTTTCATAGTGTAAGGTTGTGAAAGACCTAGGAGAACACAATTCAATTTGACAAGTTCTCTTGTCTCTCTCTGAATCTAATTTTTGGTTCATCCTGTATGTGGAGAGAAGCGCAGCTGGATGTGGGTACGTACATCTGCAGCTTCTTAACGTGTCTTTTGATATTGCAAAGTTAAAAAAAAGAATAAATCTGTCAGACAGTTTCAGAGTTAGAAAAAGAAACTGTTTAATGGGATAATCTGTAATTTTCCTAGTCTGAATACAAGAGAATAACACAATATAGCTCAGTTTTGTAGATGTAAAAGTACGTTCTTCTCCACCTGCTAGAGCTTTGGGGGATCCTTTTATTCCATGTTTGAAGTCCCTAACCTACATGTCCCTGGTGTTTTAGTTTAGTCTTGATTCCCTTTGGAAATACATTCTGTGATCAGTTGTAGCTATTGAGCAGAGAATGGCCCAGGCCAGTGTTTTCGGGTGTTACAAACCATAGCTGGAAATGATGTCAAGATGCATCTCTCTGTGTCCCATGGTAGCACGTTTTGATGTTTTCAAATGCAATACAGCCTTGAAATTAAAGGGTAAAGGTTTATATTCTGAGGCTTTTAGCTGCTTCTAAAACCAACACCACCTTTTCCTCACTCCATTTGATGTAAATGCAGGATTTTGATGTCTGTGTGAAGAGTGTTCATTAATGGATCGGTAGGTAAAAGACGATTGTTGCAGCAGCTCTGGGCGGCTGTGCGTGTCACTTGTACATGGGAGTGGGTTGGGTGATACCCCTGTTTTCTGTCAGTGACACAGACCTCTTAGTTCTACCAAAACACAGTCTAGTGACGTCAGTCCTGTTGCTCAGGCTCTGACTTGGCCATAGATGTCTTTTCCATTTCTGAAGTTTTATGCTGCCTGCCTGTAGAACTCGGATGTGACCCTTCAAACACGTTTCCAGCCCACTGGAGACACACTTTGATTTGAAGTAGTGCTTATTCAAAAAGAAAATTCTGGTAGCAAACACAGGAAGAGCTCTGCTTGGGAAAAGGCTTTTAGATCAATGTTGGTCCCTTGGGAATCTCTGACTTTTTGCTCTAACAGTGGTGCCAATACTCTGATTTTTAATAAGAAACACCTAATGGCTGTTTCATTTGTCCTCTCAGCTACCCTTCAGATCTGAGTAACAATGGAAAGTGGAACTTTATATCATTAAAAAAAAATAGTGTAGTATCAACATGAAAAAATACTAAAGCTTGGAGAAGTGGGGTTTTTACTGTATAAAGGCAGAATTTTAAGAGAGTTACAAGACATTCGTCTAAATTTTGTGCACCTTGAAATATTTTGTTCCCTCATCATTATATAAATGTAAGGGTAAGAAGAGCATACAGTTTTAAAGGTGCCAGGAATGTACAATTGTAACTGGTAGTTATTGATAAATAGTTAAGAGTTGTTAAACTAGCCAGTAAAGCCAGAGTTATTTTACTCACCTTAGGTCATTATCCTTGTACTGCTCTTGAACCCCCTTTCATATTTGTAAGAGTTCCATTGCTTCCCCAAGCGCTCTTTGATGGAGGGATCGTTCTTGTGATGCCTTTTTATTCTACTGGTGAGGGGCAATCCATTCATTGTGTGAATCAATGCTAAAATACTTAAGGAATATTTAAGAAGCTTAGTAGCAGGTGCTTGTAGCAGGAGAAGAGCTATGGAACCGCAAACCAGAGTAACTCACTCATCACCTTACAGTGTTTTCTGTTAGATCCTCCTTCATCTCAGTTAATTGCTACTCCAAAAATCCCTGTCAGGAGGTAATGAATACTGCAGACAAAGTGAATCCCCAGCAACTTGATTGCTGCAAGTTTAACTTCCCAACTTTGTTAAGATGCTGGAAATTACAATGAACTCGCCTTAGGGCAAAATACATTAAACGAATCTTTGGTCTTGCTTCATGACTTGGGAAACCTCTAATGCAATTTTTGGCACTGTATAAAACGAAGCGGCGAATGGAAAGGGGCAAAGCGTTTCCTTCGTGGACACAGGATGGGGGAGGATTTTTCCAAGGAGTACAATGTCATGGCAAGAGATGATGGGGAAAATGGCTTCCCTCATTCCCAACTCTCGAGTGCTTCAAAAGCTGCCTGAGAAGAGGGATGCTGGCAAAGGCGAATGGTGAATGTGAGCAGTGAGCTCAGGGTTCCTGTGAATCCCAGCTTACAGGTGTCTTTCAATTGCAGACTGGAAAAAAAAAAAAAAGATAAAACTATCTAAGTAAACATCCTTCAGTGCATGGGGAGATGACGGATTCTTTCTAACAAGATTTTCTGCTCTCCTGGAGGAAGACCATTTGTTAATAAACCATTTGAGAATCCATTTTTAAGGGATTTAATAAAATATACACGGACTGCCTTCCACTGCAGAAACTATTATTCCCTTGGGGAGAAAAAGTGACTGGCTGGGGGCATTAATGGTTGCTTCCTGTGATTCCTGGCATTATATCTTGCTCCCATTTGCACTTTTTTAACCTGAAGTGAAATAATTTTTTATGAGAAACCTGCCCTTGATTCCTAGCTCTTATGAGGCATATACGTGTTCTATATTTTATTTATTTGTATTCTCCTTGTTTTAGTGTCTGTGACTATAGCACGGGTATCAAGTGTGTTTGCTTTGTCTAGGAGAAAGTTTCCATTTCTAGAAAACTCCATCAAACGGAAGAGGTAATAACTTTTGTGTGAATTAAATGAATCGTTCCATTCTTGCCAAAGATTTTCATGAATAATTCCCACATTTCCATCAAAAACTGTAGGTTTTCTGTTGTGATGGTTGCTGTCAATTAAACAAGAAGCCTGAACCTGTTATGGTCTAAGAGGTACTTCTCTGGAGGGCTGGCTAACCCAAAAAAAAGAGAAAAGATGTTTTCCTAAGAGTTTGGAGAAAGTTTTTCTGCTGCCAACTTTCCATCTATGAATATAATTTATACTTCTTTCAAATATGAGAGAAATACAGTGGAATTGAGGGATTAAGTAATTTTTGTGAGGAATCTTGCCCTTTCTGAGACTACCAACAGACTTTGGTTCTCTTAAATTAAGGACAATTTATCTGCTATGAACACTTCACAAGGGTGTGTTGACTTCAGTAGCTGAGATGATCGGAGGAGAAAGGCAGGGACAGGAGACCCTTGGAAGTCAAAGCATGGCTAGTTTTACGTATGTAGATGTCAGGTTCACTTCCACCCAAATATATCCTGTCTCTATTATCTTACTGGCCTCCTTTTGTCGTGCATGGTGAGCAGCAGGCCCTGCTAGAAGTGAGTTTAGCGTAGCTCGCTAAGTGGGTGTCCAACCAGACATGAGTTTCACAGAAAGAAGAATAAAATCTGGAGAGCTAATAACACTGCAGTCACTGGCAGCTCTAACAGATCCCAAATGGATGTACTTAGAGGCATAATTTGTTCGATTCTTTTCTTTACCAGAATTATCTCCACATCACATCCAAGAACTGCAGGCATAGTGGCAGGCTGCGGAAGGCAAGATGGACAGTCGTGGCTCGGTCATAGCGTTACGACCTTTTATATAAAAAGAGATTACAGGCAGGATGCTGCCAGGAAATGACAGAGCTGCTAGAGAGAGGGACAAGCGGTGGGACAGACACATTTAGAAGAGGTGATTTATTCTCCAGGAGCCATCTGTATGTGTAGGAAACTTGTTCCTACTGTTCAGCACTAGATCTCTCTCTGCTTGCTTGAGAATGGTGTCAGGTCAGTAGTAAGCAAATAGGAAGTCCCTAATAGAGCCTTGAACAAAGCCAGTGAAAATTCAAGAGGAACACGTAGTATTTGTGCCTTCTGAACCACTTCTACCTCGAAAGGAACCAATCCAAATACTTCATTTTGGAGAGTGAGTTCAGACCTTCAGCGCTGAGAACATGAAATATGTAAACAGTTTCCTGTAAATTTGCAAGTGTTCTCCTTGTGAAGTCAAATGTGACAACAATTAGGTACTGTTAGTTCTGCTTCACAGTAACGCTTTAAGCTGCGTATTTGGGCATGGGACGGATTAATTTTGTAACAATCTAACCGTGGGATCTTGGCTGGAGTGCATCAGCAAGGCAAGTGGAGGGTTGGAGTTAAGGGATGCTGTGGCTTTGGAAGGAATGAACTGGGGCGAGTGCAGGTTGCAGATGGAGCGGTTTATACAGCCTGAAGCAAAATACCGAGAAATTCTGCAATGACTGGAGCTGAGGGAAGTACAGAGAAATTAAGAGCGTAACCCTTATTACAGAATCTGTGCATTTAAAATCCCGGTACGAACAAAGCTCAGTAACTCAACCGCACAGTAGTTAGCGACAAACTAACGATCACTGAGCAGTCAAAGGAGTGAAATAAAGCATTTGCTTCTCTCCACTGAACCAGAGCTACTCAGTTCACTCTAAAATGTGTTGGTTGCCTTGCATTTGTCTGAGGGCACTGCTGTGTACCGTCGGATGAACATGTCAAGGGAAGGAGTGACTTTTTTGCTCGCTGTCTTGATAAAATTCAGCCTATAAATTAATGAAAACAGGGCATGTGATGAGTGCTAACTGCAAAATTACCCCCACCCGTCTGACTTCATTTTCTGTGGTCATTTTAGACTTTACTTTTTTCAAGTGCAATACATATTTTCATTATATTTACCCTAAATGTGGAACAGGATTATTTGCTTGCAGGATTTGAATAGGTACCGATTTGGAGTAAAATGGGTACAGTTCAGAATCTGGTAAATACAACAAAGCTGCCAGGTCCTTCAAGAAGCAGAGGAGGCTGTGGATATGTCCTACATCAATACCTTCTCCCTCAACTTCTCTGTGTAAATTCTAAAACATTGAAATATTTTGAAAAATTAAGATGTAAAGGCTTGTTTCAAATTAATTTAGAATTTGCTTTTGATAACTCAAAAATCTGCACTGTTTCTAGTTAGCAAAATTAGTGGCCATCACATTTACAAACTGCTGCATAGCTGTGGAAGTGTGTGGTAGGGAAACTTGTATTCGTAAATACAAAACCTGGATAATACCATCTCACTCAAATGTTTCTGTGTGCTTTATTTGAGCAGTTCTAGTGACTGACCTGTCATTACAGCTCTTCTGGATTTTTCTCTTTGTTTTCAGCTGTTGGACAAATTAAAAGATCGCTGGATGCACACGGGGTTGTGGAGAAACCTGGAGCTAATTAAGACAGTCATTGCAGAGCCTCAAGGAGGGGCAAAGAGTGACTTTGATGAACTGCTGAAAATATACTATGATGCCATAAAATGTAAAGGAGAAAAAGGTACGTTCTTCAGACATACAAAACAATTCACACAGACTCTTGCAAGTTAAGAAAAAGAGACTTAAAGTGCCGAATGATTAGAATAAGATATGAATAAAGAGTTAAATTAATATGCTTAATATGTTATTGTGGTAAAAGAGGAAGGTTAACTGCTATTAATATTGTCACCTGAGGATGCAGGGAAGTAGAGGATGCTGTGTAATTCTGCTAGTGCCAGTCAGAAGGCAGTGAGCTGTGTAAGGATGTGCAGTTGTGTGTCCAGCAGAGCGCAGAGCAGCTTCGCAAAAAATCCGACTTCTAGTACATGGCGTAACTGCCAGTTACCATCTTCTATTACAGTCACTGGAGGATTTCTCCTCAGAATTCTTAGATGTTAGTATAAAGAATGATTGTATATTAAAAAAAAAAAAAAAAAATACATTTTTGCCCTCCAGAAGTAATGTTATGGTCTAAAATTTCAAACATTGTTGTAGCCAACACATAGTTCCTGTTCAATTAAGTACCACTATATTATATAGTGCAATATTATTTTGCTGCTTGATATTCAAAATCACAATATTAGTGATCAAAGTGGAGTTAATCTCATCCTGCTAACAAAGAAGTCTATATTTTTATATCCACTCTCCTTTTCCAAACTGATATTATGCTCTATTGTGTTGAACTCTTTAAAAGATGTTGGTGAAACTTTCATCTGAACCTCAGTTTATCACTGGGAATGATTTGTATATTCCTCTCTGCCTTGTTCAAGATGGAGCACTCCTTATAGCTGTGTGCAGAGGAAAAGTTAGTGAAGGCTTGGATTTCTGTGATGAGAATGCCCGGGCTGTTGTAACCATAGGCATTCCGTTTCCAAATGTGAAAGATCTTCAGGTAGGATATCCATTGAAAGAGTTGTTCTTTCTTTTCATGTCATGCTTAAAATACCAAATATGCATAAAATATTTTTTTTCTAAATGTTTACCCTTGGGCTCCACTCAGTCCCGTTTGAATTCTACACAGGTAAGGGGAGGAGCAGCATAGCACATCTCGTGGACTCGGTTTATGTCAAAGTAAATGTAGATCATGCTAGATGTATTTTAAATGTTTGTCTGACCTTGCTAGTGAAGGGTATTGCATTGTTAAAATGCCCGTTAACTTCATACTCTGCCAAGCAACGCTCTGTGTTTTCACCTCCGCTTGCCCGTTTCATACACCACAACTTCTGTCATTTGTAGAGAAATGAAGCTACTTTCTGACTTGTTCCTGTTGGTGGGGCATTTGGTTGTGAAGGTCTAGGATAAATTCTGGGAAAATGCTACTCTAAACAAGGCATGCAGATTGATCAAAAGATTATTTCAGAAGATAGGTGGGAGGCTAAAGACAGGTCTAGTGTAAAATGACATGCTGAAGCAATGTATTTCACATACTAGATCATCACTGACTGCAGTGCATCACCTTTCCAATCCCTGTTGCCTTCTTCAGTGTAACTGTGTACAACACTTCCCACTCGGAGTGTGGAATTGTAAACCTTCTCCAAGCAAATGCTGCTTTATTAGCTTGCAGTTTTGGAGTATGAAATGATGACAGAACCTCTTCCTGGATACCGAGGAGATTACTATTTTGATATTCAAGTTTCATCTACTTTTAGGCAAAAACTTCAAGTGCCTTCTGAAAATAGTATTTTGGAATACCTCCAATTAAAGAAATTTGAGCTTATTTGTATTTTTCAGCAAGTGTCCGAAGTACCATCCTGTTCCTTACTCTGCTCTGTAATTACCCACATCAACACTTCCTTCCTTTCCACTTCAGCAGGTCCTTCTCGTGGGTAGATGATGTGCCATTAGGACGGGCACTTCATAGCTGAAGCCAGGCATTCAGAAAGGAAAAGAAAGCCAATGAATATGGAAAAATGTTTTTCTAGATTTTTTGCTTACTGAAAAAGAGCATTTATTATTGAGTAGTTTGCAACACCACTTTTTTTTTTTTAGTGGTCTGTGCACGCCACTTAGTCACCAGTGAAAACAGCCACTGCCGCTGCTTTGTCTTGTACCTTTCAGACCTTTTTGGGGCTCCTTTGTGAAGCTAAGAAAATGAACTATCCCAGAATAAATAAATACCAGGAACAGCTGGATTCTGGTTATTACTAATGCCAAATCAAACAAGAAAATCATAGGTTTGCACTTGAAAGCCCAAATAGGCTCAGCTTTGGGTTTAGAGCTGTGTTCTGAGCTTAAGTGAACAACCAAAGACTTCTTTGTTGTCTACAGTATGTGCCTAATTACAACCTTGCTGGAAAAAACCCACATCCTATAAGGACTAGTAAGGTTCTATTAGTGGTGGCTGCCTGGTGCAGTGTTCTTTCCATGTTTGCATAACGTTCTTGAAGCGCTTATTCAGCCACAACCTTCTTTTCTCTCGCTAAAATATAATACGCTCTAGTGTAAAAACATTTACGTTCAAAGGATATTTAGCACTCTTTCTTGAGCTCGAAACGCTTGGTTTTGGAAGCGTAGGCTGAAATGATCTTTTGGAAACAGCTGGTCTGTAGTATGGCTGGAACTCCTACAATTTACTCCAAATGCTTTCCCGAAAGTCAGTATTTTTGTGTTTTAAATGATACGATAATAAATTGAAAAGAATGTGTCACGGGTGACTTAGGTTCACAGAGGATTATGTTCCTTAAGCTTAAAATAGTGTATTTGATTTTACCAAATATGTAATACAATAGAATCACAGGCAATGAGTGCATCCAATTACTGATAACTAAATTCCAAAAAATCAGTGTTGTGTTGAGCTGTTGTTTGTTGGGGTTTTTTTTTGTTGTTTTTTTTTTAATTAGACTGAAGAAAACCTCTAAATTTTTAAGTAGGGCTAGAAACAGTAGCTGCCAAATTGCAAGCAGCTAAAGGCTGGAGTGTATATATTTAGCTATGGTAATGCACAAAGCACTGCAGTGATCAATTCTAGATGAGAGAAGGGCAGGCACCAGTCTCTGAACATCAGATTTGAGGCGCTGTCTGGTGCAAAGCCGTGCTGCTAGAATAACGCTAGAGGAAATGGTGCAGCTTTTTTTTGGTAGGATTTTAGGATACACTAAGTTCCAAACGAAACAGTTAAAGTTGATAGGATAGTCATGACATTTGCTGTCATGATACAGTCCATGAGCGTTTCTTCAGATTTTGTAGGCGAACCAGAAAACCGATTAAAACCCGGAAATTTTAAAACTTCCAGCTTTGAAGTTGAGCTTGACCTTTAAGCCAGACAGAAGAAAATTCAAAGCAGTGACACAAGTCAAATTAGACTTATCTAAAATTGTGAACGCAGATAGAGCTCTCTCTTTTACGTAGCAATAGGTGCTTAGTAGATACACCGGATGAAGAAGCTGATCAAATGATTAATAATGACATCGTTTAAAAATAGGAAATGCAAGTGATTAACAACTCCCTCGGAATATCCATGAGTGATACACTTGTGGGATTGTTTTAAATCACGAAAAAGTGCTCCACTTCTACATGAAAATACCCTTGCACGTCTGCTTTTTGGGTTAGTAAGTCCTCTTAAGACTCAGCTCCATAAGCCCTTACTCCTGCGCACAGCTTTTACTCGTGTGAGCAATCCCTTTAATACCTCCAGGACTGTGCAAAGTCACCAGGGTTTATAGAATCGGGCCTTTGGAGACCAATATTTTATGTTGGCAGTTTGATGTTGGCTCATCTCCACTTCTCTTACTTGTCTGTGATCAACCTGCTTTCTAAATATATTTTATGCTTTGTAACTTGATGCTAATACCAGCAAAGTGTAATCTTAGAGAACCTAAATAATGTGACAGAAAAAGATGTGTAATCCCATATCCATGTTATCTGATGCTAACATACTATTCATTAACTTCTCTTACATATTTTGAATCGTAGCATTTTGGATCCAGACACCAGGCTTTACTTGGGCAAGAAACTCATTGTCAAGTGTGATCTATAATGTAAACTTTTATTTTCTCCATATGTTTGTGCTAAATAAATTTATGCTGCAGCTTCTGGTATTAAATGGCAAGTGTTTGGTCTCCTTAAGTAACTGGTTTTGTAAGTTATATTATTATTTTCTGTAGAACCTTCAAAGGTTGTCGCTTAGCTTCACTTCAAAATTTTAGGCACGTAGTATCTTCACTCATTTTCACAAATTGAAGAATCTAAAACACTCTGTCGCTCTTAGGGAGAAAGAATTGATGAAGGTTCAAAAGTGTGCTGGATAATAAACAGCAATGATTTAAGAAATAGAGACCAAAACCCTGATTCTGTGTTACTGAAAATGGTTTCATATTGCTGAAGAGTCAGGTTGCTAAAGCAAAATATATAAAAGAAATGTTAAAGCATTGCTTAAAGCTATGGTACTCTCAATGGTAGGGTTTGGCTCTAGTAAAGCAGGAAAATTTATTTCGGAGCCAAAAATGACTTCTTTGGCTGTGACCAGGATTTCCTCTGCCCACCTCTGGGACCTGAAACTAGAGGTAGGAAAATCTGATTTCGGAGCCAAGTGTGACTTGTTTGGTTCAAGTCATAATTTACTGTTCTTACCTTGGGGACTTGAAAATAAAGCAACTCGCTCTGAAATGTTGATAATGGGCGACTCTGAAGTGCAAGCATTAAGCTCAACTTTCCCAGAGCGTTCCTTCGCTTCCACCTTTCCAGATGCTTTTGATCGGAGTACAGCAGAGACTACTTAATCACGGGACAGCCAAGAGAGCTTCACCAAAATGCAGAGGAAAATGCAATCCAGCTCTTTTACATCAGTAGGTGTGCAAGGAAAATAAACTTGATAAGGCTGGGATTTCTGTGTGGCGACTTCGCTCGAGAGCTGTAGCCGAGTTGGCAGTTCCTGAGAAGTGTTTCCTATAGCTGCTGTAGGGTGAATGGGACTTCCATGGCAGATAACTTGCTTGCTTGCTTCCAGCAACATCATTGGTGAAACGTGAGGGAACACATCGTGCCAATGACAATTTTCTGGGTTCTATGTAACTTCGTGATACAAAGAGTTTGCTGAAGTTTCTTTCTCCTTTCTTGAGGGCTCAACAAATTGAGCTATTTGTATAATTTCAGAATAGTGGCATTTGTCCAAGTATTTAAGTTAATTTCAAGTGCTTCTGGCAATTTTTAAGCTTGCCTTTTTTTTTTTTCTCTCTCCACTGAAAGGAGAAAGAATCTTGTGCTAGGTAAGTGGTTGCTGAAATAATTCATTTCTTGCAGTCCTGTGTCCTAGGAAAAGGAAGAGTTCTTAGAAAACAATTGTTATTTTGGATGCTTAACCTGAGTTGAGAAACATACCAAGCACTCTATGATTTTTGTCAGAGCTTTGTGTCACTTAAATATTTTGACTTCTTACTCAAAGTATTTAAAATATGGCCAAACAGGTTCAGAAAATTACGTTTTATAGGAAGGTCATTGTCATGTTTATCTTTCGGGGTCTAAACCTGAGCCGCTTTTACCTTCTTCTTTGTTCCATTACTGTGAAAAAAAATTTGCAAGTATCAAGTGGGGAGCAGAAAAACACTTATGAAAATTTCACAAGAAAGCCAAATATCATGGTATGTTATTTATTGAATGTTCTCTGAGAGCAAAATACTGAATAGGGTAAAAGTGCAAGGTGTGTGTTGTGTGTATATAAACACATTTGTCTTCCTTCCATGCCCCACTTCGTATTCAATCTTATTTTGTATTTTCATTGCAAAGTAGCTTTTTTTTTAAACAACCAAGGGCGTAAATAAGAAATATACTTTCATCACTGAACCGTGCAATGTGATACAGCAAGCCTCTAGATGTTAAATAAGAATTATTGAGACGATATACTTCTGAATTGTGGAAAAGAGCCTGCTTTCGGATTGTTCAGGCAGCCTCGTGCCTGTTGCAGCAGCACGCTGTCAGTTATCGCAGTCTGCTTGTGAAGGGGTAGTGCGGCGTGCAGGATCGCATCGCGACAACCTGACTGGATGTTCAGATCTCCATCACTTTTTTTTTTATTATTTTTATTTTGCTTCTTCCCAGAGGAAAATACTAGGAGGTGTAGTAGCTACCTGTGTGTTACAAAAAATGAGACAATGCAGTAACTCTGTGGTGGTGTGGCAATTTCTTAGAGCAGTGAGAGGCAGTAAGGTATCTCAAAAGTCTTTGACTTAGTTCTCGCTTTTCCAGAAATAAGATTATAATAATGATTGTAAAAGCCATCCACACTCTTCTTATATCCAATAGAAGTTGTGGAGATTAAGAAAAAGAATACTGATGACAGAGGCTTAACTTGCAGGAGTAGCTGTAAAATCCCGTGGAATGCAGCATTTCTGTAGCTAGGAAAGGTACCATTGAAGTTCAGCTTCACATGTAAGGCCAGCGGATGGCATTTCTCTTCTGCTGGTGCGCGCCTAATGTCAATCTGTTGGCACAGATCACAGAAATCCTCCCTGAATATATCCGGAAGTTAAGCCTTTGGATAAATAATACAGCAAATCAAACCTTTTCCTGTACATTTAATAGCTTACTTTTCTGATCCATACCAAAAAAAAAAAATAAATTCCGAAGTGATTTTCTTGTGTTTATCTTGTCCTTAGCAAGTAGTGTTGACCTTTAAGTTTTTCCTTTCCTGTCAAAGTATGTTGAAAGCTTTCAAAGTGAAGCTATCACCTTGGGGATTTGTAAGGATGACTGACACTTACCACTTCACCTCAGCCGCAGTAGCGCTGAGCGTATGCGGCAGCGTTGGACCTCAAGGGAAGCTGTTTGATTTTTTTTCACTTCCGCTTGACTGGAAATGGATTGAATTTTCTCTTCAGAGGAGAGTTTTGGTTGCATTAGATTTTAATCAAGTCGCTTGTTCACAGTCCCTCAAAGCTTACAAGGCTGAGATGAGTAGATGGGCCCGGGGTGAATGTGCTACAAGATTTGTCAAACCGTAAAACTTCCAGCTCTCGGAGATGCCACATGGTGTAGTTGACAATACTCGAAGTGTTCAGCGGTTACGACATTACATAAGCTTCCCATCGCTCTAACACTGGGATTAAGAGAACACGGGGGAAGCATTTAGTCAGAAAATACCTTGTGAATTCAAAATAAGAGAAATAGGGCTTTGCATAAAGCGGTAGGACTGGTTTGCTGCCCCAGATGATGGTATTGCCCGGTTAGTAGATTCTAATAGACAGTAACTTGCTGTTCGATTGTTTGGTTGTACTTTTTTTTTTAAGCCATAACTTGGATTTAAGCTTTTGGGTTGTGGGGAAATACGCTAGCAGTGATTTTTCCAGGTATAGTTTCAGAGACAAGTGTTATATTCAAGTGTCGTGTGACCAGCTTTAGTTCAGAAGGGCCCTAAATTATTTATCTAGTTTGATAAATGAGAGTTAATTAGCCTTTGCTTATTTCGTACTGTTTTATATGGATTAATACTGCACTCGAAATGTCTGGAGCGTTTAAAGATAACGTCCTGCCATAATATCTTTTTCCTGTGGGCCAATAAATTGAGACGTTGTGTTTAGGTGCAGCTTTTAGTAGGTCTACTGAGGAGTGAGGATGTTTGAAGTGTATTCTATGACTCACCCAGATTTTTACATGTGCATTATTTAGTCTTAAATCTCACAGACGTCGTTACTGCTTTTTGAGGTGAGGGGGGGGAAGTTAAATGCTGCACTATTTAATGCTACTTCCATTTAAGGATTTTCAGATGTAAAAGAAAAGAAATGGTTTTTCATGTCTTTAGCTTTCCTGCACTTACAAACTTTTATGATCGCTTGGCATTCGTCAGGAAGAAAGTGGATGGCAAGTATGTTCTTGAAGAATTCTAATTATTGCTATTTCAGGTGGAAGAGAGACTCTAACTGGACACATGAGATTTTTAGGATGGTAGATTTGCTTAAAAACCGGTTTTATGTCTTTTTTGGGGATGGAAGCAAGGAATGACCACCTGGTATTTTTTGCTTGTTTGTTTTTAGGAGGTGGGGAATTAGTAGACGTTAAACATGAATGTGTCTTTTAAAGGGTTTTGGATGATGTGAGCAATGCTCTTGTTTTCATTACTATTTTTCCTCTTATAAAACCAGAGAAACAAGTCAGTGGAATGCCAGAAAACAGTAATATCCATTTTCTGACTTTTATTTCCATGGAGAATAGATGGAGGAAAGTGCTGGGGAGTGAAGGGCATAAGTTTACACATGCGTGTAGAGGTACGTACCTACACACGTGTGCAAACGTTGGCACAGTTCCAAGCTGATTTGCCTTCTTCCTCTGAGGAGTTGTCTGTCTCTCTAACCTGGGCTGTCACAACATTGCTAAGTGCTCACGTCAAGAGAAATGGAGGTTTAGATGAGTTTAGCTCCTCACAGTAGTGCCATTGTATTCATGAATTTCTATCTTGTCTTCAGCCTTCTGGGTAACCTGGTTTGGAATCCCGCAGGCTACAAACTGGAGGTCATTTTTAATCTACCAGAGAAAATAAGAGACAATAGAAGATGTTTGTGAAGTGATGTCTTGTCACAGAGCAGGCCTGGCTTCTCGACTCTTAGTAGCAGTTTAGGATATTCTTGTGTGTTTTTAGAAAGCAAAAGGTATCACCATGTTTGGTTAAGTAGTCCTGCATCTAGAAACATCTAGATGAAGTAAAACCAAACACAGTTTGTTTGGCTGATTTTAATCACACAAAAGAAAAAAAACCTGTATACTGTGGCTTAGCCTTCTACTTGAAACTTCTTCATAGGTAAATTAGCTTCTCAGATGCTGTGCAGATATTTAGCTGAAGATACCTAAAATATACTGAGGTTTCAAATTTCCTTATCTCAGTTATAATTGGGACTGCAAAACAAGGAGAAACTTTTTACAGGACTTTATATTTAAAGAAAGGCTTAAATTTAAAGGAGAAAATGGTGCTTTAATTTTATTGTCCAGACATTGATTTTTTTTCTGTGGAAAGAACTATTTGTATACCTTGCTGTTAAATGTAGTCCTGGTTTTGTTTAATTTTAACTCTGGTTCAGCCTGGCACGTTGCTAATAAGGCTTTTATGTGTGAATTTGTAGGTTATTTTAGGGGTCAAAAACAAGCCCTAGTTTTTGAGTTAGTCTTTTGGGCTTTGGCTCATAAGCTGACTGATCTAGTCCATGGTAATCACAGTATAAATCCACTTTACGTACTTATATATCACTTGAATCCCAAATAAATCTGGGTTTCTCCACGTGAAGCGCCGTTATCACAAATAGCTTTTTTTGTGGTTTATCAAAAAATCTAATATAGAGACTGTTGTTTAACATTGTTGTTTTGATCAAAGAGAAACTCGCATTGCTGATTCCGATTGAAAAACACTTTTGAAAATTCTTTTGAACTGTAGCAGAAACTGCCTCAAAAATTATTTTTCCAAAAATTTGTTGGTGGCCTTTCTTTTTTGTTGTCGTTGATATTTCTCAGTTAAATATTCCAGAGTGAAAGATGTCGAACTAATTAAGCATTAAAAGGACGAGCGGTTAGCAGGTATAATGTTGTTCGACTTCAGCCAATGTTCATGTGCCCGTGACCTCCCAGATAGATCAAAGACTAATCTGTCTGACAGCTACAAGATGGCAGAGCTTGCCACGGGCCTTCTGCTGCTCTTGCTGAAGCTATTTGTCTGTAAAGTATGCCTGATAGCTAAGAGTATATTTTTAAGGATGAACAGGTAAAAGTAAAAGGCTGTCTTTTGACATTTTAACTAATCCCTTCTAGCCCGTGGTTTCCTGCACATTTAGGATATTTGCTAGCAGGAGAGCCTGCCTTTTTCACATATGTAACATGTCATTTCGAATTGGGCGCTGACTTGATGCTTGATAATGTAAGAGTTATAGGATGAAATAGATTCTGATTGCATTAAAATGACATGCCCTGGCCTTTTACCTTTAGGAGACTTCTAATGCAAACTGAACTCTCAGCAACGGAAGTTGTCATCTCGCGCTGAGACGTGATCATTTAAGTGAGAAAACAGGACGTTTGTTTTCTGTTAACCCTTGTTGAACGAAGATGGAAAAGATGGGGTTTAAGGACACACATTTAGACCAAGAGGATACAGATTTTTCTATCCTCGTACATTTACATCGGTACACTAGGCATTTGTATAATGCTAGTGTGGAAAAACGATGTGTTGTATTCACAGGGTAACGCAGGACAACGCAGGCGAGCTCACTGGTTTGCCTTCTCGTGTTCCTTCAGCAGTTTTATGCACGTAATTAAAAATTTTGTCATTTTTATTAGTGTAAGACACAAGACTGGTTATTCTAATGCTGTTTTGAACAGCCTGCTAGCAAAGTAGGAAACTGTGTAAAGCTCCATTCATTATAAATGGTAAAAATCTTCCTGATAACAGAAATTTATTCCAAAGGGGAAATTCTTAGAAAACTTACCGGGACTAGAAGAGAAATGCAAAGTTTGTACAGGAAGAAATTGACACTGGTTATGTTTTAAAGACTTCAGTGAACTTTCCCGACATCATACCTCATTTCAAACGGGTACAAAAGTGAGGGTACAAAAGTAACCTTTTGTTTTTCCAGGTAGTATTTCCATTTGTTCCTTTTAAAAGAATGGTTTTAATGTTCATAAACTGATCAGGAGAAGTCATCTTCTCTTTTGAAAATTACGAAGGAAGCCTCACGTGCCAGTGAATAAATTCTGAGTGACTGGCACAAATATTAAATCTATGAAATCAAACTGAATTTACTTTCTGGCTGTAAAGATTGAATTTGTAAATTTGACAGGCAATTTTAAAGGGCATAAGTACATAAAATAAAATTTCTTACCCAAATGCAACTTGAAAGTTACCTGTCAGAAGAGGTTAGAAGTCTGCTGTTTTCTCTCCTGAAGCGTGTCCTTTCACTTGTCAGTTTAGAAAGGTTAATACTGTACAAAAGAGCAATGGAAGGACCCTTTTTGGTGTAGTTTTATGTTTGTTTATTTAAAAAAAAATAAAATTCAGGGTTGTCCTCCCCCCAATAATGATAAATGCTTTTGATATGTGCTGGTACTGTGTATGATGTCCAAATACAAATTCTCGTTCAGATTCAAATCAGGCAGCGTGTGTGTCGCTCCCCACACGATTAGAAAGAGGAGGCAGGGAGTTTTTTTGCACCTCATATCAAATCTGCTTTGGAAGCAGGTAGGAGAGAGTGTTTTTAACAAAAGAGGAGCGTTCTCTTTTCTGCCCTGTGCCTGCAGACCTCACCTGCTGTCTTTGCTTCACCTTCAGCCAGGGAAACTTTTGTTTCCAAACAGCAGGAGGTGGTGCCAAGCAAGGAATTAGCACTGGCATTGCTGGCTTCTGCCATTTTGGTGAGGCCTCTTTGTCTCTAAACTGCCTTCTTAGCTTCTGGAGAAGAAAGGGTTATATTTGCTTAACCCCTCGCTTGCTAAAAGTACCGTCTGGTCCCAGCAATAGATTGGGAGTCAGTGTTTGTGATAAAGGAAAGGATAAAGATCTCTGTTGTATCATTTACTTCCAGATGAGCAAATAAAACTCTTGTCTAGTTAGTCCATTTACTTGTATCTGGGTTGTGGTTTTTTCCCTGTGTGAACAGCTTGTCCTTCTCTTGCTAGAGAGAATTAGGTAAGTGTGGGGTGGTTGTGTTATTACATATCAATTCTTGGAACAGATCACATGCAAAGAATAGCATTAGAAGGGGAAAAGCCATAGTTGGTTACTATGCAAAATACAAAGTTGAAACGCTGAAGCACACTTCACATATTTTATATCAACATTTGCTTGTTTTCCCTTTTTAGAATATTTCCTTTTCAATGCCATTATTAAAAACAGTATTTTATGATTTCTTTCTTAGGTTGAATTGAAGAGAAAGTACAATGACCAACACAAAAATACAAGAGGCCTTTTACCAGGCAGTCATTGGTATGAAATTCAAGCTTACAGGGCTCTGAATCAAGCCCTGGGGAGGTGAGATAAACTGAATGCAATTAAATATATATATATATGTTTGTAGAACTTTCTTGTTGTGACAACTTTAAGGATGAATTCTTCACTATTAATAAAAGGGGGATAAATCAGGCCAGAAAACGCCTATTGCAGAAATGAGATCTTCAGCTCTTCTGGACTTTCATCTGTCTGCTTTTCAGTCTATTGTGCATTTCAGCATTGTTAGAATTCAGAGGTTTTGTTTTACATTCAGAATCCTCTTTAGTTTGATTGCCGCTTTTATTGCTCATAGTCCAGATGTACAGAAAAGGAAGCATTGACAGAGACAAATAGGTCTTGAGCTTAGAAACCAAATGAACATTCTTAGGTCTTTTCAAATGTACTAATTGTTCACACTCTTGGGCTCAGAACAGTTGTTTGATGTTTAGCCTACAAGTATTTTTGAAAGGAAGAAATAGTCGGGGGGTTTCTCAGACCTTTGCAAAAGGTCAATTCAATTATCATGCTCACTGATCTCTTTCCAGGTTTAGAAGTGGTGCAGCTCGCTTTCTTAAATGAAAAAATTCCCCTGAATTTCATTAACAGGATAGAATTAATTCATCCTTCTCCAACAAAATTTATCATATACATAGATGAATAGAGCTATTTGTCATCTATGTGTATCAGAGATACCGTAAGTCTGTCACAGAAATACAGAAGAACAGACACAGATTTATAGATAAGAGAAACATCAGCTGGAAGGCTCTTGTTATTTGATTTAGACCTAGTACAAATGTGATGAAATAAATTAAGGTTTAGAAAGAAAATTGAGATAAAATAGTCTGCATTAGTAAGATCTCGCTGTAAATTCTTGTTACAGGTCTGATGTCTTAGGCTCCTCTTTGGAGAGTAAGAGCATTTGTTAAAATTTGTTAAGAAAAATAAGCAAACTGTGGAATACTAATAGTAAGAAATGAATCTGAAGTTTTGCCACAGTGAAATAAGTTTTGAGTTAAATCTGTTTTTAGTGAAAATGGCTTATTGTGTAGTTTATCATTTGAATGAAATTATGCCAGTCTAAACTGAAATGGAGATAATAGAGGTAAATGTGTAAGTTGTGTATAATACCATTAGACAAAGCTCTTACCAAACTCGACTTTGGTGAAGGATGACAGTGAGTGAGGCCTATTTTTGTAAAACCAGGACAACCTACTAAGTTCTAGAGTTAGATAGGCAAGCTGCTCACCACAGAGCTGCCTGTGGGGCTGGAAGAGAGCCGAAGTGTGGCAGTCTTCAATCTGGCACTTTTCTCTTCATTTGATGCTGTTACAGTCTATGAAATAACACAAGTCCATGACGTGAAACAGCGGCCTTTGGGAATATAGCAGATGGTGCATATGGCCAGGTGACAATCGTGCTAGGAATTCCTCGCAGGGCTACTTTCTCTAAAAGTGTGAGAATTGTCCCCAGTGGGCATAGTTTCTTTAAACTGTGAGTTAAAAGAATATTTATTGAAGTATAAAAAACAAATCAGAAGAGATCTGTTTCTTAAAGATGTTTTGGTAGCTTTTCTTGTTATGGAGAGACTTCAAATGTAAATAAATAATATTTCTTTGGAGAGCCAGCCTTGTCGCTCCCATTTGAAGCCCTGACTCTGATACACTTGTGCGTTTATGTACATTTATAAACATATTCTTCAAAAGTTGTCCTCTTCTCACACAGTGGGGATAATAATGCTAAATTATTTCCATATTTCATTTATGTTATCACTGTTCTTCAGTAATTTTTTTCTGGCCGGCAGTATAGGAATCCAAGGCATGTAAAAAATGCTATCAACACACGTAGCCTCGAAAAACTGAAGTGTGAACTCAACAGTATTGCTCACAGCTTTGGTCTGCAGCATTAACCATTTCTTTACTAAAGAGAGTTAGGAATAACATGGCAGGTTAGAAACAAAAATGTGCAGTTATTTAGTAAACTTTGCAGTTGCATCAGTCTGTTGGGTTTTCTTTTAGGCTTTTGCATGTTCTCCTTTCAGTATTTACACTACCTAGTTAAGAGTGGAAAACAAGTGACAGGTAGTATGGTCAGCTGCTGAGTATTTGTGGGTTTTTTTTTAATATACCTGTTTTGGTATAGTGAAATCAGTAACTGAAGGAAAATTCACAATTTTTGGTGTAAGATGGTAGGAAAGCACCTCTGTATTTTTGCGTATTCTCTCTGACTCAGTGCAATCGCTGTTTCATCCCCACAGTTTTTTTTCTACATGGACTCTAATTATCTGTACACCCTTTGTTGTTGCTCCCTTGCAGGTGTATAAGACATAGGAACGACTGGGGTGCTCTTATTTTAGTTGATGACCGCTTCCGGAATAACCCCAACAAATACATAACCGGTAAGCTGTAAAAATCTTTCTGAAAAAGTTCCTAATATTAATAAATAGTGAAAAATCAAGATTGCAGAAATATGGGGTTATACAAATAGAGGAAAGGAGGAAAATTCCATAATGAAATATTTTCATTGAGCTCAAGTTATGCAGTTGAGACTGAGAATTCTTAAACTGTCCTCTAGTGTATTGGTAGTTCATAAACAGACTTAAATGCACTGGAACATGGGGATACCAATGCTCAGTCAATTTAATTTCTTTCCTCTTTTGGATATTTAGGTGTGGACTTTGGATAAGTCTGTAGCGGATACTTTCTGCCTGTAGGGAGCTGTAGTGATTAAGTTTAGCAATCTGAATTTAACATTCTGGCTTTTTAGATAAGAGCAAGCAAATTTTGTGCTATTTAGAACCACCATGTGACAAAAGTTTTTTCTGTTTGCAGTTTTATGCTGACTAGGAATAAATGCAGATAAAATAAAGCCGGTCATGCACACTACTTTAATAAATAAATAAAATTTAGAAATATTAAAAGCAAGTGCTTAGGAATATGTTATATATCTGTTCCTGCTCTGTTGAGATGGGCAAAAAGAGGATGTGAACAGCTAATGTTGCAATTTAGTCAGCAGGTGGAGCTCAGCTTCTGTAGTACGAGTCAAACTGCTATTTTGCCTTTGTACTAAGACGACACTTCAATAATCTAGGTAAATAGAAGTAATTCATAGAGTAATGAATAAAGTAACGCAATGTTCAAGATTTAAGATTAATAGTTTTTTAAAAAGCGAAACTTAACAGAAGAATCAAGTTCTCTGTTTTGTTTTGTTTGTTTTTAATTGATGTTAAGACAATTTAGATGTTCCCAGCCCTGGAAAGGAAGACATTCATTATCTTACTTTCATGAGCAACACCTTGAAATCTTTATGAATCTGTCTATACATATGCAGAAATATTTGCAGTATTAGGATACTATTTACTAATAGCAAATATCTGATAGAGATGAAATAGTTTTGTAGTACCACTTTTGTGATTATTTTTTTCTTTTTCATAGGATTATCTAAATGGATTCGTCAACAAATCCAGCACCATGTAAATTTTGGTAGTGCACTTGAATCCTTGCAGGCATTTGCTGTAAGAAACCAGAAAGGCATTGATTGTTCCTCAGAAAGCAGCAGTGAATTTCTCCACCTACCTTCAAATTCAAAAGACTTGTCACAAGCCTCTCAACAGGAGGCAACTATTCATCTGTCACCAGATGTTTCGGCTAAAAGTGAGGAGCAGAATTTGGTTTCAGAAACAAATTGTAGTAGAACCATCAGCTCAGTTAATCCTGCAGCATCAAATCAACCGCATAACCTCATGGCAACGAGGAAACAAAGTACGTTCTTTTCCTGTGGAAAAAAACTTTATTGACAATTTGAAATGTGAAGTTGCATCTCTTTTGGAAGAAGCAAATGGTTTTTAAACGTACAGAAGTGCTGTGGTGCAAAATGACGATTATTCACCCTTGTGTTATGAGCTGTGCTCAACAGGCTGAAATTAATTGTCATTCTCTCTGGTTGTCTTGAAACAATTGTTAATGTTTGATAAGTCTATAGTGCAGTCAAAATGTTTTCATTAAATCTCTTTTTCTGTTGAAAAGTATGAAGATAATTTAAAATATATTTGGAACACATAAAGATTGACATTATTGTAATATGGGTGCCTTGGTTTAAGCTACATATTCACATAATCTCTTCCGGTACCAGCTTTACAAGTAAATATCTATCCGTTCCTAAATTTTAGGAAAGCTTATGACTTCAGAAAGATGTAAATAACATAAAAACACAATAATAAAAAATTAAAAGTGTAAATTCCAGTCATACTTTAATTTTCTGTAGGCTTGTTAATCTATTGATTCAATTAAGACAATTCATGGACAAAGATAGTTGTAACATCTGGGCTCTTGTTCGTATTGTACCTTAATGAGTATTATAAAATAACTGTAAACCTAATAAAACAGTGGTAATTTTGATGTGCTAAACATGCTGTAAATCAGTGAGAGGAAGGCATATACAATGAATTAATGTTTTGTGATATTATTTTTTTTCACAGGTGGCCGGAAAGTTGAAGTAAAGAGTCATTCTCACCACGTAACACCAAGAAAACATATGGACTCCACACCCAAAGTGCCAACAACTAAAAGAGAGAGAGAAAAAAAGAATGCTTGGACTAATGCTGATATTATGAAAGAACATTGTGACTTTAAACCTCTGACTTCAACACCTTTGCCTGGAGCCAAGAACTGCAAGACCACAGCTAGTAGCAAACGAAAGAATGTGAATAGAGCTACTGAGCCTATTGAAGGTGTAAATCAATGCCAGTCATCATGCATTTCAGAACATAAACCAAGTGTACCGGAATCCTGTTTGGAAACAACTCATTTTCCAGATAAAATTACTGAGGCTCCTGTTGCTGGAGAGCATTCTGATAAGATGCAAGTTCACGTTGAGCCCTGCTGTGCGTTCCCTTCAGCAGCAGGGAAATCGGAACTTTCCACATTAAATGTATCTGCAGAAGCTGAAGATGAGGATGAGAGCATCTACTTCACACCAGAACTCTATGATGATGTAGACTCAGAGGAACAGAAAATCGAACCACTGGTTCCAAACTGTAATACAAATGAGAATCAGACCGAACGTGGAAACTCCGCGGTCACTGACGATCGCTTTGCAATCAACACCTCAGAAACACAAAGCGTGACTAAAAAAACGATTGATGATGGTGGCAGAAGCACAAGTTTACACGGAATAATGCAAAATGAGGGGCATAAGAATAGTGCAGTTAATAACGTAGCAATGACTAGTGAAATAGAAGCAGAGCAGATAGCATCTCAAGAGGCGGACCCAAAAAAACGGAAAATCAGTCTGTCCAGATCACGAAATAAAGGTGTGTCTCTTTTTCTATTGAACAATACCAGCATGTAGGGACAGCTTCCGTGGGAACACAGGGGCAGCCTGTACAACACAGCCTCACTATAGAGCAGGGATGGCTTTCTACTCCTCAGTTAATATATGCTACTATCAGACTTGGTTTTTCATTACATTTTTTTGGTTTTCACTGTGAAAGTCATACAACGTGCAGTTTTCTACAGATGTAATCAAGATTCTTCACCCTCACCTTTGTGGTGAAAGGACATCGTGTGTGGAAATTCTAAAGAGAAGCCCAAGTAGCATTTGACTCGTAATTAGAGGCTGAGGAGGTTTGTCTGTTGTAGAGTTAATTAATCCACCATTAAATGCAGTCAAACAATTGGGTTTTTCTCCGAAAGCAAAACACTCATGTAATCAAATCACTGATTTTGGCATTTGTTAAGCTTCCTTTTTTTTTAATTAAGTACGTAGAGCAGCATCTTTGCAGATCAAGTAATATCCAGATCAAGCCTGAGTACTAAAATAGGTGTTTTCTTCAGGACTTTTTCCCTCAAGTTTCTTCTGTCAAAATGTCTATCTGAAGCTGTGCAGTACTAGTATAGTAGCATTTAAACATTTTGATATTTGATGATGATGAGGTGCTTCTTCAGAGGTCTTTGTTTGTTTTATATAAAGCGAGGTTTCTTTAAAATTTTCTTTTGTGAGAGGATCTAATTACCTTTGGTCAGAATTTGTATGTATTCATACCAAGACGTGTACTCATTTGTATGGCCCTGCAAATACAATATAAAACAATGTAAATTTGTACATAAAGGTCTTTAAATCTTCTTCAGTCTACTTTTTCTGAAGTATTTTAAACACTTCTTTCATTTATTGCGATCAAAACAGCCAGGATTTTGCTGTAATAAAACATACTATGCCTGATTTTATGATTTTTAAAGAAGACTGTTCATTTCTATCATACATGAAGATGCAGGATTTTTACAATCTTAAGATTGGTTCATAAATAACTATACATTTTGACTGAGAGCAGAGATGAAATTGTTAACTGGTCATTTTCCTTTGAAGTTCATCTAAATAGCAGTCTGACTTCCACCTCTGCCGAGCTCTGAATGTGTTCAGATTAGTAGGATTTAAACTGTATCCTTCCTTTACACAATATGTGCATCTTTAGACAATTAGGTACTCTACAAGAATACTGTTGAATTTCTTTAACAGGTGTTTTCTTGTAGTGCTTAGGATTTGGTTTAACTTTTTGTTTTATCGATGCCATGTAAAGATCATGTTTTCTTGGTTTAGGCTTCCTGGTATTTGCTTAATCGTTGGATGCTGATGGTTTTGAACTCGTTGGTAGGGCAGGAACAAGCTCTAATGTTGACAACAATTTAAACATTTTAATCTAAAGATAAAAATAATTCAGATTTGAGTAACTGATTGAATATCAGGACTTAGGAGAGTAGGCCTGATTCTGTTTGTAACTGGCTTCTGAACTAGAACTGTCTCTTATCCCCCAGCAAACGCTGAGGCAACTGGTGGCAGGTGGCTTTGCAGCTCCGCTCCCAAGAGCTGATCAACCTGATCCTTATGAGTCTCTAATAGCTCAGTTTTCTCAAAACAAGTCTTCTGTACCAAACCACATTTTATGTTTCTGTATCTTTAGATAGGTAATGGAAATAACTTAAGCTTTGTGGCTTGTCTGCTTAGCTTGCAGACCACTATCCCTTATTTGTCTTTCGGAAGATTTGTCTGTCTTTAAATCCGTAACATTGAAAAAAAAAGAAAATCCATCTTCCTTTCATTATCTGGAGCAGATTGTTCCTTACTTGATCTTGTGTTGCATCTTACTTTGATTAGAAATCCTTTAAGACACGGCCTTCTTCATGTCAAATAATTTGCATTCGTTCACAACATCTACATTTTATATAAAATTACTCTTAAATCATTATTTGTTAAAATATGTATTGAAATATCAGCATTTGACCTACCAGATATTAGATTTTTCTTGAAAAGTCTCTATCTAGAAATTCACTAAACTCAGATGCTGACCATCTTGATCCTGTATTGCCTGGGACAACTGATGAATGATAACGATCCTTTGTCTTACTGTTGGGGTTTGGAGGGTAAGAGGTGGACACTTTCCTTTGATGTAAAAGCTGTATAAATTCAATCTTAATTGGTCTTTCTGTCTAACTACCTATGATATTTAATATGTAAATGATAAGACTATTCCTTATTTCTGTAGTTGATATATTTATGATGATTCCCAGTATTAAATGCCCTCCTTCCCAGTCTGCACGTGGAAGGAAAGTGAAGCCAACATATCAACTTTCCTAGAGTTATCTGCTTGGACTGTCCAAATCTATAAAAGCTAGAATTGTTGAAAATTCCTTTCATACTTCGATGTAATAGCTAGGCGTGATCTCTTCTGTCTAAAATAATCATAAAATCTTGAATTTATTAAAGGATTGAAAGTTCAGAGACAACGCAGACAAAGAAAAGCTGCAGTTAGGCGCCGTGCCTCCCCCTGTGAAAGAAAGGTACCGTTAGATAGAATAAAGTTCCCGTTTGAAGTGGCTGCTGTTGAATGTTAAGGTGCAAGTGAAATAAGAACGATTTATTATATAATCTTTTAAGTGAACTACTTCGTTCACGGTGCGCACGGTTCGCTCTAGATCTTTACGATGTACGCACTCAATAGATACCTTTGTTTCTCATGGGGAAACAAAAAGGCTGAGTGTTCTCCAGTCCTGTTAGCCAGGTAGAAGCTGCAGATATGAGCTGCCGACGGAGCCCGGCTCATAACTCTTGACAGATGAGATTCCCGTTTCAGCAGAAGCAGTGCTTCCGGTTTCTGGTTAGTGCGCTGTTTTTAGGGCAGGAATTGCAAAGTCTAAGAACGTAATCACACTGAAACTCAAGAAGAGCTGAGCACCTATCATCCTAGGCTCCTTTGCAAAATTCCAAACTAAATCTGTGGCAGCCTGGAGCGTTATAGACTAGAAAATACCTCATATTTTACAAGAAAGTATTTCTGTTTAAGCTAGGTTAAGTATTTTTGGCGTGATGTGTATTTTTATTAGTTAATACAAATCATAAACATTTATTTAAATTTCTGTATTTCAAGCAGTATATTCCTCTGAAGCAGTTTTGATATATTCCTTCTGTTTGTATTAAAATACTTCAGTCTACATAACCACACAGTTACTATATGCAAAGTAGTATTTACATGAATTTGTATATTGTTTCGTTAGAAGGAAACAGACCACCAGCCTTGCAGGAAAGGACTTTATTGTATTGTCTGTGGAGCTGAAATACTGCCAAAAGCACAGGGTAAGATCTCGGTAACGGGTCATTTGTTTCAGGTTGGGAAAGACAGAATTTTTAATCCCATTTTTTACTTTCACAGTTTTGGATACTGGAGGGATATTTTAGAATAATTGATTAATTTCTCCGTTGGGTATGATAACTAGATGAAGGAGTTGATAGAAATGCACTGGAGACCTGCATAAAATCTTTGGGAAGGAAGAAAGAGGGAGTGTTTTACTTGGCAGTTCGGTGAAAATAAATTACTTTTATCTATTTCAGTGAAAATAAGTTACTCTTTCTGGCATATTTCTGTTGCTTGATTCAGGGCTCCTGAAACACTGACCTATCTTGAAGTACAATGGGAATCTGACTGGTATTTGAGGGTTAACTGAAGGCAACTGCTCCCGATATTATGGGAGGTTGAAAGAAATTATTTGTAACATAGTGCCCCATTCATTGGGGTATGTTCCTTCTAAGGATAAGGTGTTAATTTGCCACCAGTTGCCGTGAAAAATTTGGTGATAACTTGGCACAGCAGCCCTGTGAATCTATTACATGCTTTAATGAATCTATCAAAAGTTTTATTGAAAAAATATAGGATCCCACTGTTATAATTCAGTATGTAACCTAACATATTAATTTGGTTTTTACTCCTCAGTTGACCCATTGCATGAAATGTGGATTAGATGTTCCTGGAAATTGTCTCTATATTTTTGTCAGGCACTTTAATTTGGGAAAGCGTAAAAGATGATGATGGTAGTAACAAGCCTGTCACTTTTTAAAATGCTCTCTATCTTCTGGCTACTGGGCCATGCGTGGTAATGACCTAATTACAAAATGCTCTCATCAGTTACGTGCAGAAACAATTATAGATGCTTCATACACTTAAAAAACGTATAAAACGTTGTCCTGCAGGAGGGTTTAGTGAGAATTTAGCTAGTCCCAGGTTTTATAAATCTGAAGGTAAGAAGACATTTGCTTTTTGTGTCTTTTGTGAGTACATCTCAGGACCCTGAAAGCAAGCCAGAATGCTGCGTTTTTCAGAGGTGTCAGAATTGATATGGAGGCTGAGATGGAGAGGTGCGCGTTAGACACAGAGCAGAGACCTAGTTCTTGTGCAGAGTCGTATTTACAGCAACCCCTATGTTATGGGACCCTTAAACATCCCCTCCCCTTCTCTAAGGTCTCTTCCAGTGCCCCAAAAGCTCATTAAGTGATGAGACACACATAGAACTGGTATCAAAGAAGTGACACTAGCAAAAAAAATCAACCACCAACAACAAAAAAAGTCAAGGGAGGCCCAGTTGATGGAGGCCACTTGTTCCCTCTCTATTTTCCCAGAGGAACCATAATGTATCTCCTTTAAGACATATGCAACCTCGTCAGTAGACTTCCATTCATTTCTTTGATATTAATTCATCGGTGTTGTTCTATCTTTGCAATTTGGTACAGAATTTGTGAAATGGAATCACTACGTGTTAAAGCATTCGGGATTGCTGAGGTACTTCAGTGCCTGCAGTTAGCAAGGTGTCCGTTGTCAGCCAGAAGTTTTATGCTGTTTAAACGGCATCTCAGATGTCAGTTGATTGATGAAAGTTAAAAAAAAATCTGTCACACGTTGAAGAAAATGAAAAATAAATGCCTTTATTCAAAGTGGATTCAAACTCACCGGTCAATTTAGGAGTAATAACAAGGGGAAAATTATCTGTCGAAAAGTAAATTTTGGACACGTTAAAAAATTTAACTACAGCCTTCTTCCAAGGTCCATTTACATCAATAGAAGTCTTTTCACTGACTTCAGTGGGTATTGGATCAGGGCCTAAATTACCATCTTGTAAATGTGGAAAGTTTGCAGTATGTTCGAACAGTACTGTATTCAAAACCCTGTATATAGAAGTCTTACACCCCACTTTTTAAATTATAGGAATTCTGAGAAAAGCTTGCTGCAGTAATATGGAACTGAAAAGAATCTGGAAACTCTTCAGCAATACAAACATAAGAAGTAAAGAATCCATTAATAATTGTAGGTGTGAACTAGATGCCGTTTCAGCAGATGATAATATGATGTTGATCATCTCAGATGCAGCAAGTCTTAGCCACCTTAAAGAAACTTTGAAGGTTTATCAGATGCCAGTGAAAAATGAAGGTAAACCTTTCTGATTACTGATAAATACCACATCTTTGTCAAGTCCTTTAGCTTTAAATTAAATGCAACCGCAGAAGATGTGCACCAGCTCACCCTCCACTCCCACCTTTCCTGGGTCCTTATTGTTCTGATCAAAAAGATGAGGACGATGCGAAACACAATCATGTACATTTCTTATAACAACTTAAAATGGGTGAATTGGAGGCATATACCAGGGCTGAGCAGAATGAAATGATCGCAGACCATGGAACTTGTCATCCTTTAGCAGCAAGCAGGTGACAGAGACCAAACGGAAAGTACTTACTTTGGTTTGAATCTGGGCACTTGTGGTGTTAGGATGGCACACTTAATTAGATGTGCTTCATGTCCCAAGGACTCTGTTTCAGAAGTTACCGAGGCTGCAGAGATCAGTAAATGTCCTTCACCGTGTTACCTCTGGCAAAACAAGAACGTTACAGTTAGAAATGTGAAGTGCAACTTGTGATCTTTTATCTGCTTTCAAATATCTCTTGATGCCCGTGTAAAGCACTTGTTCTTTTTTTTCGAGAGACTTGAATGGCAGTTTATCTTTAAATGCTGTTTGGAATGAGAAGGAATATTCTCTGACGAGTTACTTACAATGCAGGAGCTGTGTCGTTCAGTCCATTTCTCCATGTCCTTTGATAGGAGCTGAGGTTACTCGTTTCCATAATAAAATACAATCATGGGTAAGTCAAATGAGTTTGTTTTGTATATCAAAATGATTACTGAATGATTTGTGCAGTAAATATTAAAATCCAATTTCTGTAAAAGGTAGAAGGAAGATTTTACTTTATCCAGATGAATTGTATGTGATTTATCTAATTTCTACCACAGAGATTTGCAATTATAATTATGAGCTGAGTTCAGGTCACTTAATAGATTTGTAACTGTCTAGTTTGATGCGATGTCTGCAGTATTGTGTCTTATGAAAACAAACAGGAAAACAGACAGCAACTACCCATGTCTTGCCTGAAAGGAAAAGCAGAACAAACCGTGTTTGCACAAGTGACGTTGTCAGATTTGGATTTTCAGACCTGTGGTTTTGTGTTGTTTGTGGCACTAACAAAAAATGTTAATCAGACCCTGATGGATGAACATGGGCAAGGTCTAAAGGAGTCAACAGGAAGACATTTTTTAATAGGTATTATATTTCCAACAGTGCTAGCAAACTAAATTCTCAATAGAATTCTTTGAAATCTGGGCAAGAAAGCTGTATTTTTACTGTACTCTTAATAATGCATTAATTTCAGAGAAAGATTCAAGGTAAGGCTCCATCCTGAACGAGCTGTGCAGATAGCCTTAGGACACCTTTGCCTTTCCTAAATTTTCCTTCATTTATACTGTGGATATAAACATAATGGAAATTAATCTGAGATTTTTGAGTCTAAACCTTTGCCAGCATTTGAATGTTTTGGTCTGTGTGCATCGTTGCCCACTGTACAAGCCATTTGAAACGCACTGTATGGCGGTGTGGTGATAGAACAAAGTTTATGAAGCATTATATGCCATGAATGTTGCTATTCCAAGCACTCTTACTAAGATTTCATGGTGTTTCAGCATTCATTTTATACCAAAGACAATGAAATGTTACACTGACGGTATGTATACGGAAAAAAATATGAAATAATAAGTTTTCTCTGAGTTACAATGAAACGATTTCTTATTTTATCTTTGTAGCAATCTTTTCCTGTACATTTGAAATACGGGACTCTGTAAAACTGCCAGGAAATGAGGAGCATTGTGTTCCACTTCTTGGTGGTTCCCATGACTGGCCGGGCAGACCCAGCCCTGTCGCAACTTTGCTGATGCTCTCTCTGGGTAGGCTCTCGTGGGGGGCACTGGCAGCCTCTCACTTTTCTTCTGCTCTCTTTCCATCCACTTGAAAGAAATCTCAGTAAACTTCTAGGCTTGGAAGAGCACCATAGACTAAAAAAGACCACATCTGGCTTTGGAGAGTCGTTCTGAGAGCTAGTGGCTTTCAGTAGAGAGCCATCTAATCTCTTAATGTTTGTCTTTGAGTCAAAGAGAGACTGGGGGAAAATATCCCATCGTCTTCCACAGACCTGTGAAACAATTGTCAGAACAGGCATCTCGGGAGCAGTTCCCAGCTCTGGGCCTTCTGAGTAGATTCGTATGCCAGACACTCGAATGTCAGAGTTGTGAGGGTGAGGAACAAAGCTACTCTATTTTATTTTTTGTACGTGTGAAAATGTTACTTACTTAGAAAGGTAGGGTGGACTGGGGATGAATGATGGTAAAAACAGCTTTAATTTGATCATCTCCTTGCTTTAAAGCAAATGGCTGGTTTGTTTTTTTTCCTGTCATGGGGAATATATGAATGTAAATGAAAACAGAATGAGTCAACGGAGTTTAAAATGATGATTTATTATATGCTCTCATATACCAGAGCAAACACATATACGTTAAAGTGAAGAAGCTGCGATCAAGTCAGTTTTAGCTGCCAGTTGTATATTCTTGAACACAAGATCCTGCTGCTGTTGAGAAATATATTTGTAGAGATAAAATCAACACTGTAGTTTATACTGCTGCCTGCCCTCTGCTAAATCATCTACATTGTCATGGGGTATCGTGTGTCATCTGAAATTACTTCATGTCATGTGCTGACTATAAATCAAGTACAGTTGGTTCTGGAAAGCAAGGAATTGCTCATTTAATAGAAATCACATTGCTATAGCAAAACAAGCTTAAAATAAAAGCGCTGGGTTTAATATCTGTAATTTACCTCTAGGTTTGGTAATCATTTAAAGGGGCAACGCTGTATTTTCCTGACTTTACATTTAAAGTGTGATTAACAAATTACAATTTTGTACATCTTTTTTTTTTTAACCTACTTTTTTACCCATTATATATTTACACTGAAAATTAGATTCTTAAATTTACGGCTACATTTCTACAAATTCAATTACATCGTGTGTTTGCCATTGACCTAGAAACCTCCTTAACTTATTCAGGCTTTATGTGGAATCAGTGGTGTACAAATGAATATTATTATTTGTATTCTTTAAAATGCCCTAAATGATTGTATATTTCTTTTTGCAGTTAAATGATAACAACTTTTTTTAAAGACAATACTCTGCAACCTGGAGAAAATATTTTGATACCGTAAGTGGAGAGGACTCGGGGTGCTTTAAGATCTAGCTTAGCTAATGTGCTAAATTGCCTTTCATATGCTAAAAGGTGAAGGAAACTCCGACAATTAAATTTTTAAACTTCTTAAGGAGTTGTTGCTATAACTGATTAGACAGTCAGCTGTTGAGACAGTAGCTTTTATATAACAGGATATTGTTTTGTTCATCGTGTTACCACATTTGGCAAACTTTTATCTTAATGCGCCTATCGGGAATACCAGTCTGACCTCAATCTGAGTAAAGCCTTAATAGTCGACGTGAGGGATGCTTGCAGGAGGTGGCACGGTCATTTTCGCAGACTGTATATTTGTTATCGCATGTTAATCAGATTCATCATTCTGTTTAATAAAGATTTCATCTGCCACGCGAATGCATAATCGGCTATGTCTGAGTGACCGTCTTTTGTCTTGAGCAGATTGCTAAAACTGTATTAAGCATCATTAGACAAAAATGACGACCTTATTAATTTGTCCTTTATGTGTTTTCCAGCAGATTGGACCTCATTATTATGCAAACACAGTACACAGAGCAGCACCAGAAGTAGCTCATTAATGTTTCTTTCCCTTAGTACATAACAGATTATTATTGTGAAGTGTGCATGAAATAATTGCTAATTATGTGCCTCAAATTGTACAGTGATTGTCTGTCTGGATTTTTTTCATATGGTTTAAGAGCACCGTAGAAGGCCGTCAGAAGCTACAGGTTAACGGTACCGAAGCGAGTAAACCAGGGGAAGTGAATCACAAAACAGGCATTTTATCACACATTTTCCTGCCTGTAAAGAGTAATTAGGACAGCTCTGGATTGCTTTGTAGTTACCTCTCACTGCGCTTCTTATTGTAAAAGAAATGGCTCTCAGCTGGCAAATAATTTAATAGATATGTCTGCCAATGAATAGGTGCGGGCAAGTTTGAACTGTGGACCTCTAGTAAAAAATCCTGGAGATTCTGAAATGGTAAATCTTGAATTTCCTCATTTACACCCCACTAAAATCTTTCTTATTTCCAAATACTCTTCTTTCTGCCATATGTTTTCACAGCTACGTTTTGCGTTTCTTACAAGCTCTCTATTCGATATAATTCTCCTTAAAATTTGTAAGCGTGATAGAAATTGCATGTTAGGATTTGGCATTCGTCTGTAGTTTGGCAACTTTGTGCTAAGTGTGTAATTGGTTTAAGCTGGTAGTGCCTCATACTTATCCATGGCACATCTTCTGTAATCTGTCTGCCACTGTAGCTGATAAGACTTGGCCGCAACCGAAGTTTTTGCGGCGCTAGAAATAAAATCCTGATCCATTAAGGGTTTGCATGGATTTAGCTTTATAATCTGATTTAGAAATTGTGAGTGGTCAGATCTTAGATACAAGCTTTGTTGTCGAAAAGATGCCACAAAAACCATTACAGCAGCTTGAATTTTCTTAACCTTACTTTTGTTGACAGTATAACCTCAAAGATGCAGGGACTGTGAGAAGGGAAATATTTGTAACTGGCAATTCTTTACTGTATAGGAGCATCGAAACGTATCTTTGAGAGTCGAGAGGATAATAACATTCATCTGACATCGCTTACGTTAAATAATTTTAGAGTCTAACTGCATTTGGTTGGTGTTAAATAGTTGCTTATGTCAGCTGATATCACCATTTAAATATGGTGGTGGCTTCATACTATATGAGTTAAAATAAATGGAGCGTGCTAGCTGTAAAAGAGTCTTTAAACATTTCATGTGTTATAGATCATTACTGAATATTTATGAAGGACAGACGTATCTTCCACTTCTAAAAAATCAAGATGAAATCGTCCTGTGGAGACCAAATTCTCTTTACTGCGCTGTTGGGCATATGGATAGTTACTTGATAAATCACTTAACTGCTTAAAATTAACACAGTTCCTGTGGCATTACAGAAATAATTATTTTACTCAAAATGCTTGAAACAACTGGGAATATATTGCTATGAAGAGGCACAGGGATACCATTAATATGGAGGTTCTGCAAATGTTGTTATCATCATTTTTAATAAATGCTTTCTAAATTTTCAGTGGTAGTATCACACTGATGTGGATGTTTGCAATATTAATTCAAGTGCCTATAAACACACTTCTTCCTACAAAAGCACGCAGCAGCATTGCAGCTCATTGTTAAATCGGGCTGAAAAGGACTTGTATCTGCAAAGGTTTGACACTGCACTTTTGCTTCACAATTCCTGTTCTTCTATTCCTACAAAATGTCATTTTCTGCTCTGCATTTTTACTTTCCCAGCTGCTTTAACGGATCGTTTAGTCACTGATTTTAATGAATTATCATAGCTAAAAATCTGTGTTATTTTCAGTGTGTGGTTTTATTTCATACGAAAGACTACACCCCCACCACACTGATTCTTGAGCACTTGCATAAGGCTTGTTGAGAATTTCCAAGAAATAATGGACTGTCAGGCCAGGGAATGTTGGAACTCACCTGGGTTAATATTTAAACGGATTCAACCTTTTCAGAGCATCTGTGTGCACATGGTCAGCTGGGAAGAACCAGGGAGGGCCTTGGAAAAAGTCTTTTGTGTTGCTTCTTTCTGCTGGTGCCAGAATCAATTCTCTGTCCGAATCGCTTTACTTCTGCTTGACACTGAATATGGTTATTTTCACTTGGCCAAAACCACATTCATTCCTCCCCTCTCCGGGAGGAGGAGATCCTCCTTGTGGGCATTGCTATTTTCAGCTGACACCGCTCTTTGAGTTGTGTGAAGCACATTGGAAATCCTCGCAGGCCACTGCTACCTTTCTGATTAAAAAGAATATTTGCAGCCTCTTGGTGAATATTGTCGTTTGCTGAAGATGCAGCCTTAATAAAGAAGAAAAAGAAAAAAAGGGTTTATAACTCTAGGAAGAAGCTAAACGATGTTTCAGCAAATGCCTCTCTGGATACGAGTGTATGCCGTGTGGTGATTGCAAAAGCTTCCCTGCACTTATCATCATACCCACGCTTACTCTGCTCTTTGATAAGGCTGAAAGCTCTAGGTATCGAGGGCTGAATATTTTATTCTTTAATTAATTCCTTGAGAGCTACATTGAAGTGAAACTAAATCCTGTTTAGCGAGAAATACATGTCAGCCTCTGAATGCTGTCTTGCAGTTCTAGTGCTTTCGATGTCTTTAAGATGTGAATTTTCCTCCTTCTCTTGAATTAGAGTACCAGATACTTAGAAGTTGGCTTGTACAAATGCCTAGTTCCGTGATCACTGACAACTCATGAGCAACTGCTAACTAGTTACGAAGTGTATTGCTCCATAGACCCAAAACAAGGAGGGATGCAGAAACTGCCCTGTAAAGCACAGGAACGAAGCCAACTCCTCAGTCATCAACTCCACTCTTTCTCCAGGATATTCTCAGGATACAATTTATAATGTTTACCCAATTTGTTTTTTAAATTTTGAGGGTATCATTTCTATTCGTTCCAGAGTTTAATTCTCATTGATCATAACTGTCTTCATGTGCATAACGTCATTAGGAGGGTGAATAAGAAGATAGTATCTGCAAAGTATTCAGTAGGTACGGCTGTTTGTGAGGGTTGCTGCAAGAGATGGATTCTGAGGAGGAATTTGATATTCATGTTAACCATTTTTTAAATTCAAAGCTTCCAGAGCCCCTCTATGTAGTCTTTTTATTTTTGTTATAGATAAATAACATAAATGAAACCCTAACTTATCTCCTGTCTCCCTGCTCGTGCTGGCATTCTGCCTGCCAGAAAAATTCTGCTTATTTACTTGTCAGGCTTATTTGAATTCTACTCCATTGAGATTTGCCTTGTATTACATACAATTTCTTAAAGATTTTTGAGAGAGAGATAGTTTAAAATACAGGAACCAAAAGCTAGTTTTAGACTTCCCCAACATACATTACAATTTTCTTCAAGCGCTGAGACAGTCACCAGCGCCGTGATTTATTGTCTACCCAGTGCTGCTAATCAAGCGATCTTTCATCAGACAAAGCCAATGCCCACTTGAAGTTGTAAGTGGCAAAATGCAATCAGTTTGCCTGCTTCCTTTGCAGTAACGCTCTGTTGATGCAAAAAGAGAGTAAAATTTTCTTTATACAAACTCAGGTAATCTTTGAAGGTGAACTTGACTTTGAAGGAAAGCCTGAGCTGGAAAATGTCTGTCCTTCCCCTACTCCTGGGTCTCGCTCTGTGCCTCAGCCTGTTCCTCTGCTGTATTAGGGCAATTCTTTGAGAAGCCGCATTGCAAAATGCGTCCCTGGAATGGTTTGCATTAAGAATACTGCCATTTTTGCGGGGTTATTTTTATCCTGGATCCTTTCAGGCATCTGATTTGTGCTACGATCCCACAAACGGTTTTTATCACTAAAATGAGATCTGGGATGTGAAGAAGCAGAAAGCGCACCGAGAGTTGAAAGTTATGGAAAACGTACAGTAGCAGCTGCTGGAATGAAAAATGCAACATTCCGATTGTTTTATATTCTAATGAGCAGCCATTGTTGCAGGCCAGTATTTTATAGCGATTGTCAGGCCGCAGAGTCCAGCTGCCACTGACCCCTCAATCAGCAGCAACAAAACCCCTCTTTGTTATCAGTATGGGAAACGTCTTGGCCATTGTGGGTGTGAATTCAAACAGCAACCGCGCGCAGGACAAATTAAAAGCTCTGCTAGTCGTTGATGGGGCTCTAAACGTGGCGTACAAATGATTATATTCGAGTCTTATTTAAAAGAGCACTTTCCTGTACCTTGTTAGGTAAATGAAATACAGGCGAGGTAGAGAAAGCATCCAAATGCCGCAGAACTTTTATTCGCTGGATGCGTCTAAACTTCTCAGCGTCAATTTTGTGCACTGAACTCTCCTCCCTTCTTGTAAATAGCTGGTCCATTGTAAAACGTAACTCTCCAATCAAGGTAAGAACATTCGTAATTTAACTTTTCTTCTTAAAGCCAATGTACTTTCAAGTAGTTGGAGCCCGGCTTTACTGAGCGATAGCCGTTTTTCACACTTTAAGAGCCAAGTGGCTGTCGTAGAACGAAAGAGCGAATGAGATTTGTTGCAGATGTTCTGTAAACCATTCCTCCTTTCTAGGAAATGAGGATAAAATTGATTTCTGTAACGTGAATATAGCAGTATAAATTTACATAATTAAACTCCACGGTGTATATCGGCCGGCGCGGGACACAGCGGGCAGGGCTAGACTCTGTAGTAGTTACGTCTGGCTGGTTCACTGGAGGAATTCTAGTTTGGGAACTTTTCTAGCTCTTAAATTGCAACCATACAACAGTAATATAAGGTAGGGGGTGGAAAGACAGACAATTACCACCATTCTTCCATATGTAATTTGTATATGGTATTGGTTATTTTTATTGTTTAAGTTCATAGTTTCTTCCTCTTGATGGAACACAAACCTTTGGCCAAATTCTTTGCCTGAAGTAAGTGGAGCCAAGGATAATTTTGGTTCTTTCTCCTCTCTGAAGGGCTTGAAATAATAATTTGAATAATACTAAAAAAAAAAAATTGGCTAAGATTTTAAAGATTTTTATAGTGTTTATAGATAGATGTGTGGCTATACAAAGATTTAGCCATGTCTTTCTTCAGGAGAGGAATAAGGCTATCAGAGAAAACAATATCTCAGCACATTTGAATTCACGTAAATCATACGTGACTCCAAACATATTTGACCTCTGTGTCCTACGGTACGTAAGTGGAAAAAACTTCTGTGTACATTTAGCCTGTGCTTTGAAATGGTCAGATGAAAGTTCCTATAGAAGCGTGCGTGGTTATGGCTTAGTGGACTTGTGGCGCTTTCCCACGATTTGCACGCTTCTGTCATTTCTTTTTAAAGACATAATCATTTAAAAATAATGAGTATTTTCCTTCTAATCGATATAGAATTGGTCATGGATATATAAGAGCTCTCGTTTATCTATTTCTTTTGTTAATGCAGTGTAGAAAATGATTGGTTTAGCTTTAGATAACAGTAAAGAGCTATTCTTGGGCAGTTTTGACATCTAAGTTTTGTATTTTATAAACCTCAGCTGCATTTCACACTTGTGGAAACTGTAAGTGTCCTTTTATTCTTAACAGCAGCCCAGGGTATGGTTGAAAGAGGCATATTTCCATTTTGGCTTTTGTTTGAGCAGCTTCCAAAACATCATTCTACTCTTTTTTCTGGAAAATATGCCAAGTCTAGCTCAGATTAAATTTCTTTGTTAGATTTGTTCTTTTAAGCATCTGGATCAGAAATTGTATCCCGTACTATGTAGTAATGAAACATTTGGAAATCATCTGAGAAATCGTAGTAAGCCGTGATAGTCCTGTGCGTTCTTTTTTAAAGTAAGAAATATGTAGCTTAGTTTAGGGATTTTTTTAATTATTTTTTTTCTGAGTAAATATTGTTTTGCTTGAACCACTCTCCCAGGAGATTGCACCTCATTCTTCTGGGACACAAACAGGTGGTGTTATCTCTTAAATTGTCGTCGTCCCTTTTATCGCTGTAAAATGCTGATTTGCTTGATGCATATATATATATTCCATGCCAGATTTTAACATTTTAGGATATTTTGAGGGGGAAAAAAAAAAATCTATAAATAATAGTGATTTTTATTGTAAGTCATAAAGCCAGTATACCACAAGCTGGTGAATAATTGGGTGTGTTTTTTCAGATGCATTGCACTGCTTATGCTTTTAAAAAGATGAATAAATATATATGTAAGTTAATCAATGAAGCTAAAAAAAAAAAAAAAAACAGAAAATTACTAGTTTAAAATAAATCATTAGAGTTTATAGTAGTAGAGAAAATGTTTTTCTTATGTCGTAAACTTGAGAGTCATTGTATAAAGTCAGTCTGCTCCTACTATACTTCCAGTATAAATTGTGTGGAAGAATAAAGTTTGTTGAAGAGAAACAGATCTGGATTCTAGTGGTAAAGAACTAACATATCCTCTTAATTAGCTGTGAGCCTGCTGAATTGAAGAAATGTTTGTCCATTAAATACAGTCCCTCAGAAAGGACAGGGGAAAAGAAGAGAAGGCACTTGGGGAATTTGGAAAAGAAGATGTGTGTTTTGCATTACTTCTTAAGCAAATATATTTATGCACAGAAAAGAATTAATGCCGTGGCCAAAGCGTCTGTCGCATTCCTCCCCAATCCACATGATTGGCTCCGATTAAGAACCAAGCTTTAGTTTGGTGTTTTGGTAAATGCAGATGTCTGAATGGTAATTATATTTTGTAGTCCTTTAACCTTTATTAATTTATTTCCCAGCTATTTTATTGCTTTGAAAGTCATGCAAAGCAACAAGAGATCTACCATGAGTGGAACCAGAACGTTTCCTTTCTTAAACAGATTTCAAATATCAGCTGATAAAACAGACTCCAAATCCAAACCACTTGTTGCTTTGGATTTTGTTATGAATGTCACCTTCAGCGAATGAGTCGGAGCCAATTTTTTTTTCTCCAAGAGTGGAATTTTTACTTCCTTCTCTTTTAAGCTTGTGTTATCTACCACCGCTTTGGTACGTGGTGTCTCTTGTAAAATCTCTTCCTCTGCAGTATGTATTCCAGCCTTTCTATTAGAAACATGTAGCCTGTCTAGAAAGAGACGACCGTGGTGGGTAATCAAAGGAGACAAGTCAAAAGAGGCATTTGTCAATAATACAAATTTTTCCATCATCTCAAGGTTTATTCAGCAGCACTCAGGGCAATCCTGCTTGTTTGACATCGCTGTCTTTAAACTTTTTGCCCCAAGTGCTCTTGCAAAACAATTTACATGAATGTTTAATTTCTGTGCATGTGAATATTCCATTTCCTCAAAGGATATCCAGGAGGCTCGGGGCCTGGCGGATTCATCGCTTCCCTGGCACTGGAGGTAATGTTTGCAGCAAGGAGCTGCTTCTCTGATTTCCAGGTTCTGTCCTGGATTGATTTGGTTTTAAAGGCTGCTTTCAATCACCCTTCTCTTCACTCAAGACGGTTTTGTTTTTTCTTTTTTTACCAAGTTTTGGGCCTATTTTCTTAATAGTAGATGTCTGTGTATTGCTGAAGGAGAAAGTTTTGTGAATGGTTGTACAGTATGTAACAAGCAGGAAAAAGCAGATGGCTGCTCTGTTAATGGGGCTTCTCCACTTGATCTCACAGGGAGAGAGACCTTTTCATTGTCAGAATTTCTCAAAGCTCATTGATTTTTCATTCCAGCAGGATTTATTTGCTTTTGAATCACTGCTGTGCTATTATCATTAGATGCTGAACCTTTCACTGGACCGCGCATTTCACTTGTTTTTTTGATACTTGATCTTTTAGGATTCCTGCACAGAACTTCTTACTTCCCCCTTTGCATTACAAACACTAGTTAGATTCCAAATAAACCAGCCACGGTCATTCTTTTTTTTTTTTTTTCCTTTCTTTAAAATAATCTAAATGTAGTATGATATTTTTTACAGTTTTTGCTTAGCACTCCAAAATATTAAAATAAAACTTTATCAGGGCAATTTTGCTTTCTAGTTCAGCAGTTTATTCTTCTAGATTTTATACTATTTCTAGGTTTCAGGGCCTGGAGTTGTTTGTGACTTTGGACCATGTTGCTAATGTGATACTGTATGTAGAACATCAGAATTTTGGCTAAGAGATTTCCACGTTACTCGATGCTTTCCTGAATGTGAAGTCAGCCGTATCGTATCAACGCTACACAATAAATCTTCTGAACATGGGACAATGGAAGAAACTTTGATTTCCATTTTAAAATAGTAACGGAACAAAAAGCTATGAAAGCGTGGGACAAAACAGTTCTTCAAATTGGAACTCCTGGGAAGTAGTAGTAAATCCTGTGGCTAATGTGAAGGTTTGGGTTGTAGGCAATCGTGCCGTAGCCAGTGTTTCAAGAACCGAGGCTCTGGAGTGAGACAGGAACCAAAAGAGCAACCAAGGGTCTGGAATTCTAAGCCAGAAATTGATACATAAATCAAAGGTCAGGAGTGCTGCTTGCAGCTACAGCTGCTGCCTTACTTTGGTGACCAAAGGCTGCCTTAAATAGAATTACTGCTCCTAATCCAGTCATACAGGGTGACTGTACTTGGAGTTGCCATTACCCAGCTAGAAGGGTTGACTTGTCCAGCTACTGCTAATAGAGGTGGCTGGATTTGAACCTGCTAATTCTGGCAACGGGGTAGTATTCTGATAACTGAGAAAATTAATTATTTTAAAGAGTGAGGAAGAAAAAGATGGTAAGGAACTTCATAATTCAGAATGTCCAAAGTCGTGGACAACTTTGAGAAATTTGAAGCCTAGAAAATTCTCAAAAATGATGATGTGTTGATCAGTGTTTATCAGGGAGATTATATTTTTTTAAATTCAAGTAAACCCCTTGTCTCCCCTTTCTGTTATACGCACAAAGAGAAGCTATAGTCTGAAATTCCACAAAACCGGGGCTCCAAGGAAGGGTGTACTCCCATCACTGGAAACTGAGAGGGTTATCACTGGGCCAGTGGATTGTGAATTCCAGTTTTAAAATGCCGTACTCGGGAAATAGACCACTAATGTGTCTAAGGTTTTATTCTGAAGGTGGAGCCAGGAAAGGTGGGTAGTAGTACAATCAATGGGAATTGAAATGCTCATCCAGTGGAGCACGCAGAATACTGAGCATGAAAGACCAAACTTAACCATATGTTCAACATGAGAACATTTTAGACTTCGTTTGTATCTGGTTTTTGCGTCGTTGCTTTCTATTTATTTATTTACTTTCCTTCCTTTCAAAAAAGTGGGGGAGACAAAGCAAAGGAAATTAAATAAGATGAGAGTACATTCCAGGTGGTCAGGCTATATAGTAAGTAAGTGTGGTGCTATAAAGTCTATACAAGAACACGCTGGCCTCTCATTATTTTTACTTCAAATAGCAGTGAATCTACTGAGCTATATAAATTTAGATGAAAGGTGTTGATGAAAGATTCTGGTCACGTTTTATAGTAGGGACAGGTATCATAAACAGTACAATTTGTTGAAATGCTTCTTGAGCTACTTTATGAAGTACAAGAGCGTGTGTGTTAAGTAGAATCAGTATCACAGTGAAAAAGTTGTGGGGATAACTGTGTAAGTTTTTGGGCTTACAGCATAAAAAAATCTCTAAATTACCAAAGGTAACTGAGGTAGAAAAGCTTTTGAATACAAATTCTATGTTTGCAAACAAATGTATACATTGCTGCTCGTCTGGTCCCAAGTTAGATTAAAAACCCCGCTCTACAACCTAGTGATAAGAATTGATGGGAATCCCTGTTTCCATACTAATAATTTTTAGGTATAAGAGAGGAAATATGCCTGGTGATATTAATTTGCTGTTAACTAATATAGTACAACATCAGTACCTGGCAGTTAATCTATCAAACTCGTGCCACGACATCTTACTTGTTGTTTTAATATGTTATGAGCATGAAATGTGTTTTTCAGGTATGTTTTACATTTGCACCAGGTAATGGAAAGTACAATATATTACGTGCTTGTGCCCCAGAGGAAACTTTTAAACAAAAATAATTGAATGCAATAAATCTTCCCCTGCCTTCCTTCTGGTATGCCTTCTGCATTGTATCTTTGAGTTCATACTTATAGTAAACCTTGTTGGTAGTGACAGGATAACAGTGCTGGTGCAAGGGACCACTGCCTTTGCCCACCATATGTTTACTTTACGTTACAAGATTGGCTTAGTTTTCTCTCTCTTCTTAGTCTTCATGTCTTCAATAAGTGACTTTTTTTTTTCCCCTGAGATTTAGAGTCTTATTGCAGATTGCTGGTACTACTGGTAGTAAGACTAGAGTTTTCTAAATAATTAGGAACATCCACAAGGTAATAAATCTGTCCCGAAATTTTCATTTGGTTGCGTACGTTGTATACGTTTGTATTTAACAGTGTCTCTGCATGAATGATTTATCAGGTGTTTATTTTCAAAAGTTTTCATCGTACACAGTGGTGAGATGATTTGATGCACAGTAGGTTTAATAACTTAAATGCTTAGATTATTATTCCTGTTTCGTGTATGTTTTATTTACTCCCTTATCGGACACTAATCTTAAAGACTTCCTTGTCTGGAGAATATGCAGCTTGTTTTAGCTGATGCCTAGCAAGTATAGCAATCTCATAACTCACCTTTCGTGGCATCTGGTGCACCATTTGGCTAGTTCCTTCAGAAGGTATAGAGGTATGCAATATACCATGGAGTGAATATAAACTCAGATATAATAAATATTACCCTCTTCTTAAATCAGTATAGAATTTGATCATTCAGTGGCCACTGTTGTGGTTTTTCACTAAAGCAACTCAGATGTGTTTAGAAGTAAGGATATGTTGTACTAAAAGTTTCGAAGAATATATAACTGGAAGAGTTTCAGGAAGAGGCAATGGTATGGATTATAAGTAATCCAGTAAAAATAAACGTAGCCCAGGCTTGCAGTCCTGGTTCATCCAGCTACTTTCCCCACGCAGGTGTTCGTTTAGCAAGAAGGCTTCTTGAGGCATGATGAGAGAGGAATTTCACTCAAAGCTGGTAGGACAAGTCCGGCGTCGTGTAGTTTCAGTGCCAGAAGCAGTCGTGCTTTGTTATAAACAATTTCCTTTAAATGCTTAAAATCAGAGCTTGAGACCATTACTGAACTCTCACCACCATGAATGCTGTAGTGGGCTATAGTATAAATACTAAACACGCTTCTAGTTGTAGGTGGATTTCTAACTTCTTGGTGCCTTTATCTTTTATAGAACTATTGATATTACACAAATGCTGTTATTCTGATCTGATAACAGCATAGAATGAAAAACCTTTAAATTGTTTCTCAAAGTATCACTGCTGAATTAAATCTGTTTTGGAATCTTCTCCTTTGTAGATGTCTATTAAAAAAAAAAAATAAAAATTAAATCTTAGCTTAAGTCCACCTTAGCTTAGAATGCAAAATACTACCAGCAAACTAAAACGTAGTAGCTGGAACCAATTGCAAACAGATGGGATTTTCTCGTTCTGATTGGCCATACGTTGCCATAGTAAAAGAATTGAAAAATCCAGTCAAAACATAACTCACCTAAAGGAAATGACCTTGATAGTTCTTGACTACTATACGGAATTTTTTAGAGCTAACACATAGAATATATCAAATACTCTGTAAGAATGGCAGGTATTTGAGAAATAAGGGTATAGTCTTTGATTAGGTCGTTCAGAAGGAAAATACTGCTTTGGAAAAAAAAAAAACCAAACCCAAACCAAACAAACCGCAAAACCACCACCAAAAACTCTGCCATCTACACAGGTGAAAACAGAAAGGACAGAACTGGCGCAAGTTTAAGACGAATCATGCAAAGCCATTCTCCTGGGCATTGCTTCACGGAAATGAATAATAACTGTAAGTGTCTGAACAATGTAAATCACACTTGCACTTGGAAAACCTCTTAAAATACAAATGTGCTTTATTTCTAATAGGCTGGGAAGTTTATGACTTTAAAATGTTCGGGTTTATGTGATTTACTTTAAGAATAACTCATAGTCACTTACTTTTTTGACCTTAAATTCCCATATACGCATCCCTCTGATTATAAATAATAATTAAAGAGCTAAAAACTACCCCTTCTATACAGAAATATACATTAAACTTTGATAATGGTGTGCAGCCATACGATGCTGCCCCAGACTGCAAGTGCTTGTATTGTTGTTTCTTTTATCTTTAGGATGTATAAATCAATCCATTAACCAGAGGTAAGACTTGTCTGATTTGTGTTGTTGGTTGATGTTTCTTTTATCTCTAGGATGTATAAATCAGTCCATTAATAGAGGGAGAACTTGTGTGATTTGTCTGTCCAGATAACAAACCTGTGAAAGCTCGAGTGGGAGCTTCACCTCAGTTAATTCCTTTGGAGAATTTGCAACTGCAGGGAAGAATGAAGCAGCATTCCTAATGATTTCTGTAATTTCTGCATGAATATATTCACCAATCTGTAACATACATACGTACTAATCATACACGTACGCAACGTTTACATGTTTAATATCCTGCATTATCTCTCTGTCATCTTTAATGCTGGTATCTGCTACGACAAGTTGTTTGTAATTGTCTTCCGTGTTTTAAACTTGTCGTAGGACAAAATCCATACCTTGGCAAATCCGTTTAGCCCAGATTTTAACCACTCTTCACAGCATTTGAAAACTGATTGTGCCTTGGGGACCCACCTCAGTGGACTTTGTGTGGATTAATACCAGAACATGCAAAGTAAGTTGACAGTAAAACTTTCACTTGTGTTTGGCTGAGCTCACGTAAATACGATACTGATGAAGTGTGACTCAATCCCTAGCTAAAAACTTAAACTCCTTTTTTATGTAAGTTTAAGATTATTATGCAGTGTCATTATGCATGCAGAAAGTAATTGAGCATTTTTTCCCGGCGGAGGGTTATATATAATATACAGAGGTTTGGTTTGAGTTGAAATTCTATTAAAAATATGTTAAAGTAACATTGATACTTCCAACAAACTTCATAATTCCTCCTCGATAAAACTGTTAGTTGTCTGAAAATATCTGTAGATGTGTTCATTTTGATTATGGCACTTTCAAGAAGGTTTTTATTTTAACAAGTTTGAAAATCCCGGTTTAAAGCTGCTTCTACAGGTTGAATAGAACATAATGTTTCCTTTTCCGTATCAAAGCCTCCTGTTTTAGAGCAGACTTTGTAAATAGTGTGCTTTCGTTGCTCTCTTAACAAAGAAAAAGCAAAGCAAGAGAAGTGACTTTCCCAAGTATGAGTAAAACTTCTGAAAATTTGTTGTACTGGAATAAATAGCTTATGCCAAGTTATAGGCCATAATAATTTAAGACAAACTTCAGTCAGTAGAAAAAAGGAGCCCAGTAAATGCCATTGTTTCTGTAACTAGATTTTTAAATCTTTTTCTGGTTTTCTGAACTGTACTGGTCTCTGCATGAATGATAAATCTCCGAGGAGCATATTTAGACACTTTTAAAACGAGAATAAGACAAAATTCAAGTGGTATACTTATCTTTCAAAAGGAAAAAAAAAGCCCTGTGATTTATTAGAATTGCATAAAACTTCTTTAGACGTGTTCAGAATGTGCGTGGCATGCAGTGTCTCTTGCTTAGGCATTAAGGTGTTTACAAACTTTATTATAAAGCGATTGGAGTGGTTTGAAATCAAAGCATTATTTGCACAATGCAGAGAAGCTAAAATTTGAAAAAGAACCCATCAGTCATGGGAATCATTGAAGAATGTGACTAGATAGACGTTCAGGTTTGGCCTCTTGTACAGAGGCAAGATCAAATATAATTAGACCATCTTTGTCAGATGTTTGTCATCTTAAAATTCTTCCCTGAAAGAGATTCCATAGGCTTCTTGGGCAGCCTGCTCAAGTGGTGCACTACCTTCAGAGCTGGAAAGGTTTCCTCTATGTAACCTTAATCTTTGCTGCAAATCAAGCTCATTTCTTCTTGTGCATCCAGCAGCAAAGAACCATGTTTCAATGGCAGGGAATCAAACACACGTTGAAAGATTTGGGAGGAGTCAACTTTTATACCAACGTAAAGTTAAATTTAGTACGAATATTCAGAAGAAGGGGATCTAACAGCCGTTGAAAGACAAGTGAGAGCAGCGCTTTATTGTTATTAACCTCTCTTCTCTGCCCTAACGGGATATATTCAAAATGTGAAATTGCACAAAATACCAAATCCCAGCCAACTGTGCCCTCCTGCACCAGCTTCCGTGTCCGACTCCTGCCCGTCTGTGTGGCTGGCTGTAGCCTGGCGGAGCTGCAGAGGCTGGAGGCTCACTCTGGTTACAGCCAATGACAGACCTGTCTGTGGACTTGTGAGAGGGGTAAAAAACTAACCTGAAACGGACATTTTTTGCCTGTAATTACTGTTGGATACAAATCTGATGCAGATTGTGTTGGAATCCATCACAAGACTAATCTAAAGGGGGTTTAGACGAGGTCCTTAAGCAAATGGAAAGGGAACCTGTCTCTCTGTGAGGGAACGTGTTTATTCTGAATGCTCTTGATCATTTCTTAGGCCATTAGAGCATTTTGCAATAGTGACTCAGTGTTACGTGTTCGGTTGTATCTAATCTTAGTATTTGAACTTTAAAGAGAACGGATAAAAACGATCAACTATTATGGATCCAAGAGGGTTTTTATCACCGCTGCCTTTCTTCCAAAGTGATCATTGCAAACTTGATTACGATTTGATTACTTTGTAAATAATAAGGAAAAAAAAGGATTTCTGCTGAGAAAGTAAGATGAGCTCACTAACGCCGAGAAGCCTTTGACGTACACAAAAGGCTGCGATACTTTCCATGCGTTGTTGAATTAAATTGTGAGGCTCTGTGGAGCGGGTTATAACGTGTGCCTTGTGCATAAATGAATTCCAAAAGCACCACACTGCTTCGGTGCCCCACCTTTAAGCTTTCTCTTCTCCAGGCTAAACAAGCCAGTGCCCAGCTCCTCCTCTTAGACTGCCTACTCCAGCAGCCTGACCTTCTTGGTTCTCTCATACAGCACATTTTGAACTCATCAATAATAAAAATAAAACTGTTTTGGGCTGGTAACAGGGGAATTTTTATTTTTTTTCTTTAAAGTGGCAAAAATGCTTCAGAACCAGACCTTGCAGGGATGCAGGTACTTCAAATTTCTTAAGAGGCTTTCTGTTACCAAGAGAAGACCCTTTGCTTCAATTAGTTCCATGACTGTGAACATTCCCAGTGTATCAACACAAGGAAAATAGTAAGTGTGGTACGAGATTCAGGGGGAGGGGGACACCCTAGCATTGCATTTCCAGCCTCCCGTGTGTCTCCTGCACACGTGTTTCAATACAGTCGTTAGACATATTTCATCATCTCTGTTCCCTCATTGTACTTAACCTGAGGTCACTGTAATATTTCTTAGCTTTAATGCTTCCAAATTTATTAAAGGGTTGCCGATAAATTCTTTTAATCCAACGTGACTTATTGATTCATGTATTTGAAAGATCTTTAATATCCTCTTTGTATGTTTGATTCCTTAAGTGTTGTAAAAAGACAGAAATTGGTAATTGTTGGTAACAAGATCTCCGGGCCTTAGAACTGTGTGTCATTCATTTCAAGAGGATTAGGAGAGGCATGAGCTCACAGAGCAGGAGACAGTACGGAACAAACCACAAATGTAATTATGGATAGTACGCACAATAGGTGGTTTAAGCATGTCTGTTGTAACTACAGGAATTGGGTAATCACGTATACCACCCTGGGAGAGGGCAGCTATCTTGTAAAAGAACCCCTCGATTGAAATGCAGAGGGAAGGCAGTGATCAAATGCCTCCTGAATTACAGATGTTTACTTTCATCAGTTTTATTTGATTAGGGTCACAATGGAAGAATGGTGAGCTAAAGGGAAAAAGCACTTTGTGCAGGAAGGAAAAACTTGCTGCTACTGGAGAGCCAGTTAATTCCTATCCAAACTAAAACCGTGCATCTCTGCTTCGTAAACTGCGTCACTGCTGAATTGCATTAAAGCCGGTAAAAGGATAGGGGAATTATATGTATACAAAAGCAGAACTTGTCTAGGCACATAGAATTTAAATGTAAAAATGATGAACCAATTACTTCATTAAGTGACCATCCAGGAAAGGCAAGTAGCTGATCCAAGCAAGAAAGCATGAATTTGGCAGCTAGAGCAGAGAGAACCTGGGCTTTTTCCCAGTTCTTTTTTTTTTACTATTTTTTATTTTTATTCCTAAATATCCCCCCTCCTCCCACCCTGTTCTAACATTTTTTCCATATTTTTCCATCAAAAAAAAAAGAGTTGAGATTGTTGTTGCTCTGCTGGATAATTCATTTAGTTGTATATTTAGCTACATCCCCGGAGAGACATGGGAAATCTGACAGGTATCCATCTTCTCGTGAATGGTCCAGATAGTGCTACATATAATGGAAGTGCACTTTACATTTTTTTGACTGCAATTGGATGTCACATACAGCTAATACTCAGCTCATCTGGAAAAGCTGGCATTGGCAGCTGTAGCAGGTCACTCATTAGAAGAGATTTTGTGTGAAGAAATTACAAAAAAAAATAGAGGGCGTTGTACAGTCATTCTGCAGTTTTAGTGAATTGGTTTTGTGTGTGTGTCAGAATATCAGTGTGAAAGAATGCTCGGTTATGCTCTGTCAGCGTCCAGGCAGGATTAAGAACATGAAACTTGCGGAGAGAAAAGCTTTATTGCTCTTGCAGTACACTTTGGTAAATTTGTGGCCTCCTCAGTCATGAATAAGAAGGGTCAAGATTCTTTTTATCGCTCTTTGGGTGCGCAGAATTGCGTTACAGGATGGTATTATGCCCAGCTCTGATTACTCCCAGACACGCATTTTTTTCCTATCAAGAGTCTGCAATAAAGCAGCGTGAGTTCATGTGAGTTTTTGTGGCGTTCATCCAGAATGGTTTCCCGGTGAGCACCGTGCCAGATATTTGAAGCAATAAGGATATCTGCCTGATAAGTTATTTTTCTCTCTGGAATCTACTGTTCAGATCCTTCTGTCAGCCTGAGTGTTCTCCAGTTGCATTCCAAATTCACCTAATGATCTTGCAATGCTTCAGACAGAAAGTGGAAGTGAACGCGTGAAGTGCCAAAAGAAACTCTGAAAGAAGTTTAGATGGAGCTCGGTAATAATTCATGCTTGATGACATTACCAGGGGTGATGAGTTTCACACACAGACCCATTTCGAGGAGATGTTTTATTTCGTAAAATGGAAAGCTGCAAAATCAATAGGAGCAGCTGTGGGAGAGGGTGCCAGGAGTAGACATGGCATCCGCTCTTGATTTAACGAGCAAACGCCACCGGATGGTTTTGTTGTTAGAGCCTTGTGCTCTCAAAGCCACCTCAGCATCGATGTGCGTTGACTCAGCTACCGAGAGCTCCGCGTGAATCTATTGTAGCTCAGATGGTTGAGAACATAGAACACAGATCTCATTTCCTTTCTGTCAAAGCTTCTCTAAGATACTGCTATCAAATGACTCCTGATCGTTGTAAACACGGGCCATATTGGTTCTTCTTGATTGACGTGCAAATCTTTAGCGGCAGAAATCCAGGCCACGTCAATCACGGGCGTGGCAGTCACTCTTCTTTTTGCTGTGATTAAATTATAATGCCATTAGGGGCTTACGACATTTTCTGTGATAGTAACATCGGCGAGAGAGCTGAGGAGCTGCAGTGGAGCTCAGAGCTCTGCCGCTGGAAGGGCAGGAGCAGACAGCGCGGGTGGCCGGGGCCGGCCCTGCCCGAGCCTGTCAGACGGGGGTGCCCAGCCTAGGAAATATTAAGCAGTCTCTGCTCATTTTCTGGGGCCGCCACGGGATGCTTATCTGCCATGCACTGATACCACCTGTCACATTATTTGATGTCTGGGCATATTTTCTCTGCTAATCTTCAAGCACATGGTACTCTTGCAAAATATTTTTTTTTCAAAAGGATATATGCTTTATTTCTAGTTTCTTATCCCCTCCCCTGATTCAATATTGATATCTGTTTATAATCTTTGATCCTTATACCTTTTTGAAGCAGTATGTGAGAAGTTACACAAGATGTGACCTGTTTATTTCTTACTGTTCGTACCTTGAGTCTGCACTCATTTAGAGCATATCTTTATTTCTTGATTTTTTTTTTAAATAGATGTGCCTGTACACATACAGAGAATCATAGAATCATTAAGATTGGAAAAGACCTTCAAGAGCATCAAGTCCAACCCTCTACTAAACATTGTCATGACCCCTAAACCATGTCTTGAAATGCCACATCTACACATTTTTTGAACACAAAATACATATATGTGTATCTATATACGTACACACGTAAGGATATGGGCATGTGTACTTTCATTATATACATGCATATATGTATGTGTATATATATATTACTTTCATTATATACAAATTTAGAACTGACCATTCCAAGCTGTAGATCTGTTACAGAAAATTTCTAGTTTAATCTGCAGCTTTCAGAGCCTTTCTTGGCAATCACTTTGTTTATTTTAAAGATTATAAATAAAGCCGGCACGTTTTACATGATGCCGAAAGATGAGTGAGAGGTGGATCATTTAATTTCTATGACTCTGTGTCTTCATCTTAGATGTCACTTCAGATACATGACTGGGTTGACTTCTGGATGTTAATTAATGTTTACAAGCAACATACGCAGAGAAAAATATCAGGATGTGGTAGAAGGCTGTGACAGATCTTTACAAGGGCTGCTGCTGCCTCCTTCCATGAAAATCTTTATATAGGTTATGATGACAAGTAAAACATAAGAAGTTGTGACAACTATGTTTGGGATGGCTCTAGAAATAACTGTGTTTTATGAACGAAAAGTTAAATAGGTTAGAAGCTTGTAGGAATGATAAGACCAAGAAGTGGCTAACAGGGGTTTTTTTGAACCCTGACAGGATTGGTAGGCGGCGTGCTTGCTTGGGCTTTAGTGCTTTGCCATCGTTTTATTTTTGTTAATAGCTTCCCCTGAAGAAACAGAATTCTGGTTTTGAGTTACCTTGTTTGTCATCGCACGTGCAGAACAGGAAGAAATTCTTAGATTTTATTTTATATACTCCTGGTTTCTGTTTGAGACCAAAAGGAGATAGAGAATTTTCCAGCGTCCTCTATTTATATCCCCCCCCTTGCAAGCGGCTGTACTAACGAAGTCAGAGGTGGTGCTTGATGAGTTCGTGATGCTGATTGATACAGAAATTTTATGCCTAGTGTTAATGCATTTTTATAAGGTGGATTTTAATATGTATTTCAGTATTCTGGTTTATGCTGGTATGAATATCTACAGCAATTGTAACAATGCAAGAGTGAGATTAGCTATCAGAGCAGCCAACAGACGCTAGAGTCCGTCGTGGAAACTTTCAGTGGTTTTCAGCAATAGATTAAAGTGGTAACAGAGCTTCTGAATGAGTCAAATTTCTTGTAATTATACGTATGGGTAAGGACACTGGAAATTTTAAAATAACCACAGTTATTAATACCACGCTAAATGAAGACCAGTTTGAAATATTCCTTCTGCAACTATTGAATCTTGCGTGTTTAAGTGACTGGTGTTTCATACTCTTCAAATCTTTCATGCACTTATTCTCCTCCTACTCTCTTATGAGTTGGTCAAGTAGGTGGATCAGCCTTTCGAATTTCTCACCAGTTTTCTCCTCAGTAATGCGAGAAAATAAAACTCATACAGATTAGTAGGTTATAACCAGAGAGAGATCATTTTAATGGTTGAAAGTAGTATATCATGTCAGACCTAAGTCCTGGCCTTGGGCTGTCGCTGAAGAAACAAACACTCTTGTCTCAGCTGCAGGTGGCAGCAGAACACTGGCGATATTTTTATCCAGCCTCGGTGTCTGCTACTGGGATATTATTCTAAAAGTTGATAATGCTGGTGAAAGATTTTTTTTTAATATGCTACTTGAGTTATTTTTGCAAACAAGACTAATTTATCTTTTAAGTACTACAGAGCATTCTGGTCTGAAAAAATTCTAAGATTCTTATCCTGGTGCCTGGAGATCTGTATGTATTAGCTCAATTCTAAGTCCAACTGATACACTGTGTATGAAGCCAGAACAGGGAATCTGAACCATTAGAGGTCAGTGCTGTAACTTTGAATATAAACAGGTAATTGGCAAGGCGTGTTTGTATGGAATCCTGTAATATTTTGAAAAAAAAAAAAAAAAATTTGTAAGTGGCACCACAATACAAAATATAACCTGCTTGTAGGTGAATATTTTGAGTTACCTGTTAGCTGTACTGTGCATAGATTCACAGTACTGTGGTATGAATGTGACCATGGATCCAACCTTTTCATGACTATCTATAAAAGAACTTCTTGATACTGTAGTTTGTCCCACTGCAAAAGTGGGGAGGAAAGTGCAGTTGAGGACAATGGAGCTGTTAGGCAGAAAATGGGTTGTGTTTGCTCTCTCTCCACTTTTTCTTATTCTTCACAGTGATAGTTCACAGCAGAGGGAAGTTCAAAGCAAACCTTGAATATATTCTTTAGAACAAATAAGCAATTCACAGCTTTCACGGGCTGTTTCAGATGTTGGTTTTCATCTGCCTTAGTCATACATCACGCGGTTCTGCTATTGTCAGCACTGCATTCAACAGACATAACAACTCACCTTTGTCAGACCTGCAGCATTGGAAGAGCTTTTTTCGTGTAAGACAAAAGTTCCGTATAGAATTTAGTTACATCAATCTGCTAAAGGAACGATAGATAACACTGAAGAGCTTCCAATTTCAGGTTACACCCAGTGCCACAAGTATTTTTGTGGTTTTTTTTGAGGATGCTTTCCTGTGATCATTAGTTATACTAAACTTTTCACAGCTTTCTGAATAGCAAGTTGCTAATCACAGAGACTTTGGACAAGCACACCGGAGCAACAGACAAAAGCATGGAACAGATCACCAGTCAAACGCAGAGCATTGCAAAGGTACTGCTGAAATAACCTTTTCAAAGCACATTTTCAATGGTGCCGTGGCAAGAAACTGCCAACCCCAAACTCTTATTCCCCAAGTAAACATTAACTGAAGAATAATGTTTCAGCAGGTGTGCTTATATTGCTATTCAAACTGAAAACCACTCAACGCCGCACAATGCGTCGCCCTTTCAACAGGCCCTGAAAACGGTTCATTTCCCAGATTTCTGCTGGAATATGTTCTGGGGAGGAAGGTAAAATGGGCACATTAAGCCATGGTGCTAAACTTATACGCTTTAATTTTTAATTTTCATTTCAATAGAATGAACTTGTGGCTCTTCCACTGGTTTTACAGATAGAAATATTGGATATGCATTTATCTCTATTCTAAAACATTTTAAAGTTTTCTTTCTGAGATTCTGCTTTTCTCCCTACCCATTTCTTTTTTCTTTTTTTTTTTTTTGCGTAAGGGGAAAAGGGATTTAACTTTTGCACGACGTTGTCAGCTGTAGCAGACTTGCTCATATACCGAGGTGATTATTGTCTGGTCATCAAACTAGTAATAAAATTCCTGTTTAATGTATAAAACTTTAAGGCAGAAGAATATTTTCCCAAGGAAATAGTCCTCTTTGACTCTAATTAGGAGTGGTTCTTGCGATCAAAACCAAATTTACTTTCAGAGGTGTAGTTTGCATATTCCCTAGGCTGTTTTACTTAAAAGCTTATGTCTAAAGCCAACTCTCCTGGCTTTAGTGTGCAAGGTTCCCGCATTTCATTTAACAGGTGTTCTCTGGTTAAGTGAGAAAGACAAGTGCAGAGGCACCTGCATCTCTTCCCTGCCTTCCTACGGACACGAGGATACGCTTTAAAAGGGAATAAAACTCAACTACGAGATCTTTGGAGAGGGAGGGAGCCTGAGGCCTGGGAAAGAAAAGAATAAAAAATATTTTCTTGTTGCTGAGGAAGAACAAGGAATTCTTAAGGAATTAAGCACAGCAATTACAATTCTTACAGACATTTAATATCTGACAAGAGAGGATGTTCTCCCTGGTTTGCAGGGATGCCCCAATAGTGAGATTATCTCTGTGAGGTTGTTTTCTCTCTCTTTTTTTTTTCCAGACCTCTATATATGAAACCCAAGTGTCTTGCTCTTGCTGTCATTGAATCAGCAGGAGGTTCTGCCACCAAAAATACTGAATTTTATCTGCATGATACATCAGAGAGTAATACTCTGTTAAATTCAGCTTCTCAGTCCCAGTCATGACTTGCTGTTTGAGTTGGCTGCGAGTTCAGTTTTGTCTTTTTTTTTTTTTTTTGTACTGCACAGGGTTTAATTATGAAATGAAATTTCAGTTCACTTCAACAAAACAGCTTCCACTGGTTTATTGGAGACTTGAGTTTTATTAATACCGAGCAGCTGTTGGTACTTTAACTGGGGAGTGCTGGGTGCAGACCTGTATTGCAAATTCTGACCTATTTGTGAGTGCTGAGTAGACACTCATATGAATCAAGAGCGGGACGGAGCTTGTAGCAGGGTGTGAGGGACCATAGGTCCCTGCCAAGGTGAAAGGCAGGAATCAGCCTTCAAAAGCTTGGGACCAGTATGTTTTAATTGAATGATATAGGTTCTGTTCCCCTCCTCGCCTCGTGATTTGCTTACTGTGAAACTATTAGTTGTTACATCTTTGCTTTAAGTTCTGAACAAAATGTAGTCTTGTCTTTATAAGTTGGTTGTTTTTTTTTTTTTCTTCAGGCGCTTTGGAGATTGAGAAATTCCAAAAGGATGGGTATTTAGCTTCATCATAACAAGAACCGCTCCACTTTCTCTTTTAATGTGTGTAAATGTTTGTCGTAATGTATTGACTCTTTTTTCTCACAATAATGGCTTATATTTTATTTGATTTTATAACATTTCTGGAAGTGGGACAGAAAAACATAATTTTAGGTATCAAACACAGAAACTATAAACTTAACCTTTCAGATCAGTGTTTTCAGTGAAAAATCTAACCGTTTTTTCCCTAATAGAAACTCAGACAAGTCTATAAACCTTTTATAACTTAATGAATGTTTCACACCAGATGCTGATTCCCTAGGTAAGCCAATCTATAGCGAGACGCAATCTTTTCTCGTGATTTAAGTTCGCTGAAATCAGATTGAGACTTTCCAGACTTGAGAATGGTCACATTTTTCATAGCTTAACTGTAAATCATCTTTCACTTCGAAGATTTAGAGACAGACTGAGGAGCTAAATCTTTTCGTTTGCCTTCCTAACTAGTAGAAGCCATTAGATGAGCCTCATTACGGTGTTTCCTAGGGATTAGATAAAGCAGTTTGGTAACGTTCAAAGTAGGACAAATACCATTACAAGTATAACAACTTTATCCTTCTAATGATTTAGATGTAGAATTAGGTGTGATTACAAGACACTTGGAAATTGCTGGGATTGACAGAGTTGATAATCAAAACCTTTCAGCTATGAAATTAGTAGTAGGAAATGATACCGCCGATAATCAGCTGTAAAATTTCGAAATGGTGAACTGAAATACTTCTATTCTGATACCAGTCAACAGCCAAAAAGTGCAGTTCTTAATGTCAACGCCGGCCCTTGCGAGCCTGCGCTCGTGGGACCGGTGCGGGAGGTGTCGGTGAGCCCGCTCACGTACCCAGGGCTTAGGGCAAATGGCCTTTACTTCGCAGTTTGGTTTATGACAACTGGCTGCTTAAATATTTGCTGTATTTGATATACAAGTGAAGACTAGGACCTTTCAATATGGTTAGTTAAGTCATGATACTAATGAGAACAACAAGCCGCTGGCAATTCCAAATGTGTAATTTATTTTCTGTTTTGGACGTGTTTCGGTGGAGCTTTTGACTCTTCTCATTCTTTTTGAAATACTAGTATTAAAACGGTGTTACTTAGGCATCTTTATTACTTCTTCAGGTTTGGGTTTTTTGTTTTATTTGTCATTTAAATGGTGGAGTATTCCCCACTGAAAATGCTGTTTATTTGTATGTCTGCTTTTAATACTCTGTTTGTATTTCTATTAGCATTAAATCAATGTAATGCAAGCTCTCGGTTAAAGAAATGCAAAGTAATTATCACCGATCATTTTTATAAAATAGAGAGAAGTTTGTGACACAGCTGTAGATGTAATATTGATCCTAAAGCAGAACTAAGAGTAAAACTTCTCTTTTTTCCCCTTCCCAGATTTTCTCTTTTGAAAGTAAAGAGAACTTCATGAAAATTAATCATTCTTTTCTCTGTTTTATAAAACAAAGCTGGAAGTAAGGTGTAATGGGACATTGCTCACTGAGCTTTAAACAGAATAATGCTTCCTAAGTTAAATCCATAAGTGAGAAATATCCCACCCTGTCATATTCCATCAGATTTACTTTATGCTTTTTTTGGGTTTGTACAGACACAAAGATAAAACAATAACCGTGCACCGCTGGTGTTAATCTTGACACAGAAAAGGGCTATTAGTGAGTTATCCTTCTCAGTCCAGCACCTTCCTGGAAAGAACGTTCTATCTCTGTTTCTTTTAGATAACAATTTAAACTAAAAGGACAGCTCTTTTTGTCTAGTGACTTTCTACCTGGATGTACTGTTTAAAACTAGAGTGCTGCTGTATAGAGAGACCTGGCTGCAATAAACGCCAAACTCAGCACTCTAAGAAAAAGACTCTGGGAATATGATTTAGTGTCCCAGTTATAAGTTCTGCTGGAAAATAGCAACTAAAAGATAATTCTCCAACGTGTGCTTATGGATTTCCCCCTCTGTAAAATGGTAGTGTAATTTATTTGAAAGCTGCTTTTGTTTTATTTTTGATAGTGTAGAGAAGCTCTTAGTATTAGGAGCTTTGTCTGATTAAGTGCGCAAAATGACAAACAAGGTTGTCCTGTGCTCATCTTCTTCCTTCTTTAGGCAGATAATCACCTTTAGAAGCCTGGATCCTATTCAGCTACTCTGTCAGTCAGCAATACCAAGACCCTCGTAAGCCGCATTTATCAAACTAAACACTTGATCTGTATCGGCACATCAGCTGGTGGCGAGGCCTAAGACACAAGATGAAAGTTGCAATTAGGATTTAGGAGGACATTTTATTATCTGAGATTTGAAATAGGTTTTCTTAGTTAATCCAAACATCTTTCCACTCAGATATGTTGACAGAGCCCTTCTGTACATGTACTTACTTCAGCTTAAGTGGGAACTGCAATGGAGGTTGCCAAGATTTAATACCTCTAAAAGGAGAATACTTGTCAAGGGCAGGACAGCGAGGGTGGAGTTAGAACACTGCCGGCACTCTCTCTTTGTGCAGTCTTTCTTCAAATGGTATTTGAAAGCCAAACAGCAAGTTCTGGGGCAAAATTTTGCTGGTTGCCCTTTCCTGAAAAATAAAAACCATTTCTTAATAAGGGACAATTAGTAGCTAAACCAAGATTAGAATATATCCGAGCAGCTTTTATAGGTATGTAGCACGTGCGGTTCCGTGGACAGTGGATGAACTCTGTACATACAACACTCAGATGTGACACAGAGGGTGATTTTCCCGAAGCATAAGGAGCAGAATAAACTGCTTACCTTTCTCACGCTCCTTGAAGGTGCCTCCTTACTTTTAACAAGAAGACATTCTTTTTCTTATTGGCATTTGTAGCCCTAACTTAGAGATGTCTCTTTTGTACCTAAGAGGGACTGGTGGTTGTCACCAGTGATACTGAATCAACAGCAGATCGGTCTGACCGGTTCACTGGTAGCGTTCTTGTGCTGTTCAGGTTGCCCTGCGGTATCAGAAGCAGCCTCGCTGGGCTCTTGCCATCATCTCAAGCTTTTGGGCGTTACGTGTTTTGATTTGCCACTGTCCTAGAAGATAGGGACTATTCTAATCCAGAAGGAAGTTTATGATTTTATCTTCACTTTGTTTTATCAGTGTACAACTCACCAGACTGCATCTGCCACATCTTTGGAGCTTTGGGGTCTCCGATGTTATCTGTGAGTTTCTTTTTACTCCTCTCTCTTTGAAATGATGAAAGGAAAATATGAACAAGTCTCTAAGTTTCATTGTCCATGTACAAATTTAAGCAGGTGAATTGAAACAATGACTATTTAAATTTTCGTGGCAATCTCAAACTTTATCAATCATAGCTAGCTGAAGGATACTCTTTTTACAAAAGTACTGAGGTTATTATACTCCATGAATTTTTCAAATTTTACTGTGACTGTGCAGCCAGAGTCATTTCTAAAGATAAGGCAAAACTGTTCTCACCTTCACTGTGAGCAGAGATAACATTCTGAACGTGCGGCTGTACAGTGCGCTGCCTGAACAGCAGAGGTCCTCGAGACCTAGGTCTTCATGCTCAAGTGGAAATTTTGCAGCAATTCCATTCCATTAGTCATTTTATGAAACAATTTTGCTGGAGGGTTTTGTCATGCTGTTAAACAGAATGCTCATCTTGTTTTCCTTAAATATTTTTTTTAATGATTGTGAAATAGTATCTGTTATTAGGTCTCTCATGGTGTTGCAGTAATATTTTAGAAAAACATTTGGAGGGTTTAAGTACTCCTCCATCAAGCCTTTGGAAGAAACACGCAACAGTATTTTAGCAAAATAGGTCCTGTGCCTCATTTGTCATTAAATGGCAGTGCTGCTGTCTAGAAGCATAACTTTTTAATTATTATTAGAAACCGCACGAGCATCTGAAATGTTATGGTAATATGTAACTCTACTATCCAGAAATTATCAATTCATGTTTAATGAAGACTGTAACTAGTTTTTACCTTGTTATAGAGATACTAATTCAAATTATTTGAATGTGTAAAACAAGCAAAGAGTTGGCCTGGTCTGTTGACTTTATGGGCTTGGACAAAACTTAAATGCTTGTGCCTTTATACAGGTAACTTTATTACCAGCCTTTCATTCACAGAATTATCAAAATATCTTACTAAAGACAATAGCATGCATATGAAATGATAAATATTGAGAGTGGTTTTTTTCTTCTACGTAGTCTACTGTCTGAGCACCTTAACTAGCTCTGAAAACCCTTCCAGCTTTGTTCCTGATAACTTCCCTGTAACCAGGACAACTAAACTTTGAACTGAAAGCAAGAATATTAGTAAAAGTGGCTGCAGCTTATTTTAAAACATTTTCCATTATTAACACATTTTTTAATGGCAGGAAACGCTCAGATTTTGGCTTCCTATGCTGAGGAATAAGTCCTGTGCTAGAGTAGCTGTTAGCTTTGTATCTCTACTCGCTTTTATTTCCAAGCTGTCGCACTGCTTACCCGTGCTATTACTATTAGCTCGGTTGGTGATTCACAGGTTTTTAGAAGGACAAAAAAAAAGCCCTTTTTATTTCAAGTTGGTTCACTACTGTCTTTAACCTGTCGTGTTTTCTGGACAATCTCATGATAGTGCCTTTTTGTAAAAGCTCTCTGAATGACGGATTAAGATCTGTCTTGGATTTTACATGGATTAAGCTTTAAATTAACATAAAAGAATAACAATGTGAATCAATTTGATCAAAGAAAAAGTGTCACTAATTATTTAAACAGGACACTTACTACAGAGGTTTAAAGGCAAAGAAGCGGATTTCCCTTGCATGTGGATCAAATCAGAAGTATCCCATAATTGACCCTTTACAAGACCTTGCTGCAGCGTAATGGACTAGATATTAAAGCCTTAAGTATTTAAAGCTAGTTTCCGTCTTTCTCTAAATGGAGGTCTACCACTAAGAGCTATTTTACAAGTCTGACACATTAGCTACATCACTGTGAAATACACTGGGCTCTGGCTTCTCTGGTCCGGAATTTCAAGAGCTTTCAATAGTTAAATGGTGTGAAATGGGTAGCATGGAACCTGTGAGAAGGAAGCAGCATCCTAAAAATAAATTCCAGATGGGGGTGTCTGTTGGAAAGGAACAGAGAGAGTGGATGTTCCCTTTTTTTTTTTTTTATAAGCATTTAGTTAATTTTATCTTTACCACCTCTATTTTGTTGGTGCTTCTTGGGAAAACTCAGTCTCTGGGAACAATGGCTCTCAAGGCACACGAGCCATTTTCCTTTCTGGGTTCTGAAGATATTGTCTGTCTTCTGCATTTATTCCTGTTTAAAAACTGGATGAGATGAATGCTATCACAAACAAGATACTGGCTTGTGCAGGAAGGAATAATGTATTTTCTCATCTAAGGAGACCACACCAGTTTTCTTTTGGAGGGGATACAGTAGAGTAATTCCAAGAGAAGAGACTCCTATCTTCTTGTCCAGTTTGCACAAGGAGCAGTGCATGGCTTACACTGTCAAAATATTAGAGATGTTATTTCTTAGGCAACTAAAAGTAGTACAGTTTATCCAATCTTATAAAAACAATCACAAATAGGACAGGAAAATGTGAAACATTGTCGGTGCTCCTGTTAAAGAGTTTACAGGATTGAGCCAATCCTTTTTTTTTTTTTTTTTTTTTTTTTTATTACTACATATAAAACAGTAGATGCTATATTGCTATATTAGGTAAGTTTTCTGTCAATACAAACATTTATTTCTATTGATCTGTGTTTAAATTGTTGCTGTGCTTTGCACTAGAGTCCGTGAACATCCTCCATGCTCTTCATTTTCCATTAATCTGTGCTCCAAGTAGTATCTCCAGCTGTGTATCCCAGTTTTTACCCCAGGCTTCACCTTCTCAGAGAGCCCTGTGGATGTGGTACAGTAGAGTGACGCCGACAGAAGAAAGTTGTGTTGTGTTTCTTGATCAGTTTCTTTTTGTATGGAAATATTTCATATATAAATATTCTTTTATTATAGTGATTTATACTATATAGACTTATAGGATAATATTACTTGGCAAGCAAAATAATCCTTAATTTAATCCAGTATTTATATTTAGCCAATTTCAGTCTACTAATGTCGGGTAGAAATCAAATTATCCTGAAATCGACTGGAGATTGGTCAGGGAAGGAGCCTTGTGAAGGAAGAAATTTTGTCCCATAGGCACAATTTAAAATGCCAAGAGATGTGAAAAATTTGAATATCATAACTTCAATTTGTAACATCTGTGACTTCAAACCAGACATAAACAATACCGAATGAATGATTTTATTTTTTTTTTGTTTCCTCAAAATAACGTTGTAAATATTAAAACCACAAATTATAGTTTGAAACTGGACATTGAGTATGATTACCCTGAAAGATGAAATATTTCATACACAAAGATCAAAGTACGCTGCTGAACTCTTTCAAAGGAGAAATACGTTGTAAAAGTTAGTCGGAAACTTTGGCTTATGGATTTAACTGTTCCAGTTTGTGTAGGTGAAGAAAGAGAGCCAAGTTTTCCAGTATTTATTTTAAGAATTATTCCTAAGCTTGCCATCTTCTCTGAGGAAAGGACCTCCCGTATTTCAGTTAAGCCGTGTGTTCGTCGTGGGAATGTTGGAGTTTCTTCATTCAGCTGCAGTCAAGATTTGAGCAGCTAATAACAAGTAGCTTAACAAAACCTCATTTTTCTCCTAGTTGGCAGGTTGACATTGTCTGCCCAGCAAGACTACTGCAAGGGTTAGTATAAAATTTTCAGCGAACGCTGGTTCAGCAAAGCCATTTCGGTTTTGCGCAGTCCAACCGTGTACGTGATCAAATATACCCAGCTGACCACATCCTCCCCAGGCCTGGCAGCGAGGGACAGAACCCAACTTTTTGTAGTCTAGACAGGGCCTAAGAAACAGATTTATCTTTGTCTGAGTGGTTTTAGGATTCCTTCTGCTGCATCCAGACTGTCTCTATAGGACAGGTTGGCAGGCGCTGGATGGGTTCTGTGCCGTGCCAGGTAAATGGAGCCTGCACCGTGGGGTGAGGTGCCCATTCCAGGGAACACTGACAAAGAGGATCTCCAGTTTTCCCGCTGCACACCCAGAGCTGCAGCAGCTCCATAACAGCTGCATTCCCCCTGCTTGGGGTCGCATTCGTACTACTTGGGCTTGCATCCCTCAATTTTCCCCTGATGATTTCAAAACGGGACGAAATGGAGTTCCTACGGCGCGTATTCTTTACGATGACCTTCCAACTTTCCACATCCTGCTCTCATGGCATAGCGGAAATATTCTAGCTCTTCTGCTCCTTTGGACTGTAGGGGTCTGAGTTGTTAAACCTTTTACATCTCAGTGGTGAAAGTTGTAGATCTTTCTTTAAATCTAATATTCTAATACTTAATACTATTAAAGAAAAATCTCGTGACTTACATCCTGTCAGAAAGGGATATTTAGACCCTCAAGGGTCCTGAGCATCACTGTACCAAAAAAGGGTTTGTTAGCTTCTGTTGCTTCCAAAGAAAGTAAAGCCAAAAAAACCCTTAACTCTTAACTTGGTTTTAAATCTTACCAGTCTGATTTTTCAGTCGTGAGATTTCTGCCTGAAGTGCTTTTCTTGGGCTATCTTTGTTTTACACCAAAACAAATACTTTAAAAAAAAAAATCCATTTTCCATTGATTTCCTTACCCAGAGAAGCAGCTAGGAGCTCATAAAAGGAGGAAGGCTGGTCCAAAGAAAACACTGTGGCTGTTGTGGATTTGCAGAACTGGTCTGGGGAGCGACAAGGGCTGCTGTCAATCTCCTTCCTTTTCCTCTTTCGCAAGGCACAGCTGGAGAAGAGCTGGACATGTACCCACACTGGGGTTCCATTCCGATAGCATCCAAATAGAGAGATTAAACTAACAGAGACGTTCATTTCTATCTAAAAATTAACCCAAGTAACCAATAAGAAACATTTGAGGCTAATCATAAAGAAAAGCCTGATCTCCACAAAATGAAAAATAAACTTTCTTGCCAAAGCCTCTTTCCCCAGACACGTCGATACTTGCTTTCAGCTCACCAGGGTGCCTCGGAACGGATTTTATATTTTTTTAATGAATCTCAATTTCTATCTCTCTGTGTGTGCTTGGAGTAACCAAATAGTGTAAAGTGTAATAGGTAGCGCTTGTTCAGAAAAGATATGGAATGAAGACAAGAGGCAGGATCCTGTATTTCTTTAAAGATTTTAAAGATATATTGACTCAGTAGAGCAGTCATATATTTGTAGCGCATTTTAAAACCGTATCGACTGTCACTGATAAAAGGAGGTGTGCGTATTGCCTTATAATGATCCCCTAATCCAAGCTGAAACCAGGGTACTTAAGTTGCACATTCCAGTTGTATTTCCAAAGCAAAATGCTAGAGCCTGTACCCCCCACCAAGGTGTTTCTCGTCTGTCAGGCGGACTGCAGAGAGTTCAGCTAACCCTGCTAATGTGTCCAGCGCGCAAAGCACGAGCTGGCCTAAGCCTTGGCTTTCTTCTGAATTCACAACCCTTTGAAAACTTCTAATTCCATCATTATTGACGTATCCAGATGTATCTTTGTTAAGATTCGTTCAGATGCCGTCTTTCTGTCAGCTTCCAGCCTCGTATTCAACGTTTCGGTTTGGTCAATGGCGTTCCAGGCCCGTCTTCAATCGTTACGGCAGCGTTTTGTTATTACAGGAAGTTCTGTGGAGAACCACAGAGGTTTTCAAATCTGAGACAAGCAGCCTGCTTGTGATTTGAAACAAAACAATGCCTTTTTTTAGCTTTGATTTAATGTCTAGGCATTCTATAAATGCCCTTAGACTCTACCAAACTAAGCTAATGTAAATTTATGAATAATATCCTCAAGATGCAAGTAAAATTTGTTTATATCTTTAAGCTGTTAGACTCTCTTAAAGACTGCAGCCAGTTAGTATGCCCCAGGCTGTGCTTCCCTGCATCCAGCACACCCTTTAGAACATTAAATTGCATTAAATTTCCTGGAGGTGTTAATTGAAGATGTTGGAAGTCAAGGTATGAATCCTGGTTCACAGTCACAAATGTTTCATGTCATCTCGAGATAGATTACTATTAAGTAATGTCTAATTTGGGTTTCATTTCCTCTCCATTTTATTTAAAAGAAAAAAACCTTTCTACACTGTTATTTGCTGTTGCAGTTAATCTGTGCATTAAGAGTAGCAAAAGTTAATCTTAGGGCATAGAAGGCTTGCAGGCTACTTGGAAAGTTTAATCCATCATCCTGTGTTTATTTGTCAGCTGTTTAGATTTTGTTCACTTGGAATCGCAATTTTTTTCTCTCCAACTTGTGCACAAAGTACAAAATAAGTTCAAGATGTGTCTATTACTGTGTGTACATCTCGACTTCAGCTGGGCCTCATTTCTTTCTTGGTTTGCCTGGGGAATATGACTGCAAATCAAGATGCTTGGGATGGGAGGAGTACCCATAACCTCCCTAAATGTATTTGGAAATCTCAGCTTTAGTGCCCACTATACGGACAGACCAGATATAGAGCCAGTGCACACCATTGGTTTGAACATTGTCAGCTGGAATATTTATAATGAAAAATGTCTCTGCCTTTTCACGCTTCTCCATCCTGCGCTCCCTAGAGAGATATACAGATAAATATATATATATGTGTTCTAAGTCCTATGGTGATGGGAGGCTCCTAACGTAGGTGAGCAGCGAGAGCATTCATGTGCCAATAAAACTGTCCCTTGTCTTTTTTTTTTTCAAATTAGAATTATATTGCATTAAGTATAGTATTTATTTGTATGACATTTCAGCCTTGTGGAATTCTTATTAGTCCTTTATCATTATTGTCAACATTTCCTTATTATTATCACATTCCCAGCACGTCATTTATCTTTAGACACATACAAACTGATAGAGCATCCTAAATATGACTCGAGGCTGCTCCTTGCTCCAGTTGTGTGTGGGCTGATTCGTAGCTCTGGTATCAACAAGTTTCCAGGGGTGGTTTCTGACTGAGTTTCAGATTGAAAGCCAGGCTCAATCCTGCAGTTCTTCCTGACCTCGTCACCTTGTGGGAAGTGCCGCTCAAAAGGAACAGCGTCAAAGAAAACCTCCCATCTTCCAGCTGATGAAAGCTGCTCTCTGCCCGGAGCCAAGTCAGTGCAATAAGCTTCAGAACGCTACAGCCTTCAGTACTCTGTCAGTCCCAGTTGTTGCTGGTTTTTCCCTATAATCAGCCAGAAAAGGGGGTTTGAAAGGCTCCAGAATGAACTGCGGAATATGGGCTGGGCCCACCTGCCCCGAAACCGTGTGGTGAAACAGGATGAGGAAAAAGAGGGATCCTACCATCAAAATGGACTTGTCTGGGCAGTGCAGCTGACAGGCAAGTGCCACAGCTGTCAAATATTTATTTGCCACAACCAATCTATTTCTGCTCTTAATATTAAAAGTGTGTCAGAATTTCCATTATGAACCACTTATTTTGTGGGTTTATAGCTTTGCCATAAAAATACACCTTGAGTTTGAGTCTTGGCATGCAGCCATTTGGCTGCTTCTAACACGATATTAATTCCCAACATCCAGACAGTGTTTTTATCTGAAAGGTTGTGGCTTCTTTTTTCTTTTTTTCTCAAGTACCATGTTTTCTGAAGGCCTTGCAGAAATCAGAGATGTCCAGATGTAATTTCAACAAGAATCTGCAATGTCTGGAAGCCCTTTTTGGAAGGACTGAGACCTGTGATAAGAAAGATAGATCTGGGAACGTCTACAAAATTCTCAGGCCGGATGGAAGGATGGATACAGACCTCCAAGACTGAATTGACAAGATCACTGTCTCTTCCAGCAATCCGACTGCCATCACCCAGAAAGCTTACCAGAAGATAACAGAAAGCAGGGAAGCTTTGGCCAGCCTGGAACTTTCTAGCACAAGTGAAGACATAAGCTAAAATATCAATTTTGGAATGAAATCGAAGACTCTTCAGTCACATTTGAAGTCCACAGTGTAACAAGATGATTGTCAGTTGATGATATCTGTGAGATGAGAAATCAGGAGAAAAAAGTACTTGTAATTTGAAATGTACAGGTATTCAGATGAGATGTATCGAATCAGCTCAAAAAAGATATGGTCTGCTGAAATCGCAGTCCTGAAGAATGACTGGCAAAATCGACAGAAACTGGAGCTGCTAGCAGACAAATCCTGTAACTGAAGTCCTGTTTATAAAATGAATGATGAAAAGACGTGATCCTAATCTGATCCCTGGCCTTACTGTACAATTAGGAAAAGTGATAATCTCGGTTTGTAAACCAAGGAAAATTGGCAGCTGTGGAAAAATTAAAGGAAGTAGTTCAGTTAAATATTAGACTTATGAAAAATTTGGCCGTAAAAGCCATCCTGAGGCTGGCCAGGGCAGAGCCTCAGAAATGTCTAGGGAAAGTTCTTCAATCAGTTCAGGAAATGTGAAGACATGAAGCTGAAAGTGCTGAGCTCCAAAGGAACGTGGATAAAGCTTGTAGCTTTCCTTTAGATTTGGTCAGTTTACTTTTTAAATACGTATTAGAATCTGTGAAATGAATGGAATAAAGTACCCTTTTCTCCACCTGAAGTTATTGGACTAGGTGAGCTAAAAAAATAAATTGGTCTCGAGCAGGGCGAGTAACTGCTGGCAAATGTCAATCATCAAGAGGTGGGAAAATTGATTTTGAAAATTCCTCCTTTTCCGAGCAAGAAATATAACTAAAAAGGTGGATAAGCTGTGGAAGAATTTGGATTTCATTATGGCTAGTAATAGAGTAATACATGCTGGAAGTCTTGTATTACAAATTAAATCTCCAGAAAATTTGTTTAATTATGTGGCCCAGATGAAGCACGTTATTTGTAGATAACCGATTTGTAGTGAGCAGATTCTCCTAGTGCAGTGGTGAATTAGTACAGCAGCTCCTTGTTGGAGTGTCTTTTTACCCAAGTAAAGGTAGAGTGATGGAAATTGTATTTTAAAGGCTAAGCATTTGCAGAAACTTTAGCTGCTCGACCTGAAGAACAGGTTCATTTTCTCTTGTGCTCAGAAATTAAAATTCTAAATTTGTTTAAATGCCGAGCTGCAGCGTGTTCTCAAGTGGTTTCCTTGCAGTATACGATGCTGTAGGTGGGTATATCTGCCCTTGCTTTAACCCAGCCACCACAGCTAACGCCAACTTTGACCTAAAGGTCCGCTAAGTACCTCCAGGTTACACCGAGCTCACGAGCCTCTCCTGCAGTGAGAGTCACCATTGCTGTTGGTACTTGTGTTATTAGGGATAAAACCACCACGGCTGTGCCACCGTCACCATCTTGGTGTGCTCTTTAGATTCCCTAACATTTTTTTTCCAGTTAAAAATCAGTTCTCTGGATCCAGTAAATATACAGCCTACACACAGTGGTGTACCACAGATTGATGCTGAGGGAAACCAACCCATTACACCACACCTCGCTGCGGAGCACAAGGAAAGCGGTAAGGAGTGCTACTGGGCATCAAGGAAATGAACTGGGATGGGATAAGTGAGCTTTCAACAATTTTTGGACCTCACTCGCAGTTCTGATTAAAGTCAAATGGTGGCCCGAGCAGATTCTGTGGAGCCAAGTAGCAGGAAAAAGGAGGGGGGGAACAGCTTTCAGAGCAGGACGAGACCTACTGCAATTTAAAAAGATGTCTTTTGGCTCAGCACCTGCTGTGTTTTAGAGGATGGGGAGAAGGTATGGTACAGCGTGCCTGTTTCAGATTATCTCGAGGTGATATCTTGCTATCAAGTGAGATGTTTCAACAAGAACTGACGTATTTACAAATGGTCTGTGATACATTGAAAGTCATCAACCTGAAATCAAATCCAAAGACAAGTGAATCATTGCAGCAGAAGTAATTAATTATGAGTACACAGTCAGCCAGGGAATGGTTTTCACAGACAAAAAGAAAATGGAGGCAGGACAATCCTGACCGGTTCTCCAGACAATGGCAGCCAGGGAAAGGTTTCTGGGGGTTTTTTAAGGATTACTGTCGCTATTTCAGGCTGTTTATTTGTGGCTTTGTTAATATTGTAAAACCACTGCATGAGTTTGGTGCGAAGGAAGCCGTGGCGGTGGCTAGCATGGTGTGATTTAACGTTTTCAGTTTTGTAACAGCTCCCACTTTAGCCTCCCCATGTTTCAAACACCTTTCAGGCTGGACACAGATGCGAGCGCTTACGGTCTGGGGGCAGCATTGACAGAGGGAATCAAAGGACTTGAGAGGATGGTGGCGTATTACAACAAAAAGTTTATGTTCTCGGGAGAGAAATTAATATTCTGCTCAAAGAACATCTGACAGTGGTTAAATCTAGAGAACGTTTTCACTGCCATTTCTTTAGAAAAGGATATATGGTTTGGCCAAACCCTCAGCAGGCTGCAGGGACTCTGGTGGGCGCGTTGCCTCCTGATCGTAGCGGGGAGGGATGTTGTGCTTCTGTGGCGTGACAGAGACCTGAGCTCAGGTTTATCTAGAGAGCAATGTTGGGGGTTTGTTACCAACGCTGCCCTATCCCAGAACAAGTAGAGCAGGTCACCTGGGGAAACCCTGATGTTGCCCAGTGCCCACTTATCAAAACGTCTCCCCGGAAATTCTGTGTTCCTTCGGAACAGGGAGTTGGAGCAGTGGGTGAAGACATCACCTGTTGTGGGATTCCTGCTGTGTGCAGAATTATGGACTTACGTTTTTGTAAACAAGCATAATCGTATTGGAGAAATGCGTGGCTCAATCTTCCGTTCGTTTCTCCTGCCGTAAGCATGCTGCAGTAAATTGAATTGTATTAATTTCTTAGTGTTCAAGGAGGTATGCTGCTACTGAAGTCTCCATCTTCATGTTAGATGAAGCAAAGAAAATCTGTACTTTGGTGAAGGAGGACTGATACAATACCATGTGGCCGAAACATGTTTTTGTACCTGTCGGTTTATAAAACATGACGATGATTTCTGGATCTGTGCACACGAACTAAGTAACGGACTGATAATTCTCTTGCTACGTTAAACCAAGTGCTAGGAAATTTTGAGGGGGTTTTGCTCTGGCAAGCAGAGGTTCAGCTTTAAAGGTTTTGGATCTTAACCCATGCTTCCCTTAATGCCTTGTTTTACTATACCTGAACCATCTTGGAGCTGTCAAATTACTTTTCTAGTGTCTCAGTGACATGTGCAGAAACAGCCCGTGGTACCAGAGTTACAGAAGCAAAGGGAAATTAGTGCCTTAACATTGATATTAAAACACAGGTATCTCAACTTCCAGGCAGCACAGGCAGCTGAAAATAGAAAGCAAAAAAAGCTGGGAAAGTGGATATTTATGAACAATCTGATTTTAACACATTTATTTCATTTTGAAGTTATTTGAGGCTTTCTTCAAGCAGTAGGAGGGATCAAATACTGGGAAAATCAGTTGTGTAAAGATTTTCATCGCTTTGTAAAACCTCTGTTTACCGAGCTCACGTGTAAATCAGTGGTGCTGCTGGATTACCACGGGTTATCCAGGAACACTCACCTGCCTCAGCAGGGGTACACTTTGTGAAACAAGAAGCAGGGATGTTTTTTTCATGTGTGAACTGTTGATGTGGTTCTTCATACAGCATGTGTGCCAGCTACATTTTAAAAACAGGAGTGGGAAAGAGAGTATTAGAAAACTGGTCCTGAATATGAGCAGCCCTCCTGCAGAAACAAGAACATTACCACTAAACAGCAGACTCAGCTGTTGGGTGTGTGACAGTGGGGCCTCTGAACCGATGACCCCGGATACGGAGGTGCTTGGATTCTGGATGGAACGTGGGGTCTGAACACCTAGGCAGAATTCAAAGTAATTTATGCTTTAAACTTTGACCTGTTGAGGGCTCTAAGGAGGAAAGTTTGAGGTTGCTTGATGTTCCTGGTTTGTGCCACTTGGTCTCCATTCTCATTTATTGTGCCTGTTTAACTACTCAGTGTAACAGCTACTCCTCGGTGTACCCTGTCCTCACGTGGGATCCTTGGGATAGAGTTGTGAGGACCCATGCAAGCACACGGAGCTCTCTCATGTCTGCTTCGTGGGTTTGGTGCAGGACCGTGCTGGGCCGTGTGCCGTGCTGAAGGTCACATTTAGATGATTTCTTCTGGATCCCTTCAAAGTCCATGAAGCTTTACAGAGCTGGGACTTTAACGGCTAACGGTCCATTCCAGCAGTGCTGAGCTCCCTCAATTCAAAACATCTTGCAGAATGAGGCCAAAGACTGCGAGTTAGGAAGAGGTGTGAGGAGAGCTTTATTAGTACAGCACGTATTTAACCTGCAGGAAAACCCACAAATTTTAGTCATTTTAAGTGTATTTCACACTTTTTGCCTATTTGAAATAACCACATTTGTAAAAACTTCTTTTAATGAATAGAGCTCTTTATGTACAAAGGCAAACCTTTTTTCCCCTAAGTACAGTACTTTTAAAATACTCTTTCTTTTGTAGGTCTGGCTGCTTCCACCGTCTGTTCATTACTGCCTACTGCTACAGGACCCTCCAGAACCGAAACCAGGCAATTGAGATTACACTTTATCTTAAAAGACTTTTGCTGATCCGTACCACGTATTCATCAGGACTAATAAGACAGATAAGTAAAGGACTTTTGTTATTTAATGCCAACTCTGATAAGGCTTTTCTTCAGCTCAAGTGGAGAGGCAGTGCAATCGGTGTCTGGGAGCGACAGGAAAGAGCTACCTGGTTACAAATTCCAGCCCCACTGATGTCGGTGGGGGTTCTGGCGTTTGGCTTCAACAAAGCAAGGGCTTCACTATGTGTTTAAAAGAAATATTTCACTAGGACTACCGTCAGAATGCTGATAAATGTATAATTTTTATGTCTACCTTTTTGCATTTGGATGTTTGTTTACCTCACATGCCCTTCATAGTAGTTTGATGTAAAAACTTCTCCTCAATTTAATTTTATTTCAATTTGCTTTTGAATTGATTCAGGTTTTTTATTTCTCTGTGCGTTTAGAGACCCCACATGACTAAAACCATGGTAGGAGACTGTTAGCGTGTTTTGTATTGCTGGGATTTAAACGGAATAAAAGCGAAATGAAAACATTCACACTTGTTTATGTAATTAAAAAAAACCCCTCATATAAAGTTGGACCCAAGCTAGCGAGCGTATCCCTTCAGTGAACACAAACCTTCACCTTTTTTGCAAGCGCACTGTAAATGGAGAGGTGTACTTGTCATATCTACCGTATCAATGTCATTGCAGAGTACGTAAAAAAAAAACCCACTCTATTTGTCTTAGGAAATATCGAAAATTTTTATAGGGAATTCGGAAAATATTTTTTGGCCAGCATGAAAGGTAAAATCCTGCAGCACAAAGTACAGACATGGGCACAGAGACTGAACAGACGGGCTGCTGTAAAACAACCATTTAATAAGGCATTAAAATGCCATCGACTTGGACACATAAAAAAAAAAAAAAAAAAACTATGAAAACAAATGCCTTTCAAATAATTAGGATCTTATGCTTGAGACCAGTGTTGATCTCGATGCAGAGATTTTCCTGCTGAAATCAGACCGGCCTAAGTCTGATCGTCTAAGGAAGGAATTAGCAGCGTATAAATTGGCCGCTGCCTGAGATTTTTTGGTTTCTGCCGTGTCTAACCTCTCGTATAAATGATCGATTCAGCCTTTCTATCTCCTCCTTTCTGCTTCCTAAAGTTTTGGGAAAACATTTAATTTAGTATTCCAGAATAATTTTTTTAACCAAATCTCAGAGTTTTATCATGAGCATGTGAAATGGTGGAATTACTGGCTTTTGCCCACACCGTGTGAAGGAATCTGAGCCAGGCCAACAGATGCAGCCAGAAATAGCAGCAGAACCCATTTCTGGTCTTGAAAATGTAGTGTGAGTTTGCTTTCACTTGAAGTAATATACTTGTGTTGATTTTAAGACTTAACAATAGTTTGTAGTGGTAAAACATATCAAACTGGTGTATAAATTTATCCTGTCATGTCATAAAAAAAAAATCTTCAAGACCAATAATGTCTACTAAAATAGTTATTCTAATCGACCATTTATGTCCCTGGTGTCACAATTGTCCTCATGTTCCTCACTAGCACAGCTCAGAAAAGCTGCATTATTCAAAAAGAAAGTCTTTGGAAGGATGTGCATCAGTGATAACAGAATTAACATGATAAAACAAAATAATATGCTCAAGGTTTAAGCGATGAGCATGAGGTTCTCAGTTTTAAGTTGGAATTAAATAGATTTTACTGCAAAAGTAATGTTAAATGAATTTTGTTTTCCTTCTAGAGTAAAATTACTGATTTGGTCTCCATTTTACTGAGTATTGACATGAGTAATCTTGGAGAAATTAATGTCTGTCCCTTCTGTATTTCATCTTGTTTCCTGTTTTGTGATTAGTCACCAGTTAGCCCCTAAGGCACATGTATTGAAACTTCTAATCCAGCATCTGACTGACTTTCAGACTTGTAATTTCAGATACTCTTCAGTTTTGTGTTTTCAACATAAAGAACTGGGTCCCATGATAAGAGCCCTGTGTGTAACTCTCATAACCATCAGGATAGGAGATCTTTCTCTTCATATTGTGATTTCAGCTATTAATCACTTTTATAGGACTTTCTGCTAGCCTGGTTTTTCAAGGTGTGAAAATTTGCACTGCAGAAGTATTTTATGGATTGCAACCGTCATTTTGGAATAAGATTCTAAATAATTGGTCTGGTTATAAAGCTTTGGGTAGAATTTTTAGGTTCCTGTGAATTACTGTTAAACCTCTGTTGCCATTTGGCCAGAAGTACATCCCAATTAGTAACCCTTCTATCTGGCAGTAGCACCATGCAAGTGATTTATTTAATTTATTTTTTTAATTTTTTTTTTTTAAGTCAGTCATAAATGATTAGTCCAAAAGAGTAGCATAAAACTTCGAACTAGTCCCCTGCAGGAGTTGGCTGGAGGAAATTAAAGGATCAACAACATAAGGGAAGCACTGAGGTCAGATTGTTCCAGGCTGCAGCCACAGGCTTTCACATGCACTCAGGAAATTACTTCTTCAAAAGCTGAGGATGCAGGCGTGAGGATGAGGAGGATAGCACAGGTGATGATGCTAAATCAGGGCTCAATATCACATCATTTTCCAAGGGAGAGGTTTCCTCCCTACCTTGAACACACCAGCTTTTTCTCTATTAAAAAAATTTGAATCTTCTCCTTACGAATTAATAAAAGTCCAGCGCAAATCTGAGCTATAAATCAAATATAACGTAATAAATAATGAAGACGCAGTTTCACCAAAATAATATCAGTTGGATGTTTCTTTGCACAAGTAAAAGGACTCCCTATAAGCTCCGCTGCTCATTCCAGAGTTACTGCTCTGTGTGAGGATTCGTGTGTTTGTGTGTGAGAGCTGTAAAACCAGGGGCTTGGGGCTGACAGTCGGGCAAAGCGGTTTCTTTAATGTCTGAAGTAAATTCACGCTGCAGAAATGTGGATCTTCTGGGCCTGAGATGAAGCTGAAACCTTTCTAGCGGAGCAGGAAAGACTCACGAGAGGGGAAATGCATAAATCTACATCTGGAGCCAAGTATGCTGGGAAGGCGTAAAGAGATGGGGGAGCAGGAGGGCCAGAGCTGGGCTGGGAAAGAGCAGGATTCCAAGGGGAAAAGTGGAAGAAAGGAAGAGGAATGTCCCAGGAATGAAGCTCTTCTAATGTTCAAAACTTTTATCGGAAGTAAAACATTGGAAGGCTATAATCCATATAAGGAAATTAGCACCAAAAAATTAACAATATTCAGCTATTCAGATGTCAAAAGAAATAGCAGCGTTATTGGTGTTAGAGGTTATTGCCGGGAGGGAAAAGCTCAGCATGCCTTGGGTAATTAAGCTTCATTGGAGAGCATGGATCCCTTCTCCAGGTAAGAAATGCTTTTATAACATGCCATCTTTTGCTATTGTAATTAAACACCATGGGCTATTCTGCATACAAAGTCTTAAACACTTTAGACCTTTATCATGGGATTTTACTGGCCAGGCATGTGTGTTCTTATGGCAAAAAAAGCACTGACTGCTATAAAAAAAGAAACCCAAACATTTCTTTTTATTACTTGACTCGCTGTATTTTTATACATATTGAGCCAAATTCATCCCTTGTGTAGCTCGGTTGAAGCCAATAAGGACAGATTTGGCCCATGTCTATACGAGAAAGGTGGTGACAATTAAAATATATTGTTTAATAATGAGAGCTATGGTAGTGAAGTGTCTTTGTGTCTGTGAAATTATACACCACGACACCGCGCTGCCAGTATAGAGTGGGACTAGCAAAACATATCAGACCGGTTTCTGATGGAAAGGCAAAAGCACTCCAACTTTTATTATGATGATCAAATATCACAAAGGCATTTGAACCAGACTCATTTAGGTAACATCTCCAGAAATCTCATTTATAGTGTAGTATTTTACCGTAGTGAAACCTTTTTGAAATATTTCTTGGATGTTTTTATATGTGGCTATCAAGGACAATATGACTGGCTGTTATTAGAGGTAAGTAGAAGAACAGTTTCTATTTCATTTATATTTTACTGATTCTCGGTAATATTACAAGAAGGAATGTACCCTATTAAATGAGCTGGGTAGACAGCCCTTATTATCACTTTACATTGGTATTTCCCAGTTGCTCCCCTGTGTGAGGTGCTGTACCAACACATGAAAGACGGCGTTGATGCCCTGCGGATCTTGCCCGGTCAGGCAGTAAGACACCCAAAGCTCCTTGCCCAGCCAAGCCATCCGTGCAACACCGGGACAAGTGAGTTTGTTTTGGCTGGCTGGCTTGGTGGGCCGTACGCCACCGCTCTGCTTTGTATCGCTGTTGGTAGGTTACGGTGACTTTTAGAAGCCAAAGTCTTGTTGTCCCCATCTGCTGCCTTTTCTCCTTCTACTGAAGGTATTTGGGTAACGACTATTCACAGCCATGAACCATATCCCTAATTCCAAGCTCAGCTTTGGAATTTAGCGCCCAGCTCGGCTTTGCTTTGCGTCTTAAGGGCCCCAAGTATGCGGGCGAAGGCTTTACTGGGTGCCGGGTCGCCTTCTCCCCAAGAGGGGAGGTGGGAGGTTGAGAGGAATGACCAGAGAGATTTCTCTGGAGCCTGGAGGACTCAGGAAAAGTCGGTTACCCTGAGGGCCCCCTGCTCCTTCCCCTCTGCTCTGACCCTTCGCAGCTGCCGCTGGGCTACCTGTCACTATGCTTTAGGAACTGGAGTGGGAAAGGTCAGAGGGAAAAAAACCACAGAGCAACAAAAAAAATAATTTTTGCTGTACTTATTGCTCATTCTGACTCTTTTATAGAAATCTGGCCCTTGGCATTGAACTCAGATAATATTTTATTAGAAGAAAACATGATTCATTGGAATCGTACACTTCAGAATATGAAAGGAAAACTGGGAAGGACACAAAAGAAGTTCAGCTGTGGAAAACCAATTGAAGGAACCATTGCCACACAAAGAATCTCAATCCGCAGTAAGAAACAACAGAAAGGAACAAAATATTTCCAAGGAAACATCTGAGCATAGTGTTGGAGCCAAGTAAGGAATTATTGCTGTATTAGCCTATCAGGAAAGGGTCATACAGCGTATGTGGTAAGAGAATACCCGGTCATTTTGGAATTAATAGGAATTTTTTCATTAGTATCAATGTGATGATCAGGACTGGCCCAAATACCTATGAAATTGAAACTTAACCAAAGAAGTAATAGGAGATCCCAGGAGGAAGGGGATGTTTAGTCTGTCTTAAATAGGATAAAAGTTACTTTTCTCCTTTTTTGCACATTTTCAGAGACCTGTTTTTCATCCTCTGAAAAGCATGGCTGTGTTACCTGTAGTTCTTTACCTAAGCAGTTCTTCAGCGTGGGGCGTGCAGGCTCGGTCCTCATTTCCCCCACATTCTCAGAACTTGAGGGTATTTCTGTTTCTAGGTTCTTGATTTAACATCTCTTATGCTCCCTTTCCTGTATCGCTCTGGGGAGGATGGTCAGTGGATCCATCAGTATCCCAACCCTCACTTGCCCCGCTCCGTACACCCTGTTGAAGTGTGAGATTTGTTTGCCCCCCCCTTGCTTTTTCAAGCACACCCCTCCAGCCTACTTGCGTTGACACCTTCCAGTCTTGAAGTGCGTGGGCTAATGGTTATACCAAGAGTTAAACCCCCTTTCCACTTGCGTGTTACTGATAAAGGAATATAGAAAAACTGCAGGTCGGCCAAACATTTATGTAACAGGCATGTGCTCAGTTCTAACACGGAGTGTAAATCTCGCCCTTCTCTCTGATGCTGGGCAGAAATCCCAGTGGAAGTTTTTCCTGCCTCTAACCTGTCTACTTGCCTTTATAATGATAAATGGTGGGAGAGAAGGGGAGAGAGCGGGGGAGAAAACTATCTAAGCTTTGAACTGTTTGTATCTTAAGAAGGATGGGAAGGCAAAAATGCGGATTCGTTTAAAACAGAATTTTTACATGGCTAAAATCCTTGGTATTTTTCTCCTCTTGGTCACCTTTGGTTTTCTCATAAGTAAGTCTTTGACCAAATCCTTACCCAGAGATGTCTAATTAGCTGAGACATTGTGGCTATTGGTATTGTTTACTGTAAATTGAATCGATTACCTGTCCCCACTTCCATTTTTGTCCTGCACGGAGCTGCTCGGTAGCCGTCACCTTTGCTTTCAGTCTGGGCATCCGTTGCTTCCTGTTTCATATTACTCCTGATGCACAAAGTGAGTTCATCACCTTTCCAGGATGTCTCATGATTGATTCCTCATGTCCAGGGCAACCTGCTCTAAAGTTTGAGGCTAAAATGAGTGCTTGGATTTAGGGAGGCTAATCAATAGTGCAAGTCTTATGTTTTGAGCGATCCGTTTGTGTGTTAGATTCACAACTGATATTAAATAGAATGTATTAGATTTGGAATATTATTATTATTATTCTTCTCTGAGTAGCTGCTCAGATGCACTGGGCATGGATAAACTTGCCTCCTTGGCCGTACGGTGTAGGTTAGGTATGAGGCAGCAAGCTGGGCATGTTGAAAAGAAGATCAGAGGGCTGGTTGTGCTGTACTGAAGTCTAGAAAAGTTTTCCTATTGACTTCAACAGAAATAGGACTAAGCTGCATGTTTTTTGGCACATAAATACGAAAATATTCTTTTTCATCTCTGCTGAACTGCAGCACGTACTGTTGTCTGCCTTACGTAAGATAGAGGTTGTTATGGAGCTATAGTAGTTTTGCACAGATTGTTCTCTGCACATGCTGTTCTCTAGTAAATAGTTTTTAAAGGATGCAGCCATTCCTGCTGGTAGCTTCCAAGGCTGAGTACACAAATTTGACCCAGTTTCCTGCTGCTATCGGTGTAAACCTCCCAACTAGAAGCTACATTTGTCAAATTTTGTCTTTCAGAATTGTTATGATCATCGGTGGCCAAGAGGATGGTGCTGACATCCACAGAATTCTTGAAAAAAAACACAACTTCCTTTGCAAGTACAACCCCACTGAAATAATTCGTCAAAACTGTAACAGTGTATGACTGAAAGCCCAAAAATTAGTATTTGCTGAAAACTAAGGAAAACAGCAACAAAAAAGCAAATGAAAGATGTTGGTATTTGCAGAGTAGTCATTCAGACATCTTACCCATCGGTATTTTTCTGCAGAACAAGCGGCTTTGGACATGTTGCAGCTATTCCTCCTATTTTCATTCCAGTGGATTTTGCTTTGCTTTTGTTAAAGAAGTTCCTGATTAACAGAAATCAAAACCATCCTGATTCTAATTGAACTAGTGCTATCAGCACTTTGCCCTAATTAATAGATTTTTTTATTTCCTTCTCTCAGGACCCAGTTCCAAAGGTGGACTCCGGCTCAGGAGTACAATTTTCAGCCCGGAGGCACCTTGCTGCACACCCTGCGTAAATCCACCGTGACATCTGAAAAGTCAGTCTCAGAAATAGTCAGACAGGTACGTTTGCTGTCTTGACCAGAATAAGATTTTTCTGACAGAAGGCAGGGACACGGGCTCGCTTGGCGCCCATGACCACCCAGCAGCACTGCTCCAAACTCCGAGGGTATAGACTGCCCTTGCCGTTACCCCAGCGGTTTCTCGGCGGGGTTGAGCTCAGGCCAAGTTTAATTTTAAACTTCACTTTGGTTTAAATACAACACAGGGCAGCCTGTGCTGCACAGCACCGGTGCAAGGAGGGGCTGTGAAGCCTAGAGTGAAGCTGCCACCCGAATGCCAACTCCTACAGTGACCAATTTATAGACAGAGCCCAAGAGGCAGTTTCTCTCGTGACGGTGTTTGCCCATTAAAATACCATTCGTGCTGGACAAGGCTTTTGGCTTTCGTTGTACTGTTCCCAGTATTTCCTTCTCTGTCATTTTTAATATCGATCCTGTATTTTGTGGAAAGGAAGCTGGTTCAAAACCATCTTCTCTTCACTGGCAAGTCACAGACTCATGAGTTCTCTTCCAGCCTACGATCACAGCAACAAAACCCCTCAGATCACATTGAATTTAGGCTGCCTCTTGTCACAGTCAAGTGCATGGCACCTCCTTGGAGCAGGCCCTTAAATAAAAATATTGCAAATTTTTTTTTTTCTGTTCAAACACTACTGCAGAAACATGAGTGGCCAAGGAGAGAGGAGATTTTTTTCCTCCTGGAATTTTTCACTATAACCATCCTCAGGGGAGTTCTCATCTTCAAAAGAAACATTCTTTCTATACAAGCTGCAAAAGGAATTATTTAATGACATCATAAATTAATACAGAGAGGCACAAATTTTCCAAAACGTGGAGTGAGGAAAAAAAAAAAATAATTAATATTTGCCAAAAACACCCCAGCCCTTCCAGACTTAGGCCTCTCTTGAGCCTGTGAGCTGCCAATGATACCAAATTGAATGGTGGGGCTTTTGGCATGACTTAAGTTTAGCTTGTTTAAATTTTGGCAAATATTCGTATTACTCACATACTCGGCAAGCTGACACAAATATTTGTTCTATTTAGAGTGAAGTCCAAACTCAGTGCTGGCATAAGCGCTGTTGGACTCAGTAGAACTAAGCTTGCTTTTGCCAATATTAAATTTGGACATCTACCTTAAAGAAAAACAGTATATTAAAAAAAAAAAATCGCCCAGCCTTTTAGTGCAGGCTCGAAGACATCAATGGAAAACAGACCTCGTGCGCGTCCAAGTTTTCCTCGCTTGCTAATTTTTGCCTTAATCCAATTTGAAACGGACCTAGTTTTTCTGCTCTTGGATTGCCATTCCCTGCTACGACGCAAGAAGCCATCTCACCAGAGCTAGAGCTGAGAAAGCCTCTGCACACGTGAAGTTCTCCACATTCTTGAGAAGTAAAAGCTGTTTAAACAGTAGTAAATCAAACCTGGACACAGTAAGCACACTTGATCTATTTTAATGCTGTGCAGGTTGTTGGGATTATTTTTTTTTTTTTTTTAATGATGCCCAAAGTTTAGTGTTTCTGATTTGAAAAAAGTCCTCAAGGATCCTCAGATGTTGCTGTGCTCTCTGTTGGTGGATGCCCACATGGGCAACGCTGCCGGGCAGGCGGCACCGGGAACGACGCTGTGCAGCCGGGCGCTTGACGAGGAGTCGCACGCTCAGCAACCGCCAAACCTACCCAGATGAGAAGCGCGGAAGAAATCAAGTGGAACCTGGGTGCCTGCTTCACCCATGAGCTCGCTCTTGGGCTCAGATACGTAAACAGGTTAGAAATTTTGCAAATAAAAAAAAATAAATCCACCACCCCAAATCCAAAAAAGAACAGCACATTTCCATTCCATAAATTAACGCAGCCAGAATGTGCTTCAGGGCTGGGTTAGCTATGGATCCGTGCTCAGGTCGAATGTGGTTTGTAAGCTGGTGTCTAAATGCTCTTATAAATGTCATGTAGAAGTGGGATCCCCGTAATTTAGCTTTAGCTAGTCGGAAATGGGAAATCAAGTCTAATTGGCTGACCTGGATTCTTCTCTGAGTGGAAAAAGAATCATCACTAGAGAATGATTCATCCCATTCGAAGCTCAATGTCTGATCTCTTTCCACTGACTATAAAAGGAGCCCAGATGACCAGATTAGCATGTGTCCAAAAGTTGCACATTGATGTGCTAATTTAACCTCTCACAATCAGGTCCTGTACTCGCAAATATCAGGTACTGGTTTTATAACTAAAAGCTTGGTCTTTGCCACAGGGTTTCACATGGCACTTGCTCAGCTCCAGTGGCTGGTTTGAGACTGAGCCGCAGCTGAGCCCTTTACAAAGGCTAAAACTTGGATTAATTACCTATTCAAGTCTCCCCTGCATTAACTGAAAGCTGCTGGAACGATTCTTATAAGGAGTTACTTTTGAAACTGCCTTAAATCAATAAACACTACATTGATTGCAGAAGGGCTGTGAAAAATGGTTAAGAATAGAAGCAATGCTTATTCGTTAAAAATGACATTGTTATTCTGTTATTCATATTTGTGAAAGAGACAGGAGATCCAGCCCAGCTTGTCATGTGGACCCTGGGCTGCTGACCCCCTTCATTTTTAGGTTATGGTGGCAGCATTTGTCTCGTTTTGTGTTGATCCAGCGTCACTATGAGAAATGAACTCAGCATTTCAAATCCTGGGTAGTGACACCCTCAGACCTCTCCCTCCCACCTCCAACCTTTAATTCTTCACTATTGTCACTGTAACTGACCTACATTTAAGTACAGGAACATCATTCTGAGGCTCTTGTTGTCAGGCCAGTGGCTGCTTTTAACTTCACCTAGTAGTGCTTGGTGTGTTCAGAGCAATTCATGTCTCCGTTAAAAAAAAACAAAACAACCCAAACCATGAGATATCACAAACAAATCAAAACCCCTTAGTCTTGCTGTGGGCAGGTAAGTTTTGGTGGATTAGTTAGGAGGTGGGGAAAAAAAAAGGTGTGCACCTTGGGAAAGTGTGGGACTGGGCAGTAGGAGACAGAAGAGAGACGAGGCATCCCGGAACTCACCACATAATATTTTTATACTAATTATTGAAATGCACCCAGAGACAGCTGATTATAGTAAAATGACTTTATGTTCTGATATGTAAAATAAAATGTCCATGCTATGTAACAAACATTTAAAAATTCCATACCGCCTGTATCTAATGTGGTTTCTAATAAAGATTTATCTGTAGTATATATGTTTTTTATCTAACCAGTCCTTAGTTTTTACATCAAAGGTGTGTAATTAAAAAAAAAAAAATCTTAAATAGATGTCTTTCCAAAAAAACCTTGCAACATTCATTTTTATTAAGTATTTCATTTGTAAAAAGCAAAGCTGAATTGGACACGTGGCCTGCATTTGTGATATATATATATATATTTTTATATATATATAATATATATATGTATATAAATAGCTATTCAGCATGCAAAAATTGTAGTGATTTCCAAAATCTGATTACAGAATCCACGCCGGTCACACGCACAGGCTGCTGAATGGGTGTATGAGCTTGTCCTGGTTGAAACGTGACCTCCATTGAGTGGCCCGAGGGTTGTCTCACTGCAAGCAGCTGCCCTCGTCCATCAGCCCCTCTTCATTGGAATGGATCCATCAAAATACAGAAGTACCTCCTGACTTCCAAACCTGTGTTTTGGCTTTTTCTTTTGCCCATTTGGGAAGTGAGAGAGGGAACAACCGGCCCCCTCCCCACTGCTGCGCGTGACCAAAGCTTAAATATCGCGCTCTTTGGGGGACCCAAACTCCCAACGTCACCTCTTGTGTTGCTGTCCCTTGAGAGAACATCGCCTGGGAGCCCGGCAGGATGGACACACTGCAGACTGGAGGAGAACACCATCCCAGCTTGGGAACTTTTTGGGTGAAATCAATGAGGGTTTCGCCCCGGAAAGAGCACAGCTTGCGTTCCCACGCGAGACACCGTGGCTGTCGCCGAGGGACTGGTCCATCCTTACCTCGGAGGAACTCTGGTAGGCAAAGTCAGTTCAAGATACTTCCACAGTAAACAAGAGTTGCAATGTATACACTGGTTACAGATTTTTTACCTGTTCTACAACTATTTGTACGCTGTTAAGCCTGACAGGTGATGGGAACACTTCCCACCCCACAATTAAGAAAATATTCCTCTATGCCTCCTTTATGCTGAAAACAATTCTCTCTGAGTTAGCTGCAAAAGAAAAAAACAAACCGAACATAGTACAAAAGGCACATTTCAGCTGAATACGAAAGAAATCAAGGACCAGCAAATACAGAAACCGTTTCTGGAAAGTATTAGCGACTTTTAAGCTTAAACTTCATAAATATATTGCAATAAGCAAGTGTGATTCAACCAACAAATGGGAGTCTGAAGACACTGAGTCTGTTCCTAAGGCTGCAATTCATTTGCTGTTTGGCTTCGGGCATAATGCTTCACTTCTTACTTTCCCACAGCCACAAATGATGGTGGGGGGTGAGGGGAAAGAAGAGACGTTTGTGCACCGCTGCCTTCTACTCTCCGTGCCGTGGCACGAACCCTGCGCCTCGCCGAGGTGGTACCGGAGCAGCACCGCAGCTCCCTGACCCCACCGCCGAGCCTCCCGCCGGCCCCTGTGCTCCATCATTTCCAGAGGAAGAAGGAATTTCTAAAGAGCTAAACAAGTGCTGCTACAGCAGTCCTTGAACTACGCAACCGAACGGATCGCTTGGTCCTTTGAGTTTTGGAGTGCTGTGAATCACTTCATGAACCGAGCACCATAAAAGTGAAGCTCATGTTTTTCCCAAATAGCCAAAATTTGCTCACGGATGTTTAATATTACAAGCAAAAGAAAATGATTGGCTTCTTCACTGGTTAGTCATCAAGGTGGTTTCTACCAGATCTGTAATGAAGACACAAGAATTAATTTATTCAGGAGTCATTAAGAGACTGATGAATCCAGCCGACCGAGACAGGAGATGTCATTCTCCGTGTGTGTCTGAAGATCCAAGCTCTTCACTCACACAAATCCCTCTGGAAATGCACATTTGTCTCACCGAAGTGCAAGTTACCCACAGGTATCAACACGGATTGAACACTGTCCTGGAGCAGTAACGTTGGCTGTGGCATCGCTTGGCCGCTCAGGGTCACCCGTCGGTCCAGTTCTCCACAGCCCCTATCCCTGAATGATACTGCAGCGACGACTCCCTCGACAAGGAGAAGCTTTGTGAGTACAGGAATTCGTTCGCCGCGTTTAGGTGCGGAGAGGGGGGTTTTCTCTCGCACATGGACGGGTGCACCCTTTCCCTCGGGAAAGACGAAGAAGGAACGCGCTCCCGGACCTGAGACTGGGACAGCTGGTTGTAGACGCTGAAGTGGCTGTTACCTGGTGGCTGCGAACCTTGACCCGCGATGGACGGGAGCCGCGGCATCATGGTGGTGGCGGTGAAATGAGCAGGGAAAGGCTGGTAAGGGACAGTTTCCATTGTCTGAACACTGTAGCTGGTGTAAGGTGCGACTGAAGTCCACATATTGCAGCTCAAGGGGGGAGGCGGAGGCGGCAAGTCATCAACCGTCGAGACGCCCGCGATTTCAGCCCCAGAACCAGAGTACATGCAGGCTTCCCTCGGAGCCACCTCGCTGCAGTAGGAAGGGCTGAGCATCTGCTGATCGTACGGAGGCGGGGAACGGAAATAGTGATCGTCTCCTACAGAAGAGGAGGCTTCCAGGTAGGAGCGTTTGCAGGGCAGGTCCAGGTGCCGAGCGCTTTCTGCAAACCAAACGAACGCACGGTTCAGGAGCAGCTCCCAGAGCGACAGCGTTTAACAGCTAAGAGCCCGGGGTGGTTTTACGGAGTCCCCTTAGAAGCTGAGCGTACAAGTTGTGAATATTTCACTAAACAACCGGTGCTCTTTTTCAAAGTAATCCGGTTAGACCATTTTAGTTTGAAAAAGACAATGTACAACATCAGAAAGACATTGTGTTGCAAATGTCAGGCTAATCCCCTCGGCCTCAAAGCCTTCTGGTGACATTTATCAGGCTGAGTGACTTGGGCTACTATTCTCACATCAGAGATTACTGCACGTTCATCCAGATAACAGAGGGCCCTGATGTTCCCGCAGCGTTACTCCTGACAAATTCAAGAAGTCTCTTAAAGGGTCTTATCGCAGCCTGCCTTCCTGTCATTACAAAAATGACTATACATTTCCCAGATATTCATGTCAAAAGCTGTAGAAATGTTTCCAGATAAAGGAGCCCTTTCCCAGTCATCGGTCCTTCCCTTCGGCTTCACGCTGAGAAGCTGTAGCCGCTCGCTATGGATTCCGATGACCGTGGCTGTGTCTACCAGCAGCTTTCTGTTAGTTGCTAGGAATATTCTCTGGATGAATTAGTGAATTCATCTGCAGATTAAACATCTGCTAAAATTGCCCATTTGCCTTCTAGTCCTCATTACTGGTGCTGTTAGATTCTTATTTGCCCATGATCAGAGGCTCCTCACAGCTTAAATAAATTAGCGGCCAATGAGACATGCAAATAGGATTTTTTTTGTGTGTGTGTGCAAAATTTTTCTATTTAACATAAAACATGCCGTGAGCTCACTTGATGCTGAACTAAAAGGAAGAAACTGTCTTTATAGCTCACTTAAACTTGAGAACTAGTGGGTAAGAAGAAAGGGACACTTACACCCCGCTCCCACAGCCCCACTAACCTGCAGACAGCGAGAGAGAGAATTGCTACCAGCTTCGTCCTGGAAAAGTGCTGAATGTGCATAACTGCAATAACACTAATGGCAGTGTCACAACATCTCAGGGTAGATGAGGCCTCCTCCAAACAATTGTTAATTCAGCTGATTCTAACAATGGGTAATTTTTCCAGCATAGTTTCATGTTATTTGCATTATGCACTCTGATTATTTTTTTTTCAGCTCTGTCTCAGAGTCTGAATCTGTTTTCTATGGGACAAAACCACTAATAACTGCCCAAAACCCCAGCTCTTGGGCCCTGACCCTCCGAAACACTTTGATCACATTTGTGTCTTTGATGATCAAGGCCTAAGAGACTGAGCTAAAACAAACTGAAATTAGCAGTAAGCTTTTAGCGCTCGTGCTCTTAGGTTTATTTGCTGTAATGTTTTTCTAGAGGAAAACTCACGTTACCTCTTCTTTTTAGGCAATGATAGAAGAGCCCTGAATCTCTCTGTGCTGTGAAGGTGTTGAGTGGCAGATCTTGAGTGTCTGAAGCTGCAAATTGCATGTGAGCACCGTTCTCATACTGATAATGTTGAAGGGTCTGGTGATTCCCGTGAAGTGGGTTCACATCTGGTTTTGTCGAAAGCTGGCCGTGACTGGACACCAACCTCTGCCTCATGATGCTTTTGGAAATTACTGGATATTCCTTGCTAAAAGGTGAGAAAAATGTTTACCAGTTAGACAGCCATCAGCATTAACAGAAAAATTAAATATTAGTTTGGTTTCCCTACAGCATCTTCACCCAATGATTTCCAACGGCCTTTGTCAAACACAATGACCTCATACTCATCACACTCTCCTAGATGTGGACGAGTATCATGACAACACACCGAGCGTGTCACAGAATTACAGGAAAATCTTTTTTTGGAGGTAAAAACTGTTAAAAACCTTAATGCCCTCAAACACAAGAAAATGTGACTCCTCCATGGCATAGCCGTACCTTTGCAGTCGTGCCACGCGCAGGTCGCTGTCGTCGCTCCCCCTGAATCCCTTAGCAAAAGGGTTGTTTTCAATTTTCAGCTGGGTTATCTTTAAAAAAAAAAAAAAAAAAGCAAGAATAAAGCATTTGAAAAAAGATCAGCCCTGTACGTGCCACACAGGTCTGAGGCTGTCGGCCTGTCTTACACGACACCCCGTGAAATGCGGAGTCCACAAGAGGCTCAGCCATCTAAAGATGTGGTGGTAGAGGTGGAGCCTCTGCATTCAGCGCCGAGAGAGAAACCAAGCTGGGAAGGTTGGTGCTAGATCTTGCAGAAGCAGCTTTTAAAGCTGGCAAAATTGCTGATTGTGAACAAGGACGGGAATGAAAATTTCCTTAAGCCTGAGTCCTGTCTTCGTACTCTGGGCTCTTGTTACTGAGAATATATTTGGCTGTTTTAAAAGAAGATTTCCTATATCTCCATGTTATAGACCCCTATTCCTTACAGCATGGCTCTCCTTCATTTCCATAACAATTGTATAAATCTTTACATATCTCCTTTTTTTTGCTGTGTTCAGATGATTTTGCAAGTGTTGCTATAACTAACGACTACCTTTTTAGCAAGGCTGAAAATTATCCTGTACCGAAACCTCCTGAAAAAGCGGCTGGCCGGTATCTGTGATGGAGAAGGAAGGTGGTGACGTGTGAATTTAACCAGCTTTAAGTGCTCAAGCTTCTCCTCTCTGCACCCACAGCCCACAGTGGTTCCAAATCACCTAAGGGATCACGAAAGGAGAAGGGCCCTTCCTAACCCACAGCCCAGCATCAGGTTTGTACTTCTTATTTTAATCTTGTTATTTAGTGACTGGTTTTCCTCTGATATGAGCAGAATCAGGGCTTCACTTCCTCTTTATCACCTTCCCCTGGCTTCATCCAGCCCACGTTTTGGGTAAACACTGACACCTTCCTCACTGAGCTGCACTCAGAGGCAGGCTCTGGCATCAGCTTTCCATCTCTGGGAGCCCACAGTCAGCTCTGTAACCACAACTCTTTTTTTGGTTTAGAAAGGTGATTATTTGCAAGGACACTTCTTCCTAGCAGGGTATTTCTGAGCTAAAAAATGGTTCAGTGGTTTGTTTTTTCTAAAAGATACCCAGACCAGGTTTTTAATTGTTAATTCCTAAGAAATAAGTAAAACCATTTGACTAGTTTTCTTGAGACCGCAGTGAGGTCATGGGGCAGATTCTCACAGAAGTAGGGCTCATCTGGCGTGTTCTCCCTCCACCTCTCAGGTCCACTCTGTGCTGCCACCCAGCTACCAGCCTCCCCCAGCAGTGGTTGTGTGGCAGTGACAGTGGAAGTGTGAAGTTTATGAAGCACTTTGGGAACCTTAGGGATGAAAGGCACTATTGACACGCAAGACATTTTAAGTAGGTATTAAATAAGCTCTTTCGAGCCTTTTTGGTTAACCATGTTTGGGCAACTGGTCATTTTACACCAACAGTTAAAGCTTTTCAAACAGGATTCACTTCAGTGTCCAAATAGGAACTTGGTTATTTCGTTTTGTTTTGTTTTTCTCTGCCTTACCATAACACACACATCCATGTTTCTACTCTGAGTCTTTTAACTGGCTCACTAATTGCAAACTCTTGCAAGGGCTCTATGCTTCAAGCATCAAAGGGTGTACAGGCATCCTGCTCGGGAGGAAAAGGTCTGGTCAGATTATTGGGGAGGAAGAATTTCACATATGTTCCTGTTCCTGTAGTATTTTCCCATGAATGTATAGAAAAGGAGCTTGATGCAGTAACACAGGGCGCAATTCACATTCAGGGTGACAGGACTCCAGCCCTGCTCCTTCACTCTGCATAAGCCCCTGGAGACACACAGCTTTTCTAGCGGTGAAGTCCCTCTTCAGGGTTGTATGAGGATTAACTGGAGTTTTCTAAGCACCTCACAATTCATAGGTAAAGGTGCAAAGGCAGGTAAATCAATGGCAGAACTGAAAACGGAGCCTTGCCACCCACTGCCTGGCATCCTCTCTTCTCCCTGTCCTGGTGACTGTGCACCCGCTGGCACTGGGAGGTGACAATTAACTGCCACATTGCCATCCATCCTGCTGGTAACCTGGGCTGGTAAAATCCTCGGGTGGAACGCTACCTGCTGCCACCACTACCAACAAGCTCAAAAAAAGAAGAGAAGCCAAACCCTACGATACACGGGTGTCGGTCACAAACCCCCAAAGCGCAGAACCAAGCTTTTTGTACTTTCTATTCCCCCCAAACCCCCTCCCACCTTCGTGTGCTAACCACAGAGCAGGCTCTTAGCTGCATTTTTACGGTTACGTTCCTCCTCTGTCTCACTAAATACACAGACTGTAATGACTTTCCAGGGTAGATTTATGAGCAAGCTTTCCTAGTCATTATTAGATTTGCTTGCTGTTTAGAATGACATCGGAGCGGTTATGAGCGCGGGGATTCATTAGCATCTGGGGCTTGCCAAGACACCGTTACCCGGCGATGTTCGTGCTGCTTCTTTGCTGCATCCTCTGGCTCCTTGCTCTTGCTTAGAGCTGGAGTGGAAACTCGTCTTTTAAACCAGGCATTTTCTGCTGCACAAGAGCTGCGTAACCAACTCTCCCCCTCCCTCCGAGCAAACAGATCCTGTTCATCAAATCACGGCGCGGCCGTCTGGAAGATGATTTCACAGGGAGCTGCGCGATGCGAAAGCCGGCGAACGGAAATTAAGTACCTTGAAGCCAGGAAAGGAGCCTACCTTGTGATTCTGGTAGGAGGTCACCGATATAAAGGAGGTCTCTGGAAAAACGTGGGTGCAGAAGGCGGTGTTCTTCGACCCGAAAGCGTTGTTCTCATCCGCCTTGACAATGTGCAGTCGTGGTTGGTATTTATGCATCGAATTAAGAATGATCTGAAAAACAATTGCTGCTAAAGTGAGAAAGCCAATTTAAAAAAAAATATATAAAGACAAGACAGACTTTGCTGGCAGGACACAAAAGCTGAGTACTGCTCAGCTTTAGCTTTGCTCTCAGATTAGAGGGGAAAATTGTGTCGTATAAATGCACGTGAAAATAGGCAGAAAAGGTATCAGCTGCTCTGGCAAGTAGAGCTTAACTTAAAGCTTTCTTAGTAAACCCTCATTTTCTCATTGCTATTGGATAGAGTCAGTCTAGGGGGAAAAAAAAAAGTCATAAATTTTTTTCCCGGCTCATGTTGAAGCTGTACAATATATATAATTCACCACCAGACTGGTCCATAAAGATTCCTAATAAATACTTTACTGAGCTGAAAAATACACAGTTTAGCAGAGGCAAAAAAAAAAAAATCACACAAACCACAGGGAGAAAAAAACCCAAACCAAGCTCTTTTTCTTTTATCTGCTGGTAAAAGAAAACTACAAAAGAGGAGATTTATTTTTTTTGCCCTGCTGTTTGTGGAGCAGCTCAGTGTGGGTGGCTGGGTCCGGGCACCCCTTGTAGCCACCTCTTGCAGCTTCTGCCCTCTCCTTAAGTCGATGGAGCGAAAGGCAGGAACTGGCCAAGTGTTTTTTTTTTTCTGGTGGGGTCTATGGGAGGCGAGAAAAAGACTGAAGTGCAGCGGGGATTACACAGCCTGGGCTCAGGCCAGTGCAGGGAGGCTCTGACAGAGCACGAGGGGCCGAGCAGGGCTGCCCTTCCAGCCTGGCCCTGCAGCACCCACCTTCCACAAAGGAAGGGAGGGACGTGGCCAGATGCCACAGAAGAAAATGGTTTTAAGAAATGGAATTTCTCTTAAGAACCAGGATGTTTTTAAGAAAAGACATTGCTCCTTTTACCAAGCAAAGAAAAAAAAAAATACCGCTTTCTTTTCTTGACGTGACTCTTTTCTATCTCTTCTTCCCTCTCCCAAATTGTCTAATTGTGTCCATCCTCCCTGCGCCTCACTGGTCCTACAGGTGAGACGATCTCCAGCCTGGCTGACACTCCTCCCCTTACTGAGGGGCCCAAAGCAGCTCGCAAGAACCTGTCCATCCCCAGCGGAGACACAGGCAATGGGTCAAGTAGGAAAGACTGAAATGGGTGGTGTCTTCAGCTGGTGGTAGATGGATGGATGGATGAAAAGGTGGATGGATGAGTGGGTGATTGGCTGGATGGTTGGGTGGGTGGATGAAAGAGTGGATGGGTGGTTGGATGGATGGATGAAGGGCTGGATGGTTGGGTGGGTGGCTGGATGGACAGATGGGTGTCCACAATGCAGCAAAGCAACATCACTTTACACTCATTGTGGATTTAGCCAATTTTAAATGAGAACTATGAAGGAACAGAAGACATTTCTGTTTTGTGCCTGTCACTGCTGAGGAGATCTCGCAGCGGCAGCGCTGCTCTTTGTGCTCCAGCTGGGTCGGGAGGTAGCGTAGGGAGCTTGTGCTCTTTAAACCCCTTCATCTGGCTGCACGTAACTCTGCCCACAGTAGCTGGCTGCATTATATACCACTTAAATGCAATTTTTATTGTTGACATTTTCCAGACAACCCTCCCTGCTCCCCAAGAGAGAGAATGAGGAATTTTTGGCATTTTATCAGCTTTGCATCAAGCCTCTTAACCACTTTGCGGCTGTTGATGTGCAGGGTGAAGATCTGAGAGCGTCGGCTCGGGTTTGGGCTTGGAGCCTTTTCTCTGCTTTCATGTATCGGCCACTTGTAAAACAAAACCAAGATGAATAAGGCCAGAGGGAGGAGACTTACATAAGAAGGGGCATCGTTAATTTTCAGTAATTAATTGTTGAGCCGAGCTGGTAAATAATGGCTGTCAGGAGCAGAAGCTGGGATGTGCTAAGCTCTCCTCATTGCCTGCTCCTGCCTGCCCAGGTCTAGCAAGGACAGGTGACTTGTTCCCAGAGCCAGAGCAAGTCAACAGCAGAACAAAGAAAACAATCTCAAACTGCGATTTCCAAAGGGAAAATTAGGAGCCCAGGTTTTGACAAGCTCTGGATGAATAGTCCAAAGTAGTACCCACTGGGCTTTAAAGACCCCCTTAAAAATATTTTTCTTTTTATTTCATAACCTATTTAAACCCAAACAATTTCTAAACTGCACAAAGCATTACTTTTCTGATCCTGATTGATGGACACATACGAGAAAGGATTTCTGACAGATATTTAAGGTTTACGCTGTGGCCGCAAACCTGCCTGAAGGTTCATCAGGTACTGCTTGATATCTGCAGAATATTTGGGCTTGGGGAACTCAAGGCGATTTAATTTAGCCACTGCACTTATAAGGTCGGGCATTTCTGTCCCTTGCACTAAAGTGACTACTTGGCCACATGTCTCAGGGTAAATACCCACTGGAAAGTGCTGCACTTCTTTGAGTGCAAGACCATGAAAGGAGACCCCCTTGAGATGTGCCAGATCAAAGCCAAACAGCCATCGCTGAGCACAAAACATGATTAATAGATGTGAGAACCACACAGCCCAGAGGTTAACTTTGTGGAGTCGGTGGCCGCAGACGCGGATGGGGAACAGCTTCCAGCAAAGCAAAGCCTCATAAAAATCCACCATTCTCATATGATGAAGAAAAAAAAAATCCCTTCAGCTATTTGGCAGAGTGTCCAGGATGTTGGATTGGGTATGAAAATAGGAAGTCGTGGTGCTGTTTCGGATGCCTCCCTGTGCTCCCTGCCAGCTGCACGGGTGATTTCTCACACCTTTTGCAGGGGGCAGAGACCACTGCCCGCTGCTCACAACCAACATTTCACAGGCTTGAAACCAAGAACCGTGTACAGAGGCTGTGTCTGCACACATATCCTCCTTACTGGTGCTCGATGTAAACCTCATGCATTCAAAAACCCTACAAATCATTCAAAAAAAAAAAAGAAAAAAAGGCCTCCCACCCCTCAGCTGCAAAACACCGAATGAAATGCCAACAGTTCAGGCTAAATAGTTTTCAAGGCTGCTGTGGAAAACTGGTCACTGGCTAAAAATACACAAAACAAATGTAAATTCCACTCCAATGACGAACATCTGTGGAAAGATTAACTTAAAGAATTGTGTCAAAAATGAGAAGTATTTTAATTGATGGGCCAGAGCACAGCTAGTGCTGGGCAGTGCTGGGCAGGCAGGACTTCAACAGCAGCACTGAGCAGGACACAAGGTGCTGCAGGAGCTCCCAGCCTCAAAAATGATGCTAAAATAACACCTTTAGATTTTTCCTGCACTTCTCTTTTTCACTGCAGGGGCGCAGGGACATTAAGTCAGCGTCAGACACTGTCACACACATTTTTTAATTGGTTTTGGTACAAAATGAAATAGATTAGCTACTAAAAGAGAAACGGTGTTTGTCTTGTCTGCCTACTGACGTGTTGGTTAGAGGGAAATTTTACTGTGATAAAGGACAAGGATAAAAAAATTAATAAAACCAAAAAAAAGGAGTGTTTTCTGGGCAGCACTGAGGCACAGAGGCTGACAACTGAAAGCCTTCCTCTGCAACTTGGTGACCTTGTCCATTTGCCTAGGAAAGAACCAGCTCAGCTTACAGGAAATGGCAGCATATTTAGGAGGTTAATAAATACCTATTTTTTTCTGTGTTAGGAATAAAAAACCCAAGCAACAAATGGTAAAACAAAGAGATATCCCGCTCAGGATCCTGAAATTAGATGGACAACCTCAACTTTAAGAAGTAGCTGTTGGCTAGACATCTCCACACAGGCACCCATGGGGAGCCCTTTTCCCAGCACCACCACCCAAGCTCTCACTTTCCCTACAAAATACATGGGTTTTTTGAGACAAAATCGTTGCTTAAAATACCCATGTGGGTGATGTCAACCTGGTCTAAGAGCATCAGTGTGGATGGCACCAAAAGACTAAGAACTCAACTGTGCTGCTGCAGGGACCCAACAGTCAGGACCCACCTCGGGCTAGACCAAGTGAGAAAAACTGTTCCTCTGTCATTTGAGAATCTTTTAACACTTCTTGCCTTCCCAAGCGGTGACCACGATGCGCAGCCTGGAGCTGGCAGAGATGTTGTCCCTGCCCACGCAAACCCCTCCCCAGCCTCGCTGTGTAACGGATTTATCGCCAGCCGGAGAGGAGCCGGAGCAGATCTCCAGGGTGATGTCACTTCTACCCCCTCGATGTCGATTGTGAGAGACACAAACTCTAAAGTAAGTCAAATATGAGCTTACACAAACATCTTTTTTTTTTAATCCACCCTCATCTCCCCGCTTTGTGCTGATCACAGGATTGGCAGCTGGAACTTCTTAAGCTGTAACGTGGCTCAACTACTTTATTTTTTGGCAACAGATGCCCCCCAAAATAGTGTCATTCCCTCCTTCCATTTAATTTTACTTAGGAAAACACACTCCTTTAGCATCTAATCTCCCACACTGCTGAGTAATGTCGGTATCAGGGCTTGCAGACAGTTGTCAGTTTGCAGGATCAGGCCCAGAGGCCAGGAGCTCGGCGTGGCGATGGCACCGCTTTGCTTGTTGTGATGCAAAGTTGCCTCGAAATCATCAGTAAAATGTATTTGCTTTCATATGAAATTTGGGGAGTTGATTTAAGAGCGCTCCCGGTTTCGCCAAGGTATCAAATGGCATATGATGCAGTGGTTGCCACGGCAACTCCCCTTTTTATACTGAATAGTAAATGCCTACGAAAAAAGCCGCATAATTTCATAGTTGCTCCCAGGGGATCACATAACTAATATAAAATCTCTCATTTTAATATAGTTTCTGCTTTTTTCATCCTTCCTTCTTTTCTTTCAAAGAGAAAAAGCCTTTGAGCTGAGGCTGGCCCTTGTCCCTCACCAGGACACTGAGCTGGGGCACAAAGAACCAGGACAAAAACCTGATGATTCAGCATCCCATGTGGAAAAAAAACACAGGAATCAACAAGGCTCTTCCAGAATGGCAACCACTGTTGCAATTCATCGTGATTACTATTTAGATCATTTGATGGGGTAAACCATCCAAACCCAACTTTTTCTGTATGAAAATGGCTGAGAGATGCCACACAGCAGCACAACAGGAGCTGCCCCAGCTGAGCTGCCCAAGATGAGCAGGACATCTCCAGGGGAGAGCTGATGGACGTGCAGTGCCGGTGCCCTGGGACAGCTGCCGTTGCTGCACCTCCCCCACCCCCCAAAATAAGCGATGAAAATCAGCTGGAAAAGCCCCTTGAGATCATCAAGTTCAACCAACTAGAAGACTATTCAGACGTTCTCTACAGCAGCTAAAACACCAGCTCTGAAATGAGATAAAACCTCATCCTATTTATTTTCAGTCGTGTCCAGGAAACATTCACCTGGCTCTGCTCGAAGCCTGTCCTCCTGGCAGAGCCACCCGGCTGCAGCCCCCTCTGATGATGGGAAGGGGCTCTTCCAGCCCACTGCAGCTCTGAAACCAGCCGAGCTGCCAGAGGAGGAGCCTCCAAACCCATACGTTTGTCCTGGCAATTCGCATCATGAAGAAAAAAAAAAAAAAAGCCGGAAAATCCTGGGAAAAGATTCAACATGAGCTCAGAAAAATTGTTCCTTACGAGAAGGCCAAAGCTGGGATTTTTTTTAAAAAATTTTTTATTTTTTTTTTCTCAGTCCTTTTTCATCTGATGTCAGCTGAAAGTTGCCGTGATGTTTCCTGGCCTTGTGATAGAGCTTTGGTGTGGAGAAGTTCACCTCCACACAAGCTCGGGAGAATTTGTGAGCGATCAGGGCGTGTGACCCTGGGACATCCACCAGAGCCTGAGCCAGAGGACCCCCTGCACCATCTCGTGCTGCCTCCTGTCTCCTGGGGACACAGAAGGGCTTTGGGAAGCTGTCACCTCCTCACCTGCCCTTCTCCAGAGGCCTGAGACTGTAAGACTATTTCAAGATCTGATTCTAGTTAAACTTCACTGCATTTGATTTGCCTAAACCAGTAACGTAACAACAAAAAAGATTTCGCACGAGAGATGTAAATCTTCTTTTCAACCAAGAACTCCACTGGTTGTTTCTTGCCCAGCTATTTAAATTGCACCCTTGGATCAGTTCATCCTGGTGAAGCGCACACCACCCTCAGCGGCGCACGGCTCCGCTCCTTTTTTCCTTCTCGGGAACAGGAGACAATAAAAAACTTCAGCATCAAGCTTTATAATTTATTTGGGCACCACTATTGCTCAGCTCAGCTGTAAGACATTTCCTAAAACAGATGGGGAAAAAAAAAGCTAAAATAAAATAACCTTTTCATGAATAGTCTTTCAGCAGAAGACTTAGTGATGCTCCAAGAAAATTGGCTGTGAATTTAGGGCTAGATAAAGGGGGGGGGGGGGGGGGGGTAAGTTGTTTTAAATGTGCTGAGAAAAAAGCTAGTTTAGTAATGGGAGAGATGTATATGAAATTCTTACATATTTCCTATTTTAAAATATAAATCTGAGAAAATAGATGTAATATGTTTATATTTATAAGAAGTCATATATATATATATAGAATCGTGGAATGGTTTAGGTTGGAAGGGACCTTAAAGGTCATCTAGTTCCAAGCCCACCCACCATGAAACCATATATATGAAATCATATATATCAATGAAATCTTATATATATAAAGCTAAGAAATCTTTAGCCGAGAATAAGGATTCCCTCTTACTACGGGGATACTACAGCATTGCTCCAGGTGCAGCCAGTGAGGCCCCATCTCTTCCCACCAGCCAGGACTTTTCCTAGGAGCTGCCACGGTCCCATCCGTTCGGCCGCAGTCGTTCCAGGGCCGCCAAGGGGGCACGTAAACCTCACACCAGCACCCGGCGAGGAAACGGCTTGGCCGCAAGGCCGAAAGAAAACAAATTAAAAAAGCATTCTAAATAAAAAGTAGGGTTTCATAAGATTGCTGGGACAGGAGCCTAATTAAGGTGCCTGAGTGCGCCCAACGAGCAAAGACAGAAAAACATGCTAAAAGATTAATTAATAGAAAAATGAGAGGGAAACCTCAAGGCTAGGGGAAAAATTAAGCCTTTCAGTGATAATCAAATAAAACCAAGTGTGCAAATACTAAATCTGAAGAGAAATAACAAACTCATCAGCATGAAAGAGTAAAACCAGTAAACAGCAGATTTGGAAACCAGGAATATCACGTAAAATGCTATCACAGGTGACAGACCTTCTATAATGTCCTCTAATTTTAAACCTCAGTTGGTTACATCTCAGAAACTAAAATAACCCCCCACACTTTCAAAGCAGGTAAAGTCCATTCTGGCAATTAAAAAGCACCAGCAGCAGCCAAGGAGCGAGGTAGGCACGGGGTATGTAACATAGCCAAGCTCAGCAATACTGTGTTGGGGGGAGGATTAAATTAAATATCTACTTTCCTCTGCTACAACCTCCTTTTCTAATCTTCATTTACTACTTGCCTCCCCCACAGGAAGATCTTTATATATTCTGTAAAAAACAAAAAACAGAAAATCACTTCCAATTGATCTGCTCCCAGCTGAAGCCTGTGCCAGAAATCCTGATGGGATGCTAGCGCCCTTTCCAAGCTGGCCTGGCTGCAGAAGCCCATGAGAAAGGCTGAGTCCTCTGGAAGAGGTTTGCTTTCAGTGGAGTCATTAACAACCACAAAAGCACAAAACCCTGATGTGATGAGATGTGCTGGGATGGGATGTGCTCGCTCCTCTGCCGTGTTCCAGCGTCCCTGCGTGCCTGAGAGCGCTGGCCTTGAGGGACTTGGCGCGTTCACAGCCTGCCTAAAACTGGGGGCAGATGGGGCCTGAGAGCAAGACAGGGGTTTGTTCCAGATACATCGCCTCTGGAGAGATGAGCTTCCCTCGGCACTGCCACCCAGCTCATCGATAACTCCTCTGGATAGTGAAAACCCCCTTTGAAAGGTCCTCAGGAGAAAGATCCGAGCAAAGCTGGGCAGCTGCTTCCAGCAGGGCTATCTATCCGTGCCGTCACCGTGGCCCAGGCACTCGTGCTGTACTGCTCAGCACTGCGAGTGGGAAAGACAAGAGAGGGTTTTTACTTCAAAGACCTGTCAGTCTCAGCAGCTTAAATAATACCTTGAGCCAGGAGATGAAGAAAAGCCCAAGCAGCAACACAACAAAAAAGCCTGATTAACTGAAATGAGTTGCCCAGGAGAACAACCTCGCCATGGGTCTGTGCCAAAGCCCCTCAGCAAATCCCCACCCCCACCCCGTACCCTTTTGGCAGCTTCACACCCACCCTGAGCATCCTTCACCTGCTGGGGCCGGCAGCAGGAGCTGCCATAAGGACCATCTCGCGGACGCCCTCCGCCTCACTGTTTACATACTTTCTAAACCTCTGAAGAAAGCAGAATTCCATTCATGAGCATTTATCACTACAGAGATACTCCTCAGGACTCACTCACTATTTCTCCATATGCCCTGAACTAACCCCCTGAAAGAAATACAACTATTATGTTTTTCTTTCCGATGGAGAGGTTATTTTTGTGCACCCATCTGCAGCTGCTGTTAGCCAAGCGATCCGTTAGCGCTTGCAGTGATACAACCTGGGTCGTGACGAAGGAGTCCTTCCCATTTTTCGCCCGGAAAACACATCTAGGTGCTTCCCAGGCATAACACACTGGGAATGGGTAAGGGAAGTGCCCATGCTGGCACTTAAGAGAGTCTCCAAAGACAGACTCTATGCAACTGCCTGTTATTCCTGGGGCATTAGCGAGCGAAGCGTCAGCTCTGCCAGACTCACTAACTCTGTCACTCACCAGCCCTGTGTAAATCAGAGGCTCTATCAGGCTGATTATCTCTGCATGTAAAGATTTGAAAAATACATAAATTCAGGTTTTGCTGTAAGCGTAGGTGGCTTACAATGCTTTCTTTAGGGATCAGATAGACCTCGCCGTAGCTAAACATTACAGCGGCTGCTGATTTCTTAATCCGTTCCCAACATGAGCATTTCTCAGTTGTTAAGCCTGGTGTGAAAGAAGCCTTTCATGGTCGAAAAATCCCCCCAGAGGAAAATATACAGCCCACATTTTCAGGCCGTGGTGTGTGAGCCGGGCACGGGCTTACCTGCCGCAAAACCTGCTCAACCAGAGGGGTTTGCAGGCAGAGGACAGAGCTCTGCATTTTGTTTCTTCTTATTTAAAAATCTGATTTTATGTCTCTGTATTCAAAAATGCCTCCCATGCTTCTGACTGTAACTCATAATTTACTGCAGCAGATAACCGGTCAGCGGAAGAGGCAGGGGTGAGGTTTTTTTGAGACTGAAGAGGAACGGTTGGTGGCTGGGTTTATAGGTTGGGTGTCAGAAATCGAGGCTTTCCAGCACTGCCTGTAAGGAATCCCCACCTGCCAGCACCGTAAATAATCCTCACTCTAATTCTGTGGATTGCAGCAAGGGCTTCAGCTCCACAGCTTCTTAATTAAGCTGTTTAACTTGCTTATTTTAAGCCTCAAAGGTACCTACACTTACTTCTCTTTATGAACTCCACGAGGCTGCTTGTCGCTGGTGTTCAGTATTACAGCACACAGAATCAGGACAGTGATTCAGCCATCAATCCATTCATTGAAATAATGTGAAATTTCTGCCTGCTCATTTTTCAGGTGAGGTCCCAGGGGCCCAGGAGCTGCACCCCGCACTGTGATGTGCTTGACCTCTAAACCTGGGTCCTCTCCATGCCACTCAGGACACGGACAGAGCCCGGCAGCCTGTCGTGCTCCTGCTGCATCAGCGGCCACAAGGCCATCAAATTCACCACGTCCTTCTTGCAAGACCCCTGTAACCCCAGGGACCCTCCAGCCTGGCCCCAGGATCAGCTCTCCATGCTCGATGTCAATCGGTAGGCGAACAAACAGTGAAGCTGGAAGACTTTCCTTTTTTTTTCCCCAAATAAATTTCTACAAAAAAAAGGTTAACCCAGAAAAGTAATATATAGTGCAAAGATCTTTCACTGTGAGCCTTTTCTGCACCTCCTCATCCTTCCTGCCCCCAGGCAGCAAGCATCCAAGCCCCACACATCGAAGCAGGGCAGGGACTGGTGGGGATTCCTCTGGGCAGCAGAGAGCTGCAGGCAGAGCCAAGATCAGCAGGATTTTGTGATGCTGAGAGGAGCTGGAGCCCAGGATGGTGGGAACCAGGTAGGGAGTCCGGTGCCACCATATCCGTGGGTGCCCACGGCAGCCAAGGGTACCAGAGAGGGTGAGCTGGAGTGGATTTGGCTGGGCAGCTGCCCACACACCAAAAAAAGCACCAGCAGCAGCCTGCAGAAGTCGTTGCTCCACGTGGTTTTGAGGTTTGGAAAAAATCAAAGACAAAAAAGAACTAGCAGGCAGGCTTCGCTGGAGCACGAGAAGGCAAACAAACGCTGTGGGTTTTCCGACTTGTTTTTCTTAGGGAGCTGTAAGAGCGAGCGTTTGCAATCGCTGGGAACAAATTCCTAGAAATGAGAAGCTGTTATTATCCACGACGTGACGCCTTCGCAGGCAGGGCTGGGAGTACTGCGCTGGGCTGGGCAGGCACCCCACAGGCGCTGCTTGTCCCGGGGACATCGGCCACCCAGGCAACAGCAGAAGAGTTCTCAGCACGAGCTGATAGGAAAACTCACGCTTGCCTGCTGCAGGGTCCAGCTCTCCTCCTCACACACACACAGCAAAAAGTGAAGTTCCCTTTCTCTAAAGCAGATAATTAATTTAGAAGCCTAACGAGGAACTGTCTGAGAAGGGGCTGAATCCCATTTAGCCAGGCAGGTTGTCCGTGCCTGACCCACACAGCGACCTGGGCACTAAACCCAGGTTATTTCGGGCATTTTTCCCAGCAGCGTGAGGCAGAGCTTGCTGGGCTGGGGTATGAAACTTGCCTGGCACAAGGGGACAAAGCAGGGCTCATTTGGAGCGTGGCCGCTGCATCGTGTCACGGGTATCGCCCCAGGAAACAAATCGGGATCCCCTCTGTGTCGTTGGGGAGAACAAACAGGCCGTTTGTTAAAAGGGATGGGGAGAGGGGGGGAAAAAAAGAATCTTCTGTGTTAAAATGCAGTGTTAAAAACGCAGTTAAAAAAATGACAACGTCAGGAAAAAGCAATCGTTTAAAGTTGCAAAACCAACATGGCACATCCTGTTTGTTTTACAACCACACCGAACATCCTGTATGTTTTATGGTTTACATTTTACAACGTAAACAGTCATATATTAAGCTACACAGCTAACCAAGAGAAAAACACAGGAGTGAAGAAAAAAAAAAAAAAAA
>VWZK01012593.1:250127-267616 GCA_013396935.1 Baryphthengus martii
TTTAAAAAAAAAAAAAAAAAGAAAATGCCACGTGCAAAGCGAGCAGGTCGGCGCAGCTGCTGATGCCGCAACGTCGGCGTTTGTGAGCTTGATGTGATTTTTTTTACTGTGCAACCCCCTAATACAGTCATTTTTTGTTTCATTTCCGTGGTGCTTCCCCCCCTTAAAGCAGAGCGAAGGGGTGAGATTGCCTGGGATTAATAACGTCAGCGTTCACCGGTCCCGATTTGCCTTTGAAGCTCACACATGTTTCATTGGGGTCAGTAGGTTGGGGAAGAGGGTCAGTTGCCGGCGCTGCCGAGGGCTGGGCGCAGGGCTGGGTTAGCACCGTGTCACGCTGCCGGAGCCCGGCTCTGCTGCGGCACCACGGCGGCCACACGCCACAGCGGCCCGTTTGCTTTTTCAAGTTCAAACTTCGCAGAAGTTTGATGAACTTGGCAAAAATTCTGGATTTTTGAACAGTGCTTTCAGCTGGTAGTGTCTCCCTGCCTCTGAAACCAACCCCATAAAGCTCCACCTGATTCAGCTGTGTAAGAATCTCACTTTCGGTAAAGATTTGAGGTGGCATCAGGACAATTGGTTTGGCATGAAAAGTTGCTCTTTGGAGGCTTGGTGCATGATCGTTTTGAGCAAGACAGATACACCCCCTTCTCCCTCTGCACCCTCCATCACATCCTTCATCAGAACCTTCTCACATTCCCCTTCAACCCCTGCTTGAAACACCGGCAGGGTAAAAACCACATTTGATGATAGAAAGTAGATTCTCTTACCTGTGGCACTAGGAGGAGCTGATGGCACTAAACCTAAAAGGATTTAAAATTCTGTCTTCCCTTCCTCCAGCCAGTGAGGTCTGTTTATTTTTAGGTGACTTTCAGCTCGCACAGTGCAAACCGGACAGGTCCTTATATTTATGTGCATTATCTAAGCACTTGTTTGCCTGGCAGCCGGGAAGGGCCCTTGTTCTGAGTTACGAACTGCACTGTGCTAGATAACTGGGGTACCTCCCCCTCGGCGTTCGCAATACACAGGAATTAACATTTTCCAAATAAAATACTTCATCTTTTACAAGGCTGCCAAAGCCAGCTTGGAAAATAGTGAGTTTATGCGCCGTCTTTCTGCAAGCTGTGCAGCAACAGCCAGGCTCAGAATCCCACAGTGCTGCCCAGAAAGTTCTTGGGCAGAAAATAAAAGGTCGGTGACATCCAGCAAGATACAGTTGAGCAAGTCAGAGGCTGCATTTCCAAGAGCAGGGGAAGGATGTCGGCAGCAACAGCATTATACACCCCCCACCCGGCTGCACTGGTAGCACAAAATAAATGTTGCTTCTCATTCTTAAACTAATTATTCCATCCCAACCAGCATCCCAGTCCAGACACACGTTGGCATCACGGGCCCACCTCCGACCAAAACCCTTGCAGAACGTCTCTCTTACGTGTCCGAAGGGATCCAGGTGGTTGTTGGTGAGTTTTAGCTTCTGAAAGGACACCAGCTGCCGCATCCAGTGCGCTCCTGTGGCCGGGGAGTCGGGGTGAACGTACAGCCGCCCCGGCATGGCCGGCTCTGCCTTCCCGGCCACCATCCTGCAAACACAGCAGTTACAGATTGGATCGCCTCGGCCGCGGTTGCCAGCCCAGATGTAGGAGAGCATTTCACCCTTGAACTCAACCCAGCAACCCTCCCACCAGCCCTGGTTGATGCGCTGGGGCTCGAGGCTCCTGCTTCTCATGGGGGTTTCAGAGCTCCTTGTTTCAGCCTCGCAGGCTGTCAGAGGAACCCCATCTCTGCGTCCGTGTGGTGTTTCCTTGGGGCGGTGTCTCTACACAGCAGTTGTGTTGGCATTGGTCAAAGAGGAAATGTCTTCTGGGGGGTTGGAGAGGATGAAGCCTTCAAAGACCGTTCTGCAAGGGGAGACGGTCTCACACACTTCTCCAGGAGAAGGTACCTGTGAGCCGGAGCGGGTACGAGCGTGGGTGCAGCTTCAGCAGCCATGCAGAGCCCACTGGCCCCTTTGCCCCCACACCAACACCACCACCAGCTCTCACAGACACAAGACCCAGCCATGAGCCATCACTTAATGGCAACTCCACCATTACTGCACGTTGTTCTCCTCTTACAGAACACCAACAAAAGCAATATTACCAAAAAAACAGCAGAGACTTTTCAGCAGCAATAAAATTAAAAGGGAAAACAGCTCTAGGGCTGGCAAAAGCTAAATTAAACAGAGTTAACAACTGTCCATCATCTAGGGCATAATGGTTAAAACACAAAGTGACTGCCGCGCCACAGAGGCCCTCGGTCCACTCCTCTTACCCAGTGGTGCTCCGGGACAAAAGCAAGCGGAAAAGAGAATTTTTTAAATTTTTTTTTTTAAACTAGAGCAGCCATAAATGTGCAATAAGTTATTACTGGTTTATAGGATGTCACCAGGCTCATTCCCATTAAGATGACCGTGAAATTTTCCATCGCTCACCTTTTTGCCAGGCAGCTGTCGGTGGAAGGGTTTGGGAAAAGCACAGGGAACAGTCGGAGGGAGGGAGAGAGGGAGGGAGGGAGGGAGGCAGGGAGGCTGCTGGGCACGCTCCGGGTAAAAATCAAAAGAGAAACCAACAGCTTCCTGCATCAGAAAGTACAAATCACAGCTGCCTCTCAGGCAAGTAACTGTTCTATCAAAGGCACAGGGAAGGGAAGAATAATAAAAGAGACAGAAACCACAGAAGGAGGATGAATTAAAAGAGAAAAGAGAATGAATTAAGAGAGAACCACAGCTCCCTTCGTCTGCCGGATCAGCGAGGCTGACCCGGGGCTTTGAGAGAACCACCCCACATCTGCCTTTAGACCGGATTGCCTAAAAGCAAAATATTACTATAGAAGAAAGGAATTTAAATCTTCTCTCAACTCAAGTAGATAGTTTTTAAGGCCAAAATGGACCATAAGATCATCTAGTCCAGCCCCTGGTATCATGCAGGCTCTGACTTTATGCTCTTACACCTGCACACGGCCGGACAACCTATGCTTGGCTTAAAGCACCTCCTCTGAAAAGACATCCAATCCCAAGGGCTTTGGAAACAAACACTCTACCACCTCCAGTGGTGTTTGTTCCAGCAGCTGATCGCCCAGCCTAAGAAGCTATTATTTTATGTTTGTCTGGTTTCAACTTCCAGCCGTTGGCTCTTGTATCTGTCGCTGCTCCACGAAAGAGAGCTCTGGGATGTTGGCATCCCTCCCGTGGGAAGGTATTTATGTTGGTTCCTGAGTTTGCACAGCAAATAGTCGATCCAATTGCAATTTTCTTATGGAAAAGAAGGCAAATAGAAATATTCTCTTACCATTTATTGTCACAGAATTTGTATCGGTGGTCGTCAGCTGGGACGATGTCTATCAACAGGATGTACTTGGTCTTGGGGTTCATTCCGGTCACTTTAACCTTGTAACTGGGAAACATCCTCCTTAAGAAAAGCAAAGGGTTAACATGTTAATGAGCAACCTGGAGCAGCGCTGGAACTGATGGAAACTTGGAGCAGTGCCCCAAAGGGCAGATCCACCACAGAATTCACGATCGGACAAATGAGCTGCAAACCATTATTGCTGCTTCTACGTCACCTGAGTTAAATTCACCTTTTCCAGAGCACAGGCCGCACAGGGCTAGTGAAAAATGGGGCACAGATATGGGTGAGGGTACATAGAGGGGGAAGTGTGGGCCAGAGATAGGAAAAGATGTGTGGAGAGAGAGAGAGATGGATGGGTGTCAACACATCCCTCCCTATGGGAGGTTCGTACAGGGAGCCCTCACTACCCCAGGAGGCTCCGGGGGGGTTTATGGCAGCCTCCAAAATGTTGTCATGAATGGGCGTGAAAAGTCACAAGATCTGAATACACTTCAGAAGAAACAAAGCACACTCGGCTTTCTCATTCACACCTTCCCAATGTCCATGACCCCACATCCCACCACTGCTCCTACGCAGTAGCTGAACCTCTGTTCCCTTCAACAACCTAAAAAGGGAGTATTGATAAAGCCTGGGGGGAGCGTAAGGGTTAAGTCCTGGGTGGTGTGGGCAGCCACCGCTCCTCTGGTCATCCCGGCTTTCCCAAATTCACAGCACGCCCATTAAACCTCCTTCGAGCTGAAAATGTGCCCTTCCCAGGGATTTACCGTTGACTTTAGTGGACACGGAGCAACCGACATGAAGCGGGAAGTATCATAGAAACCACTGTATCATCAAATTACCTTTTTATATATCTTACATATCTAAAGAATCTTTGCAATATTAAAGAACAATATTTTTTTATAAGGCTATAGCTGTTAAACCAATATATGCCACTTTGATCTCGTGTTGCAATCCAAAAGAGATATCCCTGATGGGTATGGACACTGCCATGGGCTTCCCAAGCCCTCAAGACGGCATCAGAAGCCAGGATTTGCAGGATCAGGCACTTTACATCCTTGAAGTAACTATTTCCTTGGCTCCATCTTCCAAACCTCCTCCTCATCCAGTAAAAAAAAAAAAAAAAAAAGTCAATGGAGCGAACTGGCTCAGCTCAGCCTGCAAGCATCCAGCCAAGGCAGAAAATTCCCCTTTCCACTGGCGTAAGGGGATGGAGGACGAGAACTGGTACATCCTGGAGCCGTTCTAACGACTCTAATTAACACGGCCTCAAATCCTCCCGTCGCTTCTCCGTCGGATGCCGAGGCCACTTGGCCTCCCTCCTTCCCCCGCGCGTTGCCCCCGCTCCCGGTCGAGCTGGCCCGGACCTGCAGCACCATTTTGTCGCTGCTTGGGGAGAAGGCAACAAAATGGACCCTGTTCGAAATCATTTCAATCGACTCTTTTAACCACCCTGCATAAATTCCAGATGTTTACCATGTAATTAGCTGGGACTAAAAAGGGGTTGGTTTACCAATGTCCGTATTTGATTTTCATTCCTAAACTCCTCACTCCTCTTAACCTTGTCCTCCTACAGGTAAGCACCTGGATAAATACAGTAGGACATTTCAATTTGCGAATACACAGCCCGATTCACACGTTGAAAAAAAAAGAAAAAATTGCGTAAGGAATCCAAGCTGAATGCCAAGATTTTTATTTTTTTAAAATTAGGCCTTGAAATGACATTTTTAAGCGAAACAAACGAACAACAAAATGGATTGAAAAACAGAACTGAGATGGCCGCGATTTGACGGTTGCACCAGGCAAACGTCCTGCATCGGGGATTTTTATAACATCGAGCTTCTGAATTTACTTTTTTCTCGATCATTTCATTTAGTGCTGTACATCCAAGCTGCTAAAGTAGCTGGACTGATATATTGTAAATGTTAAGTGCTTTTTTAATGGCATTTAAAATTAAGCTTCAGCATATGGAGTTCATACAGCATGGACATGCCTGAGTTTATAATGTTCTTTAGTATAGCCCTCTAAAATAAATACAAAGAGCCAAAGAACTACTATAATATATACAGCTGAAATTCTTTAAGGATAACAAATGGAGCCTCACATCTGATTGAAGGTGTTGCTTAACTTGCAAACCGCTCGCTATCTTGCAGTGGTAGCATTGTACTCGGCCGTCGGCAGACCCAGCTACAGCCAAGTTTGCCAACTCGCCGCATTCTTTTCCGGCAAAACACGGGGTAGATTTTAGTAATTTGGCCGTGCACCGACATTTCATCATTATTATTAGCTGCTGCATTTTGGCCTTTAAAAAAAAAATAAAAAATAAAAATGCAACTAATGTGCTGTCCAGGGACTTGTCAGTTTAATTTTCTTAATGAAAATGTATTTCTCAACCCCTTGGCGGAGGCTCGTTTAGTAAATATCTCTTTGCAATATGATACAAACATGGGTTGTGCATTTCTGGTGGGAAGGCATGACAAACCCAAGAGCTGGGTCCAAGAAAATGTAGTCATAGAGCTTCAATTTAAGAAAAAAAAAAAAAAAAAAAGGCAAGAGACAGCACCTACTATCACATCCTGGCCCTTATTAAATGTCCCGTGTGAAAGAAGGGAGCAGAAAACCACGGCGGAGGCACCGGGCTCTACCAGCCCTGCCCGGGAGCCAGGCTGTGCCTACAGTGGGTCTATACAGCTCCCTCTCAGCCCTGGGAAGGGGCCAAAAACCTGCCTGCTTCTCCAAATTTACTACAGGTCAATGGAGCTACTCACAGCCATACACTCAGTAGTAGCTCTGCATAACTGGCCCCTCTGCCAAATCTCTGCCAGCAGGAGCTCCGGGGCGGATGGGCGTCTCCGCAGAGGGTGGGTGTCTCCGCCAGGGCCAGCTCTCCCTGACAATAGCTTGCTTCATCATCTATTGCTCGAGGACCAGCAGCGGCAGAAGAATAACCCAGTGCTGCAATAAAAACTTGCCAAGGTCTTGCCAAGCTCTGGAAAATCTCAGCCTGGCTTTGATGGGAGGTCTAAAGCAAGACCCGGGCAGATCCACATTTTACCCACCCTCCTTCCCACCGCCACGCACGGCGCCAAACCGGAGGGGAGAGCGTTGGTGTGTGGAAACTGGTTACAAAAACTGGGAATTTGAGGCTTCCCAGGGAGTGTGTCCGGGCAGGTAGCAGCTGATGCTCGGCGACACCTCCTGTGCCAAGATCGACCGCAGCTCTGCTGTGGCCTCACCGACAGAGAAGCTCAGCAAAGCTAAGCTGAGGAGCACGGCATAAACCAACTATTAGGTGAAGTTTAAACTGCCAGTCATCAAGAGATTAAGAGCAATAATTCCTCGTCTCCTCACCTTTTGTTCAGACCCAAAGCCTGGTCAGACACAGGGTCCTGGGGCTGCAGCGAATGCACTGAATGCGCAAATGCCCTGGGGTGGGTGAGTCCGTGACTGGACCAATTTCTTTCCCTTTATGCTCATTTTTTGGGAAGCCACACAAGGCGTGTGTCTAACCCAGCAGCACACTTTAGGTGTGATGGCTGCTCCCAGCCCACACAGGGCAGCCAGCGGGGCCACCACCAGTCCCACAGCTCCCCAGCCCAGCCAGAAACCGGCCACGAGCCTGCGGCGTGACTGCGACAGCCGGCGATGCACTGGGGAACACACGGCCAAATATCACTCCCAACGGCCTCTTCTGCTGCAAAACACCAACTCCAGTTCTGGAGACATTCAAAACCCAGCTCAAGACAGTGAAGAAGGGACCGTCCAGACTCCTCAGCCCTGTGCTGATGGTCTCCCATGCCCCTCAAAGCTCTCTGATGGGTTTAGGGGCTCCGACAGAGACATTTCTACCTCCCTCGTGGTGCTGCTGTGTGATGACAGCAGCTCTCTGCCCTTCAGAGGGGAAAAAAGGAAATAAATTTTCACATTCACACAAGAAAACTGCCATCAAAGAAAGCGATCACGGGAGAAAGACTTCAATGCCTTATTCCTGTGTGAGCAGAACCTCTGATACAGCACTAAAATACCACAGTCTGGGGGCCTGAGGTGCAGGGCAATGCCCTGGGGATGGCAGAGGGGCAGAGTCTGGCTCTGGGGACCACGGGCAGGGGAAGCTGGGCCGGTATCGCTGGGGTTTGGCACTGCCTTGCCACAGCCCCAGTTAAACCCTTCCCCACAGCTCTGTGCAGATGAAATGTAGCAAAAACAGTAAAAGCCAGGAAAATAAACAAGCAGCACAATTCTGTAGCCCTCCCAAGCTTCAAAGATGATGTGAGAGTGAATTATTTGTTCTGATAATGAAGCAGTCATTGCTTAGCTAAGTTTATGCTAGGCACATTTTATCTCTACATGATATTCACAAATTGTTTTAAAATGAACTGTTAGAATAAGCATCTCTTGTTTATTTATTTATTCTATTACTATCCAATCCCCTTGACCATGGAGCAGTTACTGACATGGAGCCAAAGCTTCTATTACGTTCAAACAAAGTTTAATTAATGTGTAATTGGTTGGTCAGATTTGGAAGCAAGTGATAAGAGACAAGCTTTGCTTTCCTTTGAGGCAGCAATTCCCAGCATTTCCAGCTCTCCAGGCTTGGCCACTTTGTGGGCATCCGGTGTTTTAATTCCCATGTGAGCAGGCCTGGTTGGTCCCGGAGCGCTTGGCGGCTGCAAGGCTCCCAGATCCAAGAAAGTTGTATTTTGGGGGGGCAAGGGCCAGCAATCCAGTGCAGCCAGAAAAGCTGAGAGCATCAGAGTTGATCAAAGAGCTCAGAGCACTCATCTGAGCATCGACTGCCCCGCGCCACGCTGCACGCCACGACCGGTGTGTCCCAGGGACACTGGCTCGTGCCTTGGTACTGCTGGTTGATGAGGGGGCCTCTGCAAACCCTCCTGCTCAGAAGGATTTGATTTGACCTCCCTTGCTTAGATGCAAACATCATTTCTGATACTCCTACTGATGCATTAGTTGGGAAGGGGTTTCTCTGAGCAGAGAAACCTGAGGTGGTAAGCAGGGAAGTCATGGGAAACTCAGCTGGTATTTCCTTAGATAAAACTGAATGGAAACAAGGCACCTGAATCCTACAGAGCAACCCAAGTCATGTCCTCACCAAAGGCTGTCAATGTTCTCTGAAGCCCATAGGGACGTGTGAACTGGCACTCACTGCATGTCCCTGCGGTCTGGATGGTGCTTCAGATACTACCGAGTGCTTCCTCTTGTCCTTTCAGGGGTAGAAAGGACTCAACCCTTCAGTAGCTCAGCAGCTGAAGTCCTCTTTTCGGCAGGAGTTTCATTAAGGCACAGCTTTCCAAACACAGACAGTGATTTTCCAATCCTTGGGAGTTTGGTCAAGTAAAGCAACAACGGGAATTTCAGAACCTCCCATACGGGTGCTGTCTGGGAAGGTGGTGCTTATCAGGTTGTGAAGGGATCCGAAAAACAAGAAATCACTCACCCTCCTGGCTAACAAGCCATAGCATGGCTGAAAGACCATCTCCTCAGGAGCTGCTGGACATGCAGAGATGCCTCCTGTGATGGTTTCAAAGCGCTGAGGCAGATGCCATGCCTACACCCCCAGTAATGACTTATGTGGCCCCAAATTCTTCCTGAGAATTGGCCATGGCTGCTTAAGGATGCTTCTCCTCGTCTTCATTGTTAGGAAAGGAATGGTGGCTTCAAGAATCACATTTCCATTCTGATGACCTTTCTTCTTTTTTTTTTCCTAATTTCCCTTCTTTTGACAAGTATTTCTTCCACTGACTTAACGTATCTTTAAAAATAATATTCTCTGGGGCAGATTAAAACAAATTTGGGGATGTCAGCTGTTTCTTTTAGCCTTTTAAATGGCATTTCCTTTTTGATAGATTCTTGCTTTCAGAAAATACTTTAAAGAGATCAAAGAGTTTTTCAACAGGGTCCCATTTTCCCAGTGTATCCTAACCCTCAGTCCCTTATTTCTCTTATCACCCACGCCACTCCGCTATGACGCTCTGTATACAAAGTAAGAGCAGTTAACTTTGAAGTGCTGGATTAGCCCATGCCAGATCCTTGCCTCAGAATAACAAACAATACAGGTTCAACAGGAGTTCTCATCAGTAGTTCATTTTTCAGCCCCAAATTCACTGTCACTAACACAAGCAACATTGAACTCTCAGTCTATGGACAGATAGGAGAGATTTATCTGGTGGCAGGACCATGACCTAGTGATGAGAAGGTCAGACAGTTAAGGGATTTTTATATTTTGGAATGGCGAGGTTGTATTTTTTTTCTTCTGGCTGGCGCATCTAATTTTTAAATAAAACTTTGTTTCTCACATACTTGAGAACTTGGTTAGCTGGATGGCTGCTTTCATGGTCTAGAAACATTTCCTCCCTCTGCCCGATGGTAACTTGAAACACAGGCAGGCTTCTTGCCATGGGATGCCTCTCCGGTACTTTTGTTTCGCCGCAGTGGAAGTCGAGCAGAAAAGGTCCCACCGTGCCCAAGGATGGGAGAGGCGGGTGCTGGCAGCCTCCAGTAGCACAGCACCAGGGTACCTCAGCGAGAAGCTGTGCAAGAGCATGGCCAACGAGTCGGTGCTGCAGGACTTCAGGGCAGGTTTGCTCCCTCGCCAGCCCAGCTCCCACCACGGAGCAGCCCCTCCGGCTCTGCAGGCTCCAGAGGGCTTTCAGAGGCACTTTGGAGGTGCCAGGCCACATGCTGGCTCATGGGTGCAGAGCAGGAGGTGACCTGCAACCCCTGCGCCCAGGAGTCTTTGATGCAGAGGTAGAGAGCAACAATGGGGATCCTCTCCAGCTCGTTTGGGTTTGACTAAATCTTTCCCTGCAAGCCTGGCCAGCACTCCTGCAGATCTAGCCTAAGGACGAGCAGGGAAAGCTCTGGGAACATCCTTAGCCATGAGCATCCCATGTCTTTAACGAACTAAAAGTAAGGACTGGTGTTCGAAGAGAGAAGCACATTAAAAACCAGAATCCCCTCCCTGCCCTACTCGGCATGCATGAGCTCTGTCTGCCTTGCCAAGGCTGTCGACATCTTCGGCAGCGCGGCCAAGAGCCATTGGAGTTTGCTCCTGCTCATTTCTCTAAAGGCAGGAGTTTGCCCAAACAGGGAAATTCCAGGACCCCAAATTTAGGACTAAGCAGATCAAACATTCCTTAAATATCTACTTTATTTCCAAGTTTTAAATCGACAGCTTACATTCCATTGCTGATCTCGGATATTAAGGTTTGCTTTTGGATCAAAAACCTTTAGCAGAGATTCTTGTAACTGCCTCAAAAGATTCTGGACAAATATTTCTCTTTAATTGTAATGAGAACTGGGCATCCATATGCCCTACAGAGCCATGGAAAATTTAACTTTTAAAGGATTATTCACAGAGGAAAGCTGCACCAGCTTAGCCAAAGCATTTATACTTCTTCAGACCTTGATGTCCTAAAAACTAGTTTTATTTTGGTTTACTAAAGTTGATTAAGAACAGATTTTTTTTAAACCGAAATAAAGCCACTTTTAAAATGAAACTGGAACATCTAAAGGGGGTTAGCGTCTTTTCCACACGTGCAAGCTGCTTTATTGATTTTTTTTTTTTCCTGTGCAATATGCTCCTTAACATATACATATGCTCCTTAAAACCTGCTACCATAAAGACCGACGCTGTCTTTGTACCTGCGCACATCCTGCCCTCCAGCCAAGACTCAATCGTCAATATCTTGAGCCTCCTGATCAACATCTCTGGGATGGTTGTGCTCCCACAGAGGAATGACACACTATTTTCTCCTCAGTAACTGTTTACAGACATCCAGGCAACTGGTGTTTTTTACTGACCAGCCATAACCTGCATCAAATCGTCCTTGGCAATATCTAGAGAGAAACTGCAATGCTGCAAAGACCGACACCTTGGAAAATAACAGGGAACAGCTAAAGCTAAACAAAAACGAACAGAAAGAAATCCCAAGCCAGGAAGACTGTGCAAGCAAAGATTAACCCTCCTGCAAAAATGAGGTCTGGAAGACGAGAGTTTGCAAAGAATTATGAGAAACAACGAGGGGTTTGCCAGAAAGTTAACAAACAACAACAACAAAATAATAATTACAATTGTTCAGTTAAATCGTAACACGTAAGAGCAAGAAGATGACATTGGAAAGTAAGATTTATAATGAATTTTTTTTTTTTTAGAATGAACTCGCTCGTTTGCTTCCTGCTTTACCCACCCCTCCAACTTCATCACTACGGAATGCCCAAAATCCAGCAGGAAAGGTGAGCGCCTTGCTAGGACAGCCTGCGGCTACGAACAGCCCGACAGGCACGTCCAGGGCTGTTAGAAGGAAAAAATTCAGATGTACATCTGCATCTCCATCCTCTAATATATCCTATCCCCTTTATTTTCATTTATATTGATTTGTATTAATTTAATAGGACCTCACTGCCTGGGGAAAATTCCTTTCTTTAAAAAAAAAAAAAATAAATAAGAGGATTTGTGAACAATTCTCGCTTTATTTATAAACACCGGCACGCACCGCTCGATGTGGGTGCTGTGCTCGTTCACCCCTCCTGGGAAAGGGACCCGACGGCGCTGGGATCTGGGCTCGGGCACCGGGAGCGAGAAGCGGCCGCAGCCGCCGCGCCGGGACTCCGCGGTGAGGGGCTGCTCGGAGCGGGACCCGCAGCCACCCGAAAAACGGGCTTTTCATCCTCAAACGGCGGCAAAGCCCACGCTGCCTTCCGAAAAATAAATTAAAAAAGCGCTCCTCTGCAAATGCTATTCCCGCTGGGCAGCGTTTAAAGGAATCACGCGTGGGCGGGTTTCTCCCCGTTGCCCTCCCCGTTCGGGCACCTACAAGCTCCAGGCAACGGCAAAAACCGGGCAACTTTTGCACTACGTGTAATTCGGCCTTTAAAAACCATCCACAGAAAATCCTCTGGGGCAGAAATCGGTAATTAGCCCAAACCTCAAATCGGAGGAACAAGAAAAGGTTGTGATTTATGGAGCCCATCGTCCCATCCTCTGGGCGCTGCGAGGGGCAGGATTCTGTGTCCGAAGGAGGCGAGCGGTTTTATGCAAAGTTCAGGGAACTTTGCTAATATAAACTTTTTATCTTTTGATGATCCTTTTAATATAAAATAATCTCGGTTTTTTCCCTCCCTCCCACTATGAAGCAGTCGAACATTAAAAAGATAGCGAGTGCATTTTAAAGATGTTTCCACTTTATAAATCAAGTTTTCTTGGCAACAACATTTCTGTTTCAATGCTGAGCTTGCTGTGTTCTCCTAATGTCTCCTACAGATCAGTCCCTAAGAGGGAGTAATAATCCCCCAAAGTAATTCTCAGCCCTAAATTTTCGATAATTTATAGTTGGCTCGTTCTGCGGAGCTCTACAAAGAATGAAACAAATGACTCCCCTTTTTCCCCTCCCCCTAAAGTTATCAATATTTGCCTTGTTTATACAAAAAGGCTATTTTACACCATTGCCATGGAATTAACGCTTCCGCTGAGCTTTACATTTCCTCTCCATTGAGTGAACTTGTCATTAAAGTCACTTTTTTTTGTTGTTGTTGTTTGAAATTTCAAAATCAGGCTGCAATTTCTTTTCGTTTGTGCCCCTTGAGGTCAGACAGACCGACATTTAAGTGATTTCAACTAACGGCATTCAGGGGCATCCCTGTGCCTGCTGGGAGGGGGATTAGAGTCCTAATTAGAGCCTGTAATTAGCCGTTTTCCCTCTTCTCTCCCCCCCCCCAAGCTAAATGCAAGTGCATACAAATCTCCATTAACCATCAATTTTTTTAATTGGGTCAAGAAGGGGTTTATTATTGCGACTCTTTATTTAAATAGCTCAGCTAAAATAAAATTTGCATGCACTAATAATTTTCATTTCGTCATTTGCATGACGACGAACGGCGTATTCCTGGCCCTCGGAACCAATGGAGAGACTTAAGCGACTGCAGGATTGAAGTCACTCGACATTTTTTTTTTTCCTGTCCTCATATTAATTATATCGCGTATTTTTGCTTTCGGTGCCGCTAGAGAGAGAGCCCGGCTTGGGGCCGGGAGGGACAGAGCCAGGTCCCAGCTCTGCTTTGGACTCCCTAACACCCATAAAAATATTGCCTTTTATTTTGACATCGTTTGCAGCTGGACACAGAGAAAAGAAATGACTATTATGTTTCATGTTATTCGTCAGCATCTCAACTTTTTTTTTTTTTTTAATTAAAAACTACTTACAAAAGTATTTTTATGGGTTTTTTAAATTATAAATCATTAATTTTTAAATTAAAAACTATTTCTAAATGAAATAAATTAAAATGCTCTTAGCTTGATGCTGCTGTTCTGATTCTCACAAAAGGAAAATCTGGCTGAGAAAATTAAAAATCAAAGTTTTTTTACGTCTTGGGGTCAATCTCCCCCATCCCCTCCGTCCCATCCACATGCTCCTGAAAGGTGACTACGTGTGCTCTGCCAGCTCCACCGGACAAAGAATGCGGGACTGAGCCCCATACATATGGATTTGTTTAAACAATCCACGTTAAGACTTACAAAGAGATAACATGCACATTGGGATGCTTGGAGTCTAGAATTTGGTAAAGATATTACACGTCCCTCACAGACACACTCAGATACTATAAATTAAGGGTGAAATATTTGAGGTCTTGATCCCCTCGTCTTAGCCGACTTAGGTAGCAGACCTATCAAAACGAATCCGGCTCTTCACATCAGCAGACGCTACAGAACAAGCCCCCAGATTTTATACACCGAAATGTAGGGTGATAAGGACAGAATTACCTGCTCAATCACTTCATAAATAGGCCAAAACAGCAAACAAATTGAAGAGCCCCGGCACATACACCCCCTCTCCAGGGGGACTAATGGGAATATCTCAGTTATTAAGAGTAAAGCTCCTCAGCTGCTGCGCAGAGCAGCACTGCAGGCATGGGGAAAGGAGAGGGAAACCGCCCATTGCTCCCCAAATCCAAAGCTGAGGGTTGGGATGTGGGTCTTGCAGAATAAGCGACAAACAGGGGAGAAAAGGCACCCTCCCGAGCTCCCCGGCTGCCCTGCACGGAGGGTCGGAGACTACTTGGGGGGGAAATGGGGCATAGATATTGATTGTGGGGTTTTTATTCTGCTTTCTCCGCGTTATTTGGGTGTCGCTCTCCACAGCTGTCTAGCACGGTGTAAAATCAGAAATCGCGGGGTATGGCCGAACAACATAATCGGGTTAGAATTAAATGGATTTTAACACCCAACTCTGACAATTTTTCTTTTCCAGCAGCAGCAATGCGAACCCACTGCCGCAGAAGCCATGGACAGATATCTCGATGCCCACAGTGGGAGCTGGTTAGCTTTTTTTGGAGGGAACCGGGCTGGTAATGGTCTGAGGTTTAATTGTGGTGTTTAATTTTCTGACATCAATTATGCCATCTCCCACCTGAGCAGCCCCGCTGGAAAGGGAGCCCTGAGCGGACGCGGGGAAGGGTTTCCCCAGGGAAGCGAAACCTCTGGGAGTTGCTGGGCTCCCTCCTGCTCGGGCCTGGGTGTGCACGCTGAGGGGCTCTGATTTGGTAAAAATCACTGTTTGTTTCCAAAGCAAGGCAGTATTTTTTTCCCCACACCTAACAGAATAAAAGTGGTACCTGTCTCTTTTTCCGTTTTGAGCTTAAAAGCGCAGCCTAAGCCTTTGTATTGCTAAAACTTTGGTGCAAAGTATCCCAGCACAGGTCTGAGTGCACTGTGTGCAGAAGGGGGAGTGGGGTTTGCATTTTGGGAAAAAAAATAGAGCCAGGACTATGCTAACATCTTTAAAGATATATATATAACAAAAAGAAGAATTATTATAGAGAACTGGGACTAAATACAGCAAATAACTCTGCAACTCTTGCTTACATCCACAGTCTCGTTGCCACACTCAAAACACACACACAGTTTACAAAGAAAAAAAAATCTTACTGAAATCTACAGTTACGATAACTTTTTTTTTTTTTTAATGCCACTGGTTGCAGTAGCTCTGCAAGACTCAGTCTCGGCAAACAGAGACATTTCATATGAATCCGAAGCAATACGTGTTCGCGGGGAATTTTCACTAACCTGCCTGCTTTGGTTATTATCATTTCGGTGCCAGCTTCATGAAATTTCTTCCATAGCTCCTTCTCGTGGAGATAGACTTTGATATTTTCTATTGTCTGGAAAAAAAAAAAATAAAGACAATGAGAAGAGCGAGAAATGACCGAGAAAACCGAGGAAGGGCAGCAGGGCTCGGTGGCTGCGGACCCAGCACCGCAGCCGAGGCGCCGGGCGAAGCCACACCAGCCTCAGCCGGGAGGAGGATGGAGTCCCAAAAATTCCACTGCCCTTTGCCAAAACAAAGAGAAACAAACTGAGGCTAGTTTTAATTGCAGACTTTCACATCCAGGCCGGGCACTGGGGCCAAATAGATTTCTTTTTTCCTCTTTTTTGCGGTAGAGTTTTTCGTGCCCCGATGGGGAAGATGGGTCCCACTGTTTCCTTGTGGCTCCCCAAAAACGGGGCCAGGAGCATCCACGGGGACACTTGGATCCACTGAGCAACGGGAGCGTCCAAGGCCGCGGTTTTTGCGCGGACTAGTTCCTTTCCGCGGGACGCTGGGCAGAGAAGCCCCGATGTACCGAGAAGCGGACCCGGTATTTTATTTAACGGGAAAATAAACCAAAACAAAACCATCAAAATCGACAAACAAAAATCAAACCAACGAAACCCACCGCCGGGCCAGATCCCGCTCGGGAAGAGCGGCCGCGGCTCAGCTACCCGACGGGCCCCGATGGCCGCGGCTCGGCCCTTACCGATCAGTCGTACTCGACCATGGGTACGGGATTTCTTGCTTTGCAAGAGGGGAAAAAATTTAAAAAGAAAGTAGAAGCAAAGAGAAAACGCGATTTCCTCGCAGTTCCACCCCCGGGTGGTGGCCGTCCGAGATGCGCGGGGGTCGGAGGCCTGGCTTCGGCAGCGCCACCCGCGCTCCGGCCGGGCTAGCGGCGACAGAGAGCGGCGAAGCCGTCGGGCAGGANTCCTAGTCCTGAACCTTTCTCCTCTTCCCCCACCCAGCTTTTTGCCACCTTGCGGGGCAGGTACCCGTTGGGGAAGGCAGCCCGGCCTGCCGATCGTTCTGCCCCGTCCCGTCGGGGCTTCGGGGGCTCCGGGGGCTCCGCACCGGCGCTCGGGTCCGTGGCGAAGCGTTGCGGCGGAGCCGGGCGGTGTAAACAGGCGGAGTGCTGGGCTCCGAGATAAAAGGGCCTCTCTTAAACTTGGACGGAGACTGGGAAAAGCCAATAAAGATAAGGCCTGACAGCTCCGCCGAGGCTGCCGCGCATCAACCCCGACTTTTACAGCGCGGAGGGACGCGGCCGCCCGCCCCTCTCCCCTCTCGACGGACGGAAGGACAGGCGGACGGGTAGCGCCTGAGACTGTGGGGTTCCAGCCCCGGAGACCGAAACCAGCTCTCCCCACGAGGGAAACCCTGACTGAATCCGCATCCTTTCTCCCCCGACGGAGCGCTCCTTTGCCCTGGCCCCAGTCGCCTGCCCGGTGCCCTCCCTGCCCCTCGCGGCCACGGCTGAGCTGCTGTCCGGAACGGCAGAGGGGGAGAGCGGGGTGAGACCCCCGGCTCCAGCCACAGCAGAGCTTCGAGATGAGCTTCAGCCGCGGAGACAAACAGCCGGCCTGGCCCTATGAGAACGGGCACGCACAAATTCCCGTCCTCAGCTGCACCGTACATGTCACGGCACCCTGGGCAGGGAGCGACCGGTGCCCCGAGAGCATCGCCGGTCCCCCTGCCACGCTTGAGGGAACAGGACGGGGCGGCCCCAGGTCGGGTCAGGCGTGGATGTTCCCGGAGGCCGACCTGCACAGCTGGGCCGGGAGAGCACAGGTGGGGGCCAGCGGCGGCGACCCCCGAGGGCTCGGCTCTTGCCCGCGGCCGGGTTCCCCGGTGCTCTCGGGTACAGAGCAGGGTGTCAAGCCCGGAGAGCAGCGGGGCAGGCTGGCGGAGGCCTCTCCGGCACAGGCCAGGGGCTCGGCGGGCTGCAGGGAGACCCGCACCCGCAAATCCCCCGCTCCCTCCCTTCCTTCCTTCTTCCTTC
>VWZK01012593.1:268976-293808 GCA_013396935.1 Baryphthengus martii
ACGGGAGCAGCGAGAATTCCCGCAGGAGCCGGCGGGCCGCGGCCGGGGCAGGTGAGAGCGGGGCGGTGGCGGGCCCCGACGTGCGCCTACGGGGTCGGGACGAGGAGGGACTGGCGCCCGTCCTGTCCCCGCACAGAAGGAGCAGGGGCCGAGGAGGGCCTGGGAGTGAGGAACTGCACTGGTGAGGTCTCGGTGGGAGCGGAGAGACCCAGCTCGGCCGGGGAGGGGGTCCCGGAGCGTCGGTCCCCATCACTGACATTCTTGCTCTCGGCCCCGCGTGCGGACGCGGTAGTTTCCGCGGGTAGTATCTGCCTCTCAGCCACGGATCGGACCCATATCCCAAGCCCACCGTCGCGGGAGGGGAAAGCCCGCGTAAAGTCGCGAAAGATGTGCGCTCCCAGGCGCTGCAGCCGCCCCCCGCTCGGACTTCCTTGTCCCGCTGTCGGTTCCCACCTGCGGGCCCGGGAGTGGCTGCCGAGGGCCGCGCTCAGCGGCAAGGTGAATTTTTTATATTCACTCTGCGGCTGGTGCCGGTCGCTCGGCTTTGTTTGGGTTGAGTCTCCCTCCACCCCTTCCTACCGCGGACAGGGACGGCGGGAATCACGGACGCTGCTTGCGCTACCCTACGTTAATTCCATTTTCCTCCCCTTCAACAAAAATAGGGCGGAAAGGTCGATCCCCCAATTGGGAGAATTTAATTAAAGTAAAATCAAAGCCTCCCTATCCTCCTGCCAGACTGCGGCCCTCCCCGTCTGTGCGGACGGGGATGCTGAAGCGGCGATGCCGGGCCCGTTCCCTGCCGTTCAGCTCCGCCGTGCTGTAATCCCGGGCACGACCTGCCCGTCCCAGCGCTCCCCCGAACACCATCCCGCACCGAGGCGGCGGGGTCGGCCTCGGTGAGGTTCGGCCGGTACTGGGGGAAGAACCGTTCTCACCGGACGGAGCCCTCCGGCTGCGGCAGCGTCGTGCGCTTCCCGGAGGCTCCGGCAATTCACGGCGAGGCTCGAAACCAACCCGACTGTCATCACCCGCCAGATAAACGGCCAGATCCCCGACGGCAGGGTGGCTCCTATTCACGGCTCATCATCGCCGAGTCAAAGGAGCAGTCGAGGGCGGGGGATGAGCCCCGCTCGCTTTCAGGGACCGCCGCTCCAAACCACTCATCACTGTCACCGAGCTCGCTCATGCCTTGGCCCTGAACACCGGCGATTAATAAAAGTTTACTGTCGCTTTTCTCCAAGAATTACACTCAAGTCTCCGGGCCGGGAAAAAAGCGAGCGGGCTCAGATTTACCTGCGGGGATGCTCCACCGCTTTTCCAGCCGCGGCCGGTAACACCGCTCCCTTTGCCTCGCTCCTCTTCCCCACAAAAAAACCCCAGCTGCTCTTCCCCAAAAACAAAACCTGCCAACCACGACGGAGACGAAGGGAGAAACGAGCCGCGAGCCCGTACCCGTCGGTACCGGGCAGCCCCGACGGCGGCCGCGATTCACAGGCTCCCTACGAGGCAGCGGGTGGAGGGGGGGAAGCCGCGGGGTCCGGCCCCGGCTCCCATGAAGACAGGAGCGAGCCTCGGCCGCACGGCTTGGCATAGAGTTATTGGTTTGAGCGGAAACTCACCGGTTGACACCGCCGAGGAGGGTTTGAATGGATGAGGACTGAGAAAAAGTTGCCGAATTTGGCCAGTGAAAAGGCTGGAAGAATAAAGCGCTAATAGTGAATTACGCGTGTGCGCGGGAGGAATTACACAGCATCGGACTCGGGCTTCTAAACAGGGACAGTGCCAAATCTCTAATAACTGTGTAATATGCTTATTTATACCATACAAGGACTTACAAACCTCATTGTGCATAGCAGCTGGCTCGTATTTCTTTACCCTTCCATTCCTCAGGCTCTTTTGCCAGGAGACTGGTACCAAACACTTCTAGGCTGAAAGGAAAACACAAAATTAAATTGCCAAGAAACGATGACAGGAAGCGTGGGTAAGATACGGGCTGACGTGCGGCCCTTTTATCTTCAGCTTCTGCCTAAAATAGATGCACTAAGGGGGTACTGAAAATATACCTGGGTTTAAAATGCAAATGATTCTCTGCTTCTAAATCGTTTCGTCGATTTACCCGCGTGCATTTGCCTGACCTGGGCACGTTTGTAAGCTCTAAGGCTTTGTTTTAGACCGTTAAGTAAATATTTTAACGAATGTTTTAAAACGGTGTAAACGAATGTGTTAGTCTCGCACCAAGCTCTATTGGAACTGGGTGAATCAAACAAACAACCGTATTCCGATTTGTTTTTAAATATTTGGGGATATTTGATAATTTTGTTTCAGCTTACCAAGTGTACTTACCCCTCGTAATTTTAAGCAGAGCTATGTGGAATACAGACAGGCAGGGTTCACTATGTAACCAGTAATAATTAAACTGTGAGCGAATATTCACGTATCTAGACATTTTTTAAAAGTTTAAATGTTTTACAAATAAAAGCAAAAAATTAAAGCTATTCCACAATTGTAAAAGCTAAAGATAATTCTGTCTAAATGCTTCGGATTTTCATTTTTTTAAAAAAAATAGTAAGACAACATATTAAAAGTCGTATCTTGAAAAAAGCGCGTTTCAAGTTCATTGCCTATTTTTTACGGAAGAGACTTTACTATGACAACACTCAGGAACACTCTGTATGAGAGTCAATAGTCCAGAGATCACTGCCCTGGTGAATGTCAGACTGAGATAGCCCCCAATGCTCTTTTCTAGCCAAAGGTTTGATTTCATTTCAATATATACCCCAAAAATTGCTTCATCTTCTTCATCATGACTTTTCTTTCATTTGTTTAATAAAAAAAAGCCCTAAAGCTCCAGCGTGCTGGAGCATGGGAGCAGATAAATGGGGCCACGCAGAAAGGAAAATAATGGTTTAAAAAATAAAAGCAGAATAATGCTCAGTGCTCTGTGCACTGTTTTTTTTAATGCAGCCCAGCTGCAAGCGCTGCAGCTCTGCTCTGCTTCCCACACCAAGTCAAAACAGTGCTGCAGGATGGGGTCCGAGCAGGCCCTGCCATTGCCGTTCCGCACGCGGAGGTCAGCGGGTCAGCACCTGTGGTCGCACAAGCTCCCAGTTAGATGTGCCGTGGTCTCTGGCATCACGGGGTGAACCTTGGCCGAGGCCTGGACGACAGCCCAGGAGAGAAGGGACTCGGGTAAAGCGAGGGTCAGGGTGTGAGTGGAGAGGGGAGAGCAGTCCCACGGCAGCTCAGTGTTCTGTGGAGACCTTGGTGGAGCAGGAGGACGACACAAGGAACCTCCTGGGTAGGCTGCTCTGAAGCACATGGGCTACAAACAAAAAAGAAGACACACATAAATCCACCAAGTGACAACACTGCAAGTCACTTCTCACCAGGCAGGATGAAGAGAGGAGAGGCTTGCCTCTGAAGCCTTGCATCACAGCAAGAAACTGCCTTAAGGTATCACAAAACCAGCCCAGCACACTCTGAGCAACGCTTGGTGGTTCTGCACGGCCTGCTTGGCATTATTCACCCATCACTGTGCAGGAGATGAGTGGCTCGGGGTGAGTCCTGCCCAAAGAGATTATTACACTTGTGCTAGGGATGAGGAGGAGGTTACTGCTGTGGGAAATCACTATTCTCCAGGGTAAAGAAGAAAGCAATTGTCTGGATGAGAAACTCCCATCAGGAGGGATGAAGGCAGCCAGCTGCCAGCACTGTCTCTACCCTGGAGCTGGGTGCAGATCCAGAGTCCCCACTAGGGCACAGGATGCTGCTCTGCCATGGCACCTGGAGCCAGTTGAGGCAAACAGCCACATCTAAATGTTACATCTCCATGTGGACCTTCGCTTCTGGGACGCCCTCGCTGACCAACAGCCCAAGTGAGGCAGTGCAGCAACACACGAGTGCACACCGATAGTGCCCAGTGAGCACCGCCGTGCTGTGGCCCAGAGGCTGCAATCCACACTCCCCATGTTTACCTTAGTGTCCCAGTTGCTATTTAGGCAAGAGCATCATCTCTGTCATCAGCAAAGCCACCACCTCCCAGGACTGAGCACGCAAACCCTTGCTCGCTGCCAGAGCTCTTGGCCAGTCGTTTTCCACCATGCTGCTGCCCAGAGGGAAACCTCCTCCTCCTTCCTGGGCCAGGGCCAGACCCCGTTGCAGGGAAGAGCATCGAAGCAGGGCTCAGCACCATAGCTACGGGCTGGGGGACATCCCCTCTTTTGGGCTCCTGAAAAACATTAAGCCAGGAGCAAAAGGGGACTCCGGGAATTTATACACTTGCCAGATGCCTGCGATAGCCATGGATCATGCTCCTGGGGGTCAGCCCTGTCCTTACTAAATCACCCAGGGCAGATCTAAGTGGCGTGAGGCTTTCGGGGTGCTGGAAGGCAGCTGTGATTTAAAGGGGTGGAGAGGAGGAGCGAGCTGCGCAAGCGGCCAGCCTCTAAAGCGTAGGGGATCACAGGACAGGGCGGAGAGGCACAAACGTCCGTCCGGATGTGGAGCTGCTGGCGAGGAAGCGGCCAGATGGGATGGAGGAAGGCGAGGTGAGAGGCAGATGAGAGCAGAGAGGAAGAGAGCTGCTTCTGGGTCTGGGGAGCAGGAGGCTGCAAAAGGGGCCGTCTCAGGGAGGGGTTTTGCTTCACAGGGCAGCGATGTGGCCTCGGGTTTCTGCCCTGTGGATGAGGGGGGAGCAGCTGTGGGGCCAGCCTCAGCCCAGGGAGGCTGCAGAGCCACTATGAAGCTGGGAGGGAGGGATCAGGAATAAAAGAGCCTTCTGAGGAAGGAGGTCAGCAAAGCCTGTGAAAATTCTCTACCATATCCCTCTGGTCACAACAAGCTGCGATAGGATTTCCGCTTAAGTGTGTCCCATGAAGCGGTAAATCTTTGGACTGAGAGTCTCCTTGCTCACCAGAAAGCCACTCTGCCTCACCAGCCGTCCTCTGGGATGGCTCAGTCATGTCCCTGCCATGTCATCATCACACTCCGGGGACACTGCAATGAAACACATTCCTTGGGCTACAATGGGGCAGGGCCAGGCCTGGGACAAATGCTGTTCATTTTGGGCATTTTTCTCCTCACTCAGCAACTGGGGTTGCTCTGAAAGCAGAACTCAGTTTTTGGGGTGGCTTTGCCCCAGTAGTAAGTGGGGCAGAGCTGCAAAAGGGCATCGCACTCGTGCTCCTGAGGAGGGTTCTTAGTAAGAGCAAATGGGAAGGGAAATGATAGACAACTGGGGTGGGGCCCAGAAACTGGGAATTTCCATGTCCTGGGACATGACTTGCTGAGGGACCCCAAATGCTGCAGGTAAAAGGTGGGAAACTGGAGAAAGTGGAGAGTTAGATAAAGTGCTGGAATGGAGTGCACTCCCTCGCCTGCATCTGCCCCTGGCTCCAGCAAGGAGAGAAAGGATGGCTGAGATTCATTAAATAGAGACAGGAAAACCTTGCTTAAGGAGCTGTCTGGGAAAGGGGCCATTTCGGGCCTGCTGTATCCAAGTGCCAGGGATTTGAGGCCAGAAAAGACAATTACTAAATATTCTTCTGGGCTCTGCCGTGCAGCGAGCTGCTCTCAAGCACACCAGTTACAGAAAATCAAAGGCAGCTTAATGGTGCTTTTCTGCTTGGGATAGGAGACCAAGCTGGCTCCATCAGGAGAACAGAAGGAAGAAGATCCCCCAAAAGAGCAGTTCTCCTTCTCATACAGCAGCTCAGAGCACTGACCTGATGGTGCAGTGAAGCCAGGGCAACTCCAGCTGCAGGGAGGGCACCGTGTGTCCACAGCCGTGCTGAATGACGTGGGCAGCAGGAACAGCAAGAGGGATGGAAAAAGGGACTTCTTGGTTCTCTTGGTCTACCTGCTCCTGTCATAAATCTGTTGGATGAAATCTGAGGAGAAGCTGGAGCAGTGAGGAGAACAGGAGATACTGCTCTCGCCCACAGAGCCCTGTTGCTCAGTGCAGTGGAATGCAGGTTGGCACCACCAACCTCCAGCAGAGCTGCTGCTGTGGAGAAAGACCGGGAGCTTCTGCCTCTGCCATTCACTGCACTGAGCTGAGAGCCAGCTCCAGGAGCGGGTGAAGAGGGCTCTGCCCTGGATCCCCAACCACTGCTCCACCACTATCAGCACTTGCCCAGGCTGGCAGTAGGGACACATCTCTGATCCTGAGGCAAAGAAACCAGGAGCTGGGGGTTCTATCCCTCCTGTCCCATTTTGCCGCCTGCCTCACCGCTCCGGATTGAACCTTCAGCCCTGGAAAGTGCAAAAAACATAAATAAGAAACGTTAGTCGGTGCTCTACATACAAACACCCTTCTTTGCGTACCACACGCTCAGCACTTTTGGTGAAGGAGGACGCTGTGGTTTTGCCTCCGTGCTGCTGCCACCGACGCAGCGCAGAAAAGCCACAGAGCTCCAGATAAATGTCCTGAAACAGATGAAATGAGCCAGGAACACCTGATACTCATTCCCACAAGGTTATGGTAAAGGTTGGGAAGCGAAGGAAGTGCGGCACTGGCATGCTGGCAGCAAATCAAAGCAAATGACATTAATTAAAGCATATGTTAGGAATAGGAAATTAGGCTAAAGCAACATTTCATCTACGGCGTCTTCTCTGGGCACTTTAGAAAGGGTATAAGTTTACTATAGAGAAAGAGAAATGAGGCGGCTGGTGCAGGGGATAGATGTGCGGGAAGTTAAAAGAATTAGAGGAGAGTTTTAAAAGCTTTTGACTCTTCACTCAAGGTCATGTTCACTCCCTGTATTTATTTTGAACCGTGAGTGAACAGGAGGACTGAGAGCACTGGCGGGGATCCTCAGGCTAACGCACATTCTGATGTCCTCTGTCAGGGGGCTCAGCCCCAAAACCACGACCCTCCACACTCCTCCCTGCCCAGATGACCCAGGCACAGATGGCCCTTCGCTATCATTGGCTCCTTATTGTGAAAACACTCGTTCTTTCCCAGTTTTGCTTTTCTCCACCTCACTCAGTCCCAGAACTTACCAAAGCTTAGTGCGCTGCCCTGAGCACCCAGGGACAGGGGCACTGCTATTCCCTGTGCAGAAGCAAAACTGAGGCACAGCACAACTGACAGTCCTGGGCATGTGGCAGATGCAGGGCTGGGGGCACCGGTCAGGGCTGCAACCCAACCCCGTGGGGGAAGCATGACCAGCCTGCCCCCACAGACCCTCCCATGCCGGGTTTGTCTCAGCCATGGGCCCTTCTTCCAGCTCCCACCCTTGGCACTGGCAGTGATGTTGCAGTCCCAACCCCCTGGGCATGTTCCTAGAGCCATACTGTGCCATCCCAGGTCACTTAGATCATTTAATCAGTCCTTTCAGGGCCACCCCCCTCTGTGCCAGGGCCAGCCCACCACCATTTCAATGCTCCACATGGCCTCCAAGCCAGCTCATTGCAAACACTGGTGCCTCGTAGCAAAAGGCATCAGGGACCCAGATGTCCCCGTGGTGGAGGGGGTGACATCCCCACTGCCGAGGCTGTGATGTGCATGGAGGAGGAGTGGGACAGCCTTTTCACCCAGCGTCCCTCACCTTCCCCACTGCCTCCACCGTGCAGCTCGGGCTGCTGCGGCGCGCACAGGGGAGCGACGGGCAAAGTCAACGCTTGAATAATGAACTCTGAGTGAGAGAAACCGGGCAGCAGCCTGACCCTTGGCGTGCTCCTCCTGCACACCACTCTGCTCCCAAACCGGCTGCTATTTTTCCCCCGGAGCCATAAATTGCAAGCTGGGGCCGGCAGCCCTCGTACCGTCGCCCGCTGCCTCCCCACCGCGGGTGTCCCTAGGATGAGTTACGAGGAGCGAGCGCCGCAGCCAGGGCTTCGCTCCAGAGACCCAACACGAGCGAGGTAGCGCCGCTCCCTCCACATCCACGCGCCCGAGCCCTTTTCTTCCCGTTCCCACTGGGGACGATACCGCCACCTTGGTGGGGTTCACCCCATGGGACCCCCTCCACTTCCCAGCTTTCCAAGGAGGGCTGGCCGCAGTGCGGTGTTTACCCAGGGTGAGCAGGCAGATGGCTTGTTGACAGCTTCAGGAACACCTTGGAGCAGTTGTGGCGATTCCTGAGATCCATTGCTTCCCATTTCAATTCACACATCATGATTTCTAAACCTCAGCTTGTACCTTCCCGGCAGAGCTCCCCACCTCCGCTCTGGCTGTGTGCACTCACCGCCGGCTTGGGAGTGACGGAAAAGGAGGACCTATAGCAGCAGCCGCCATCCTGTCTCTGACACCACCTCCTTCAACGGCCTGAAGCGAGTCCGTTCCCCTGCCAAAGATAAGGGCACAAGAAGAATGGGAGGAGCACAGGGGCTGAAAAGCACTTTGAGGGTGTAAGGGGCTGTCAGGTGCTTCTTAGGGATGAATAATTCTTTTCCCATCACCTTTTCTAGTTGAATAATGGATGCAACTGTACAGACTGAAAAGAGGGCAGTGGGGTCTGAGGTTGGCACATGTGGGTCTCTCCTGCTCTTGATGCAGAGCATCTCCACTGGGGACATGCCCCTGTCATCAGCTGCTGGGGACCAGCACTTGAGCCATCCCCACTGGGCTGCAGGAGCCTGGCCAGCCCTCAGGACCAATTGAGATGGGCTCACACAGGCAAAAAAGGAACTGGGACAGATTTGGTCAGCAGGAGCCTCCCCACCCAGGGTGGCCATTGACCCCCACCATCCCCTGGGGAGTTGCTCTCAGGGCCTGGTGGGACCCCCAGAGCTGGCTGCAGTTGGAATGGCCTCTGTGCTCCCATCAAATCCCTCAAACAAGTGAGAGCCAGACCATCTCACACTTGTATACATTCCCCTGTCCTCCCTGTGCTGCTGTGGTAGAGTCCTGGCCTCAGGGTGATAAAGGAGTGTGTTTTTCCAATTAAAAGAGCCAAATGCATTTTCCTGCCCGTATTTAGTCCAGCCTAACATACTATGTCTACATTTTAACCTTGAAGAAGCCTCTAGAGACGCTGCAAAATAAATCAATACTAGCCCACGTGCTGGAGAACAGAACCAATAAATAACTTCAAAACAGCTTTTCTGTTTACTGTATGAAATTCCCATTCCTGGCCACGCTCTTCAAAACAGCCCCTCAGAATAAAACAGAGAAGAAAACCAAGCCCCCGAGCTCTCCATCAGCGGCGCAGCGTGAGACTCACCGGCCAGGCAGAGCTGGTTTCAGGTTGCAGGTGCAGGGCCAATTCTCCACTGACCTCTGAGCTGGGATTTGGGATTGAGATGACCTGCGCAGCAACTAAAAAATATTAAATAAATATAAAACACCATTGAAAACAAAACAATACAGTCTGTGTGGCTGCTTATAGTACCGAAGCAAAATTAGCACCTGGGCACGTGGATGTATCCTTAGCCTGGTCCTCAAGTCCTGACCCACAGCTCTATGTGCTGCACCCAGGGCCTCTCTGCTCCTGGAACCCACCCCACAGGGGCCTGTGCCCCATGAGCAGTTGAAGGATTTTACCTGGTGTCCTTGATGTGTCCCCAAATGTGTCAGACAGTGAGGGATAACCACAGCCCTTGACCTGCTGCTTCTGCTCTTCCCAAGTCACCTGGGCTGGACGGGAACTCCCCAGTTCTTCCTTCTGTATGACAATAATAAATGTGTCTTTAGCTTCAGCATGAAATAAGATTTACAGGAGTTATTTTTATTATTAAAAGGAAACTTATTTTATTATTAAAAGGAAACTTAAAGGCATTTTTCTGCACCCTGTTGCAGAGATGTCTCTTGTGGGAGGCAGGTGGATCCACAGGACCCTGGCAGGGAGGTGTTCTCCTGGACTGGGCACACAGCGGTGTGCAGGCAGCAGGGACCTGCCTGTGCCTGTGGGGGTTTGTAAACCCTTCCTTGCACACACTCAGCAGTGGGATAGGCTGCCAATAGCCAGCATTGACATTACCAGCCTGTGCTGGTGATGCCAGAGCTGAAGGGAACACAGGGTGGGCTCAGGATGCACAGGGGTATCGCCCCTGGGGAGAAGCCCACAATGTCCCTTACACGGGACACAGCACAGCGGGCTACTGTGCTGCTTTGGATCGCCTGGAACAGACAGAGCCCCAGGCAGCTGCAATGGCAAAGGTGGCTAAAAGCAACTCTGTTCCTCAGCCTCCCACCCGAGCATGGTGAGCATGTAGTATCTCCAGGGAAAACCCATCTACTGGCCAGGGGATAAATTTAAGCCATTTTCTTCATCTCCTGTTTCTGTTCCCCTCCCCTGATGCTCCCTGTTGTCAGCGTGCATCATGCAGCCAGGACAGCTCTATTAGTCATCCACTTAATGACTGGAAAAAAACACACACAGCCTTTATTAGCAGGGCTGAGCCGTGCACGCACAGTCCGCTCCGGGAGGACAAGCCCTGGCAGGGTGGGGTAACCTGATGGAAAAGCAGCCAGGCAGGGGAAGCAATGCCATGTGGGTTCCATGGGACTGGCCCTAGAAGGAAGCAGGTTTGTTTTTTTTTTACATGGAGATTCAAGAGAGAAATCTCTGCTATCCCATCTCTGCTGGGAGCTGCTCCTCCCAGAGTGGGATACGTGTTTCCTTAGGGGCAGAAGCAGTTGTCATCTCTCTGGGCTGGGCTCTGCCTCTAAAACACTGACCACATCCCAGGAATTCCAGATGATCTTCCCTGAGAGCTCCTAGCAGGGAGGAGCAGGAGTTAATCATGTCAGAAAACTCAGTGCAACCAGTATAGTATCAGGGTTCAGACCAGTTTGTCACCCAGCCCTGCGTTCAGTTTTTCAGAGCAGCTCAATTTCCACCAAGCCACTGAAAGTCACTGAGCTTTCAGACAGCAGCAAACTCAACACTGAGCTCCTTCACAACTATTCCTTCAAAGCCACATAGGAGAAGGTGCCAAGCATCGGAAATCCCAGCGCTACACCCACCTGCACAACTTTTATCTCCAAAGCCGAGGTCAGAAGGACACCAAAGCCCTTCAGCCACAGCTCCTCTTTACCCCGTGCCTAGAAGAACCCAGAGCAGGATGGGCTGTGCCTACTGCAAGTGTGAAGGTGGAGTGGCCTCAAGAACTTACGGCCAGAAGGGTCCATGTCCCCTGAGTGACCACAGCACGCAGATGTGGATGTCCCAGACAGCAAGGGAAGAGGAGACAACCTCACAGTGCCACTGGCCCAGCCACAGGCATGGTGAACGTCACACTCATCACATACCTGTGAAAACACACCACGGATATCAAGCGGACAGATTTAGCAAGCATGGGGCCTTCTGTTGTTCCTTACATTTCAGGTCCATGTCCCCACCCCTTAAATGCTTTATATTATTTATTACATTTCATTTAACCCCAGCCAGGTCCTCCAAATAAAATTTATTTTGCAGCTGTCATTCAGGTTTACTCCAGCCTTAACCTCGTAATCCTATTGATTCCCTCATTATTCTCAGAGCACGGGATTGATTTCATGCCTTCTGTGTTATAGAGAAGCCTTTGCTCATTAATCTCACACACATTTACAAACAGTCGATCCTGGTCGTTCATTATTTTCTCATTCTCTGCACAGACTCACAGGCATTCTCAACTTGTCAGCTTTGCCTCCTTATTTTGGAGTATGGATGGGGAGAGTACCTCATTCCTTTCCTAAAGGGCATCCAGCCTGCACCCTTGGGCTCTGCACCCTGAGGCAAGGTGATGGGTTCCTATCCAGAAGCAGGGTCATGCTCTGCATCACCCTCAAGAGATGCCCCAGGACTGCATCTCACTCAGCTGTGGAAAAAAAACAAACAAACAGAGAATCAGGACAACTCTAGGACCTTGAGGGCCTCCAGCTCAACCCTCTGCGGGCACCAAGGAGCACTTCAGAGCCAGACCACGATGCTCAGGACTCAACAACCACCTTGTCCATGGGGCAGCAGTACCTGTCGCTGGGGACAGTGCTCTGACTGTATGGTACACACGCGTGCACGCCTCCAAACACAACAGAAGTGTGTTATTTATCCAGTGTGATTAATCACCCCGAGTATTTAATATAGCCCCATCGGAGAGCACAGCGCTTTACAGTATATGGAGGAAGACATGACCTCTGTCATAGAGGCTTAGAATAAAAAATAGGCAGACACTATAGTTCAGACAAGTAATAAATCCCCGCTGAAGGGCCAATCTCAAATATTTCAGCTGTATTCCCCTCCCGCTATAATATATAATTGTCTTTGTTGGATCAATACAGAGGGGCTTTGTGGAAGGAGAATGTTTTAAGGGAAGATTAATGTAGTGCATTATATATGCAGCTAGAAAAATTTCTAATATTTAACTTCTAGGAGGAGAAGAAAGTTCTGTGTGATCAAATCCTCCCTTCCAGGATGAGAACACAGCACATGGTGGGTGCTGGTGGGCAGTGGTGTGAGCACCCCTCGGTCCTGGGGAGGGCCGTACACTGGCATGGGAAGGATGGCAGCATGGGCTGCTATTTCTCTTGCCTGGACGTGCTGGGCCGGCACAAACTGTCTCATCCCTCAGCCCTGCTCTGGCCCCACCGGGGTTTTTCGGCAGATTTTGCCTCATCACACCTACCGGCAAGGCTGGTTGGTGTGAGGCTGACGCGCCGTGCGGCAGCAGCACAACTTACCTTCTACATGCAGCCAGCAGCAAGCAAACAGGGCAGCGCAGCAGGAATTATGTGATTTAATATTATCATTTACCCACCATAAACCTCCTGTGACCATTTCCCTAGGTACATACACATGTACACCCATCCATTGCTCAGAGCATCATACACAAATTAACGCTCCTTATCTTACGAAGGTGTCATGACCCAGGGGCTGAACCCTCCCTCCGGTGAGCGGTGCGGAGCCGGCCCAGCCACCTCGGCTAGGTGTGCATCACGCAAAGCGCACGGCTATCATATGGAATAAATTTAAGTGAATCAAGTTTTGATTAAATGCAATAAATTTGATTGATTTGGTTACAAACCCCTCTGTATGATGGTCTGTTTAATTTATTTTTTCATTCTGAGAAGGGATGTTGCATTGATCCAAAACATTAGCTTTGACTACCACCGTAAATTCCCATTTTAGGGTGACCCGCAGAACTCTTATTAATATTTTTACACTTAACCAGCAGTTGCAGGGGTTAACCCTTCAACAACATGCCTGAATTGTGCTGTGGGGGCAGGAGGGGTGACCTGACTCAGCACCAGGGGCTGCAGCCAGCAGGGGAAAACACACATTTTAATCACAGAATGGTTTGGGTTGGAAGGGATCCTAAAGATCACCCAGTTCCAACTCCTGCCATGGACAGGGACACCTCCCACTAGAGCAGGTTGCTCAGAACCTCTTCCAGCCTGGGCTTAAACCCTTCCAGGGACAGAGCATCACAACTTCCCTGTGTGATCTAATGCCACCACTGCAAAGCCACCAGCCCTTCAGCAGCTCCTAAACCTGGTCCCAGGACCCCTCAGAGCCAGGGCAGTTGGTGTCAATGCCAAGTCAGTGACTACTCCAAGCTACTCTGGCAGATGGGAACGTGGCCCAGATGCTGCCATAGCATGTCCAGAGCAGGCTGTTTGCCCTCTGAAAGCCAACAAACCCCAGCAAACTGCTCATCCTCCTCACCATTTGGACCAACACTACTGCAAGATTTCCTTACAACAGCTTCTATATCTTTCCTTTTAACAAGAGGGGGAAAAATGCCCAAATTTTTTTTTATATTACTAATAAATTGAAAAAATACTTCATGTCTTCAATATATTTTCAGCTTACTGCCATAGTCAGTATCTTGATTGTTATGTATATTTTATAAGCAATGTCAATGATAACCAGATTTAGCTGTAGGTTTCTCCATAAATACCGTATTATCCATCAAAAGTGATCTCTGGTAACACAGTGTCATTAAAAATAAAAAGTATCAGGGAAACACCAAATGCAAAAAGACTAAATGGCTTCCAAGCACATCTTGGAGATACTGAAATTTCTGAGGGTTTATTTGGAAGACAGATAAGCTGATTTTTAAGACACATTTTAGATAGATCCCACACTCCCAGTATCCACAACGCCCTGAAGAAACACACGAGATCACTATGGGAAACTATCTAAATAGCCCCAAAGAATTTTTTTGAAACTTTGACCAACAGTCAACAGAAAATACTACAGAGTCCTGGGTATGACAGCTTGGGAGGGTTTGGTTCTTGGGTGCCAGGGGCACAGTAGGGCTGGATATCAGATCTCCACGGGAGCCACTGTGGCTGCAACAGATGATGGATCTGCAAACAGCCCCACAGTGCAGCTCACTGGATTAATACTCTGACAATCCTGAAGGCACCAAATTCAGTCTATGTATTACTAAATAATTTAACTCATGATGAAATCACTGGCTTAGCAGGCTCCAGATGAGGAGTCTGAGCAGGACATGTGTTATGAGGGCATCTCTAAATACTGAATTATTTAGAGGAAGTGTTTCTGCTGTCCTCTCTCCAACCCAATTAAGCTATATGCTTAATTGCAAATATAGCTATATGCTATATTGCCAAGCACACTGTCCCTATTGTCACGTAACAGTGGGATCTGAGACTGGGTTTGGTGATGTTTTAGGGAGAAGTCAGCTGCAGCAAGGACTTTGCGTAAGATTTTCCTACAAGAGTCCAGTCCAAGGAGGAGTTGAATGTTCTGCCCTTAAGCAAAGATGGAAGGAAGCAGCTTAGTCCAGGCTAGGGTTTTCTGTAGGAACAGATCCAAGGCCCTCACCTTTTCCTTCTTTCTGGAGGGAAACAGCACAAATTGACCCAAACTCACTCCAGCCTGCAAGTCCCCTATTAGGCAAATTTTAGTCTCATTGCAAGCAGATCTCTCACTCACCACAGTTACCTTTTATGAGTCAAACAGTTTGTCCTCACTGAAGTCATGTCCACGTTATCCAGTGGTGCTCTGCAATGAGAGTGATCAAGGAAATGCATCCAAATCACTTGTTAAACAACTCAGCACAGCCCAAAACACCAGGACACTTTCAACTCACAACCAGTTCTCAGCTCTCTAACAGCACCTGGAGCAGGGCTGGGCTGCAGCTGTTAATTAAGGAATTAATGATTGCTCTACTATTAATTCACAAATTAAAGAGCTCTGGGTTTCCCAGGATCCTGTAGATGTGACACAGGAGGAGATAAACCATCATACCTCCAATCTCCAGCTATGCAGGGGTGTGCATGGATGGGTGGCAACACCCAGCAAGCCCCACACTACAGCTCTGGAAACAAACCCCCCCAACACTGAGGCCAAGGCAGCACAAGCGGCTTGCTTCCCTTCACCCTGGGCAGGAGCCTGGAAGAGCCTCAGCTCAAAGGCAGCAAAGCATTTTCCCATGGCATGCTGGCTTTCTTGCTTTAAAAAAAAATAATTAAAAAACCCCAAGCTTTCATAGACCCTTTTCATCTAATATTTAATGTGCAAGAGTTTCTGCATGCCCAGGTTAGGTAAACATTAGAGAAGATTGTTTATAGAAATTATATACAGAGCAGTGCTGGTTTAATTTATCAAAAAAGGTTTTGTTGAAGTAAATTCATTTTACAATGTAACCCACTTAAACCTGTTGAGGGACTGACCTTGTTTAAACGAACCCATTTGTGCTTCACCTCAAAGGACAGCTCGAGCAGCACCACGATACCATCTCCCAGTGTAAATATTCCTTCATGCTCCTGGACCTCAGGACCTCACTGGCAGCAGCTCTGCCAAGGAGAGGGGTGCCTGGGTTAGTGGTCTCCACAAGGGCTGGGCAGGATGCGGCCATGGGAGGGTTTGGCCACCGATGTGACGGTTTAATCACAGAAGAAATGCTTCCCTCACCCACCAAGAGAGATGAGGAGCAGCGGGGGTCCAGGGGTTGGGGTGACACAGGGTGTTGCAGGAGAAACGCTGCTCTGGGCAGCTTGAATTGGGAGGATGAGGGATGGGGAGAAGCCTCCAGCCTCTGCCTGCCCCCCTGCTTTGCTGTTGGATTGATGGCTATTGACATCACTGTTATTAACTTGACTGATTTGCTCATTTGGGGAAATCAAAGAAAATAAGCCAGTAGCCATTTTTCCCCTCTCCTGAAGTTTATTGCAAAGCGGGGAAAAAGCAGAATCTCTGCTCTCGCCTCCCCTCTGCTGGCTCCCGCCGGCTGCAGCACTTCAGTCCAGTTTTGTCCTGATTTAAAAGAGGGAAACCCAGCGACGCAAATTCGGAACTGCACAGAATACAGGGAGAAAAAAAAACATCGGCATTTCTCCCTCCTGGCATAGGTCGGATTAACCAGTGGAAATTAATGCTAGAATATTGAATGGAGAACTGCTTTTATGAATGAGCAGATGCAGTAATTTGAAGAATGTGGCTCTAAGAATTAAGCTTAGTACAGAGCAATACTGGGAAGCACAATCCATCCATCCATTCAAGAGGTATCAGCCAGGTACAGGGCTTTGTGCAGCTCCCAGAGTCTGGCCCAATGATATTTATACCCAAAATTCCAGAAAAAAACCAACAAAAATAACCAACCAAACAAAAAAACAACGGGAAGAAAGGCAGGGATAAACTGCGCTTTGGAAATGCTCTACACAAAATCCACCAAGGCATAATTAATATTGTCTAACAGAGGGAGTGGTTTGAAATTACATGGGAAAGGTGGATAAAACCTGGAAAGCATAAGAGCCAGCTCTGATTTCAAAGTCCATGGGAGCATTCCAAGGCAGAGCTTTAAAATTAGAAACAGCATGCAAAGTTACTTTTCCATTGAAATGTCATGTTTTCCTTGAGAAGAGGTTTTTCCATCTCAAGAACGTGTTTTGTCACCAAGCAGTAAGTGCACTTATCTGAGCAGATTTGCTGAAGCAAGAGCTCTGAGGAAAAAAGGAACAATTGCATCTGGGTGCTCAAACAAATAAAGACCAAGAAGAGTCTAGACCATATGTTTCCATCCAGGGAGGTTTGCTGCTCATCTTCTATGTATTGGGGGAAGAAAAAAAAAAGTCCTATTCATCTATCCTTAGGCAGCTCAGGTTTCCACCTTGGCCCCTCTGCTTCCCTGAGCTGCCCATGCTGCTCCTTTGGGGGCATTGAAGACACCCCATGGTGCCCAGAAGGGTGTTTGGGAGCTTATTGCCAGAGAGCAGATCCAGCTTGTACCAGAGTCTGCTGCATATCTGGTATTTCTCACTTGAAGAGCCAAAAAGGAAGAGCGAATACAACTGCTGATTCCAAGAGTCTTTCCAGTAAATCCACAGAATGACCACCTGCTGAATCCAGGTCCTGCCTCCAGCCTAAACCACAAGGTTCAGACCCTCAAGCTCCTGCCCAAAGCAGCAGTTTTGGGACAAGAACCACTTGTGCATGGCCTGGGATGGAGCGGAATCCACCCCCAGCCTTGACTCAGACCTCAGGAGAACCCCAGCACTTCGGGCTACGGTCCCTCTGTACTGATGAGGATCCACCAGCATTCCCCAAGCTGTGATGGATATAACCACCACCCTGATGGCAAACACCATCTCAGGTCTGCTAGGCACTGCGCTACTCACCATCCTCTCATTTCCAGATGGTCTAAGGCCACAAATAACACAAATTCTGGGGGGACACCAGGGATCTCACAGGGTGTATGTGACAGTTGGTGGCACCAGCTGCTCCTGGTGTTTGTTCCCGGTCACACTAGAGTGTTACAAAGGGACAAGAAATGTAGGTAAGTAAGAATATAAAAAAGCGGCTGCAAAACTCTGGGAGGTCACCAATCCTTGATTTAGAGGTGGCCACACTCCCTAGTGCAAGGCTGAGCTTTGTGCTAGTGGGACAATAAGGGTCTGGAAAAAGAGCATCCCTGGTACCTCCCCCACAAGCGGCCCTGGACCACCATGCTGTACTGGGAAGCCACAGACCTCTTGCTGGGGCAGACTCCTGGTGCACAGGGGGGTTGCTGGAAGTGAGATCCTCCCAGTGCCTGGGGATGTGGGTCCCATGGGGCCAGCAGGTGGGACACAGCCTTCCCTCTCCCTCTGGGCTGCCCTGAGACAGTCCCGCTTTGAAGCTGTGCCTGGGCTGGCGGCAGCATCAGTGCTGGAATAAAATGGCTTTTAAACTCAGAGTGAGATGAAAAGCAGCCGGAAACACATCTAACGGGTGACTGGAGGGCTAAGCCTGCTTTTCTCATGCTCGCTTATCCCGGGCTGCTCTGCCAGAGCCCAGGGTCCCTGGGGAGCAGCTTTCTCAAGCTCTGCTGACTGCCCCAGTCCTTTGCTGCTTGCATCCCTCCTCTGTCGAGAGGTGAAACGACAACAGATTTTCAGCAGGGATGTAAAAAACCCACTTTTTGTCATTAAAGCTCCCACGACATTTCCTGTTGCAACTCCCAGGATCGCAACCCAGGCCCTGAAGCACCAGCTGAGGTGCTTCACCCCAGGAGCAGCTGTGGTTCTGGAACAAGGGATAATCCTACAATGCTTGTCGGAGCAGTTTGGGAGAAGAAACAGGAAGAGACCCTGAAGCCTGTCACTGCCAACATTCAGCAGGCGTGCACAGCATGGCACCAACGGAAGAAAAACCATTCCCTTCCCCAAAGCACTGCAGGCAAAACCTGAAGCTCCCATATTTTCCAAGCACTGACCAGACCTCTGCTGCTAAATTCTTAACTGAACACTCTACAAACCTTTGCTGAGCCAGCTCCATTCTCTGTGGCAACAGGCCACCGGCCAGTCAGGAGTAAGACACAACCAAGACGAGAGCTACTGGGAACCAGCCCCACAGGGCTGGTGCTGAGCCAGAGCAGAGCACGTCACCATCCACCCACTGCTTAACAAGGGGAGACACCAGCAGCACCCCTGGGCAACAGCAGCTGAATCACTGCGCTAACAGAGCCACCACAGCTTTAAATCAGGTTTAAAATAGCAGAGGACCTTGAATGGCTTTTTACCTATTAGATTTCTGCTCCCCTGCCCGTTAAGCTTGACAGCAACAGCTCTGAGAAAAGCAAACCCCAAACGCCACAGCTCTGCAGGGGCGCAGCCATGAGGGCTGAGCACCCACAGCAGCAGCTCAGAGCTCACTGGGAAGAGTTTCTTCTCCCAGAGACCATCCAAGACCCCTGCAAGGGGCTTTAGGAGCACAAGAGGCCAGGAGAAGCACGGATGTAATGAGATTTGTGCTAATTCACATGATTGTTTATAAGAACAACGCCACACTAAGCCTGTTAAGCCATTCTGGCTGGCTGGGGCTATCTCCTCTCAACCCGGGAAAGCCGCTGCTCGGCTGTGCATCCTCCAGAGCCTGAGGTTTGCTCAAAGAAGCTGGGCCCACATATTTCCTAGGAGAACACAGTGTGCAGGGAGAAATCTTTACCATTTCTCCTAACCAGAGCCCTCAAAAAAGAAAAAATCTCACTCTGATTTGATGAAAATGCCCTCCCCACACAGCACCATGCTCCACGACCCAGCAAAAGCAAGCGGTGTGTCCTTGAATGCTCTGCAGGGCACATGCAGCTGGGATAGCAAAGCAGGAGCATCTCCAGGGCTTTTCTGCATCCTACAGCTGCAAATTCACCACCTCTGGTCTTCTCACTGACTTCTTGATCAAGAATTTACAGCACTAAAAGGTGGCTGAAGCAGCACATGGGGTCCACCCAGCAGTAACTCACTCCCAGTCCCATGGGTCACAGCTTGCACAAACCAGTGGCATCTCCGAGATGTGCCTGACTTTCCTCCCACCACCCTGATGGAAGATGATGCTGGTAGTGTGTGTTCCTTTTTCTCCCCTTTTTTCCCCCCTTTCCTTAATTGAAAATCATCTGAGCCCTCCTTGCAATGCTCCAAGAAAGAGGAAAACTCTACCCCAGTAATCAGCCCCGTGGTGCCAAAGAGTCTGCACCAAATTCAGCTCCGGCCTCCCCGGCTCTGGGGGAAGCAGACATAAATACGGGTCTCTAATCTCAGACACACTCACTGATAATCTGCTCTGCAATTTGCAGATAGTCTGAGCGCTCACAGGCTCCAGGGACACACGGGGAGGGCAGGGGGAGGCAGGACTCAGGTCGTCTCCAAGGGTTTGGTCTGGTTGTGCATCTTTCTGGCAAACCACCCACAGTACACATGGCCACCGAGGCCTGATCCTTTGTCCCCAGAAGTGGGAGTTTTGGCCCTGGATTTGTGGCAGTTGCTTGGGAAATCATAAACAGCCCTTTCCCATTCTGGAGGCATTACAGGCATCAGTGGAGTCTCAAAACAGCTGGACCTCACAGAGGGGAGCACTCAGATGGGGGTGGTGGAACAACCCCCAGCCCTGAAATGAGGTCTCAGCAAACCATCCCACCTTAGAGTTACAAAAGACATTTTTGGGGTTTCTTTTGCCACAAGGATCCACACTGGAGTATCCCAGGCTCAGGGTCCCTCCAACCATCCCTGCCTGAGGGACCTGGGCCAGCAATGAAGCACCTTCCAGTGCTCCCCATGGTTCCTGCCTACAGCGGTAGGCTTGCTTGGCCTCTCTCACAGCCAGAGCAACCTCATGCCACAGCCCACACTCAACCAAGACCAGTCACAGCACTCACCAGTTACCCCAGTAAGAGGGACTTCTTCCTCTCTTCAACAAATGGGTCAAAAGGGGGAAAACATCCTCCTATTCCCATAGTGGAGCAGAGACACAGAACCCCACCAGCCACCTGGGATAAAGCAGGATTTCCCCTTGGCTCACCAGAGCACTGCATGTGGCAGCATGACCATTATTCCAGGAAAGCCAGTATTTCTGCTAAGTTCTCCAGCTAACCCAGGAAAGAGGGCATTTCATGGAGGCAAAGGGCTCCAGCTGCCTGGTTTGTCAGCCTGAGGTTGGTCCTGACCCAGAGGGATGCATCTCTACTTGAAAACAACTGGGAAGAAATGAAAAAAAGCAGTCCAGCTGGGATAAAAGTCCCTGCAAACACTCCCTCTCGTGGAGAGCAGCTCTCCCACTGTCTGGGAGACCAGGAGAGGTCCTGTCCCAAACACTGCTCCCGCTCTGAGGGAATGAGGGGTCCATGGGAGTCTGGTGACACACTCCCCTCATAGCACTGAGCACCAGCAGGGACCTCCCCTGTGAGCTGGGGCAAGTTGGGGCTGGCTGCACAGTCATACCCATCACTCAACGATCTCGGACGCTTCCAATAACTTACAAAACTTCCCCTTCATGCTGATATGGGGAAAAAAGTGCACATACATAGCACTTGAGGAAAGAGAGGGAAAGCTGGGGATACCTGTTGGTGTTTACCTTGGCTGAAACCCACTGTGTGCAATTTATCTCTTTTAAAGCCATTTTGAGGGTGTTCCTGAGCCCTGCTCTGGCCTGGGCAGGGAAGGCAGCTCTGGAGCTGGAGCAGAGCAGGGACAACAGCATCACAGCATCTCCACCAGTTCATTATTTCCCAGCCTAGGGAATGATTTCTCAAAAGTCTGTAACTGGCTCCCCCTCAACTGCACAGGATTTTGCACTGACAACACCTTTCTGCTGGGAATCGAGCCAAGATCTCCACAAAGTCATTTTGCAAAGACAATTAGGTAGTCTCTCGACAGCGCTGTCTCATTTTAATTAGATCTTATTTCTAAAGAATTACCGAGCATGCCTGGCACAAGGCTGAAGGCAAGGACCATTACAGAAATCAACGGGAGGCGAAGGACAGATGTACCTGTGCTTACGTCACTGGTTACAGCAATGCCAACTTGGTGAGGGAAAGAACCAGCCTTTTCTTACACAANGGGTACGGCCGCGCCGTTTTGGAGCCGAGGAACAACATCCCACGGAAGGAAAACTCGGGGGTTTAATGCCTTTCTTTTTTTTCTTGTGACCACAGAGTAAAGCGGTGCTGCGCGGCCCGTTACTGTGCCTCTTCGGCGGGGTCTATGGGCAGTTTGCTCCCCTTCTCCGAAGAGAGAAGCGGAGAGGGCAGTTGGGTGGCCCCCGCTGGAGCCTCCGTCCCGTCGGATGTGCCGAGCAGAGACCCGCCGGCGGCGCCGCCTCCTCCCTTCCCGGAGCGGCTCCGGGGAAGGTCTGGGAAAGGGCCCGGGCGGGCGCGGTGGGGCGGCGAGTCCGGTTCTCGCTCGCCGTCACCCGCCGCTNTCCTGCCCACAGCAGTAGGCTTGCTTGGCCTCTCTCACAGCCAGAGCAACCTCATGCCACAGCCCACACTCAACCAAGACCAGTCACAGCACTCACCAGTTACCCCAGTAAGAGGGACTTCTTCCTCTCTTCAACAAATGGGTCAAAAAGGGGAAAACATCCTCCTATTCCCATAGTGGAGCAGAGACACAGAACCCCACCAGCCACCTGGGATAAAGCAGGATTTCCCCTTGGCTCACCAGAGCACTGCATGTGGCAGCATGACCATTATTCCAGGAAAGCCAGTATTTCTGCTAAGTTCTCCAGCTAACCCAGGAAAGAGGGCATTTCATGGAGGCAAAGGGCTCCAGCTGCCTGGTTTGTCAGCCTGAGGTTGGTCCTGACCCAGAGGGATGCATCTCTACTTGAAAACAACTGGGAAGAAATGAAAAAAAGCAGTCCAGCTGGGATAAAAGTCCCTGCAAACACTCCCTCTCGTGGAGAGCAGCTCTCCCACTGTCTGGGAGACCAGGAGAGGTCCTGTCCCTAACACTGCTCCCGCTCTGAGGGAATGAGGGGTCCATGGGAGGCTGGTGACACACTCCCCTCATAGCACTGAGCACCAGCAGGGACCTCCCCTGTGAGCTGGGGCAAGTTGGGGCTGGCTGCACAGTCATACCCATCACTCAACGATCTCGGACGCTTCCAATAACTTACAAAACTTCCCCTTCATGCTGATATGGGGAAAAAAGTGCACATACATAGCACTTGAGGAAAGAGAGGGAAAGCTGGGGATACCTGTTGGTGTTTACCTTGGCTGAAACCCACTGTGTGCAATTTATCTCTTTTAAAGCCATTTTGAGGGTGTTCCTGAGCCCTGCTCTGGCCTGGGCAGGGAAGGCAGCTCTGGAGCTGGAGCAGAGCAGGGACAACAGCATCACAGCATCTCCACCAGTTCATTATTTCCCAGCCTAGGGAATGATTTCTCAAAAGTCTGTAACTGGCTCCCCCTCAACTGCACAGGATTTTGCACTGACAACACCTTTCTGCTGGGAATCGAGCCAAGATCTCCACAAAGTCATTTTGCAAAGACAATTAGGTAGTCTCTCGACAGCGCTGTCTCATTTTAATTAGATCTTATTTCTAAAGAATTACCGAGCATGCCTGGCACAAGGCTGAAGGCAAGGACCATTACAGAAATCAACGGGAGGCGAAGGACAGATGTACCTGTGCTTACGTCACTGGTTACAGCAATGCCAACTTGGTGAGGGAAAGAACCAGCCTTTTCTTACACAATTTCATCCGTTAATACTTCAGGCAACCCAATGTTGCAGAAGACCAACCATCACTGCTTCTGGCTGCTTGTTCATGCTGAGGTGCCTGGGATCAAGTGTTCGCTGCTTCCCGAGAGCTGTGACCAGTACATTTTTGACAGAACCCACAAAACTGGGGACTGGCGTCAGGATGACCTGTGGCAGAGACTGGGCAAAAAGTAGAGGTGCAGGGAGGTTATTGACACACACACACATCCCAAAAACCTTCTGCAGTCCGTAGGAAGCCAAACCCCCCGCATTACTGCGGTGCCGCCGAAACGGGGTTGCTGCAAAGCCGGGAAACTCCCGAGGACCCCCGCCACCGGTCGCCCCTCCGGATAAACCCCTCGAGGAGCCCTGCCACCCATCACTCCCTCCGGGGGACCACAGTGGAGGACCCCGTGGAGCTCGGCCGCCCCCTCCCGGGACACCCCTCGGGGTTCCCCCCGGGACCCCCGCCACCGGCCGTCCTCCCAAACCGGGATCGCCTCCGCGGCGCNCCTTTCCCCTTTCCCACCCTGCCCCAGAGCAAAGCCAGAGCAAACGGTGCCTGCGGCTACGAAGCAGTCTTGCATCAAAATAAACAGCTGCTCTTTTCCTGATAATGATTTTTAACCCCCCCTCAGGCACTCACACAGATCAAAGCGGCTCTGTAGCAACTCTGGGAACCGTGTGACAGGGAACAGCCCGGACGGCTGCTTCCTCCTTCCCGCACCGCCAGCTCATGCCCGGTCGGAACCCCCGCGGGGTTAACGGGCCAGAACCGACTGAGCGAGGGAAGAGGGCTTGGAGACGCCGGTACACGGAGCAAGCACCCGGACAGAGGCTCCGGGGCGGGGAGAAAGTCCAGAAGCAGCCGGCGGGGGACTCACCCGAGCAGGTTGCTGCAGAGACAAGCTGTGCTCCCCACCGGCACTCCCAGAGCGCCCCGTCGGGGCTCAACCCCGTTAACCGGGGAAGGAGGGGAACCACAGCAGCCCCCTGACCTTACCTGGACCAGCAACAGCATAGAGTGGCTGCGCGCCCTGAGCAGCCCTATAAATCATAATCGGGCACAGGTGCGGAGCTGCCTCCGCGGCTGCGCATCCGCCCCCGAGCACGCAGGTGCGGTGGGATGCGCAGGTGCGCAGAGTGAGGGGATGCCTGGCCGAGGGGGGAGGCGGGCTCCGTGGAGACGACCCCCCCCCAACTGCCTCTCGGCGCTGCCCTTTGTCTATTGATCCGCGATCGGGGCCGGCAGACAGAGCGGCGGCCCCGCGGATAATTGGGGCTCGGAGGCCGCGGGGGGGCAGCGCCGGCGGGGCCTTAATTGGCAACCGCAGCCCGGGGCTCGGCCCGCTCCGCCTTATAGAGGCTATGGAGGCAGCGGGGCACAAAGAGCTGCCCGCCCCTCTGCCCACCCCGCTGCCACCGGGCCGGGGCTCCCCTTCCCCGACAGCCGCCCCCCGGACTCGCCCAGCCAGGGCTGGCAGAAGG
>VWZK01012595.1:0-70089 GCA_013396935.1 Baryphthengus martii
CTGGAATACCTCACTGGTCAGTTTAGGGTTCCCTGTTCTGTCTGCTCCTTCCCGCAGGTGCGGCCTTTGACCTTCTGCACCGCCAATATGGTGCACAAGATTCGGCAATGGCCTCAGTCTGCGCACCAGTCCTTGGGAGTAAACATCAAGCCTTATCATTGCTAGAAGCAGACACTGTCTGCAAAAACAGGTCACTACCTTCAGAAAGTGCAATTAGAAGAGATTTAATTGAAAAGTTAAATCACTGAACAGAATTAGTTCTGTTCTAACTCAAATCAGGACAGGAAGAAACCACAAGAAAAAGTTCAGAAAAGCACAATCATGACAACTTAAGAAACATCAAAGATTTTTAGCCGTTTCAATACAGGCTTCACTGTTATCACCTATTACTTGAATACTACACAAATTGATTGCTTTCTTTCCCAGAGCATCAGAAATGGTCACTTTTAAAAGTGCTCAAGCAAACATTTACAAGACAAGTCTCAAATTGATTTTCAGTAATCACGGTGCCTTGAAATATTTCATTTACTATGCTCAAGCACATCAGCCTAAATAGCCCCTCACCCAAGAAGCTAACTGGGCTTTCCCTATCTATCGTATGCCTTAGGACAAAAATGTCTGGTAAAAGAAAACAAGGCACAAGCAACTTGAGTAACACAACTATGAGTAGAGCAACTTTTGAAAAATAATTCAGTAATGTTAGGGCAGTTTTAAAAAGGTAGACCCACATGGTTTTATCTACGTTTAAAAAAAATAAATAAATCCTCTACATACCACAGATGAATATAAACCATTAGGCACACTACACCACTGCCACATCAAGGATAATGTAAGGAAGCTTAAAGCTTCATCGATTAAATCAGTCTTATCTAAGAGAAATATCTACACTATGGCCACATTGCTGCAAATACAAATGTTACTTACCCTGCATGGTCTTAACATCTCGAGTGATACCCTAGTTCATCTCTGCTTCCACCGTTTTCAATCTTGACTGATATTACTACTAAAATTGTGGGAACTGCAGAAACATGCTGAGGAGCCCCTCTGTACATGCCATTTCAGACAGCAGAGTAGGGTTAGAAGTTTCACTAAAAAAGCATTCTAGAGAAGTCTCTGGGCTTTGATGGAAATTCAGAGTCTCTGACTAGGACTATACTGTTTCCTGGTACTTCTAACGGGAGACAATCTAACAAAACTAATCCACACTCTGCTTCCTTGCACTAAACTAAACTTGCAGGTATTCCTGGAATAAGCTTATCCAAGAGTACAAGTTTGCAAGTCTGATCTATGTAGCAACAAGAAACCAACCTGTAAATGAAGAAAACCAACCCAAGTCTCACAACAGCCAACAGCCATCAACCTGCTACTTCCAGTACAGCCCTGGCGTACTGAGCCTAAATAATGTTATCATAGACATGATTACTTTGTTGAAAAGAACACGAATATTGCAAAAGCAAATGAAAAGTTAGTACAAACATGAAACAAGGTTATCCTGCAAACCTCCACTGGAATAATGCAAAAAGCTGGAAGACAAGACCGTTGGAGGACAAACCCGCTCCACCTGCTCTCATGGTCACAGCACAGTCACTTCAACACCAGAGTTTCTCTGTCTTCTTTGCCTCATTTACTCGCTTTGCTGTGTGAAAGGTTGCAAAAGTACTTCAGAGTAAACAGTTGGCACTCATACAGCTAAAAACTATAATCCAGTTCATATATAAGAGGTCAAATAAAAATTGCAACAACAGTGTGATAATTGGGGAAAAAAAAAAAGAAAAAAATGACACTTTACCATTTATGAGATAAAAAAATAACTATCAGTACACGTAGCTGACCAGAATTGTTCATTACACTCTCTTCTATGATTATAATGGCTCTTATTTAAAATTGCAGATGCAAGAAATTTATTTAAAATTGCAGATGCAAGAAATCCAAGTACCTTTATCATTAATCCAGTAAGTACAAAATTAACACAGTATTTCCTTTTCACCCTCTCTCATTTCACATTTTCCACTGGAAAACAAGTAAATAACAGTGTTCTGAGAAATTATTTATACCTAGATTTACAAATTCAGATCACTCAGGCTAAAATTGTAATTACAAAAGTCTTGTAAAAGTTCCAGCAAATTTATGGACCTTATTCTGCATTCTGACATCGTTAAATGCAATCATTCAGTAACTTAAACTTCTCTCTTACTTTTTTGCAAGAAACAGGAAAGCACAAGTATTTTTCATTATCATAGATTAACAGAGAAGGTAGCATGACTGCACAGGTAGGTAGGTACTCAGGAAAGAAAAATGCCATATCTATTCAGCTAACCTGAAAATTTCTTTCCGTTCAAAAACATAACTATTGATTGTGTTCTAAAATCCATCAGCTTACAGTTTGAAATTTATTGCACTTCAGTGAAGGAAAATAATGTAAGATCAATGAACCAATTCTGACCAATTTCAGCAGCCGAATTCGAAAAAAAATCAGCCCCTGCTAAAGATTTTCTAGTAATATAGCAAACAAGAGTCCATCAAACCCTTCCGAGAGGAGGAAAAAAAAAAAAAAAAAAGGCGTCAGCAAGCAAATTTTGGCTCTGCTTTACATTTAGTTCAGACTGTGTGTGATAACCATTATCCCTTTGGGAGAGATCCTGAGAGTGGCCTCTCAGTTCCTTCCTGCCCTGGTTTCACTGGTACAGAACGACAGGCCAGCCATGATCTGCAGGCCATCAGAAGCCTGGAGTGAGCCAGGGCAGCTGCCCCAAGCTGGCTCACAGCTCTAGCCCAGCCCATAAACCTCAGGCTCGGTGTAAAGGGTGAATGCAGGAGCTCCTTCTGCTCTTCCTTCTCCTCTTGCTTCTCCCCATCCCGGAGGGGCTCGTTCACCATTCTTCTCCCCAGGATTGCCTTCCTCTTTATTGTGGCCACCCTACATTCACTGGGCTCAGTATAACTTTGTATACTTGATACTAATTCTGCCGTTTCATTAAATCCATTTTCATTTCAATCGACAGGTCTCCTGTCTTTTTCCCAATCCCCCTTCTCAGTCGAGGAGGGTAACAGAACAACTGTGAACCTAGCAAGCTGATAAGCATTGAAGACACGGCTCATGCACAAACTAAACTACACCCATGAATTTTGTCAGAAATAACACAAGCTCTATATGGTCCTCTATGTTCAAGCTATAATATGGTTCTTATACATATATATATATATGTGTGTGTTATACCTGGACCCCATCAGATACACAAAGAATCAGTAAGAGCTACAGATTACATCTGTCTTTGCTGTTGCTACTTCCCCATTCAGCAAGAAAAAGAGATCGGACAATCTGCTGCACATGAGCAGCTGCGAAGAAATGTTGTTCTTTTCTTCTGTGTATTCCTCACACACACACACACACAGAGTTCCACTACCCTTTCTCCTTCATATGCGAGGCTTAGAAAAAGCATATGCTATACATCCTTTCTTTCAACAAAAAAGTGAAGAGAGACAAAATTTAATTATCTACGGGGGACTCCTAGATGTCTGGTCACACCACCATATTTTCCAACCTCCAAGTGGCATGTCTGCAATTAAATAGTTTCAATTAAGTGCGAATACAGCTGGTACACCTGGCACCTGTCGCCCTGATCTACCACCAAGCAGGTGAGGGTATACAGAAGTCTCAGAACTAATAATAAACCAAAGCAATTTTTGGTCTTCATACATCTGAATTGTTTAGATTCCTGCTCTCAAATGGCAAATGATGATTATAAGGTGATCTTAACCCTGTAATTCCTTTTTAAACCCAACTACAAAACAGTTTGAGGTGACCGGATCAGATACATACGTTCCAGTGTAAGGCACTGAGTCAGTAGAACTATTAGTCTAGCTCCCTACAGAAGAAAATCTAGCATGATGTCCATGCTCATACATCTTCTTCCACCTACACTTCCAAAGTTGCTGGTGATTTTACCAAACTTAAGAAACTAAACTTATTTTTTAAAGAAAGTTCTCTTTCTTATGGACTTCACGTAAGTAGATAGCTGAGCAGAGCAAAGAGACTATTTGAAGAATGATCTCACTCATCTTCAAAAACTGCCTTTAGAAAGCAATCCACACAAGGTAAAAAAGCTTACGGCACTCCAAATGGATAAAGAGCCTTAAGAAGGTGTGAGCTCTAATTAGATCCAAAAGCCTACTGCAAACTAAGCTGCAAAAACTCAGCCATGTCTGTTTTTATTGGGTTTTTTTTGTTTTCTTTGCTATTATATTAAAGCATCATTTGTTCTTCTGTGATTATTACAGATGGACATTCACTATGAAATTTACAACTACTGTTTCTAAGGACTCCAGAAAGCACTTAAGAGCCTTCATAAAGCTCACTGTAGTCATAACTATCACAAATTTAAATGATCAGGCAAGTGCTAATCTCTCAAAAAAGCACCACTACTGTGAACACAAGTTCTCTTTGGGCTACAGGAGGGGAGTGAACAGAATGAAATCCCTATTCAAATTTCTACAACAGGAAGGCAACAAAAAGTGATAATACAGCACTCATCTTCTGATCTTTTTCTCAAGATGGTCAGAAATACATGAAAACTTACATCTCATCTGAAAGGAAAAAGCACATTTTAATGTGAGTTTCTGGAAGGTTATTTTTTACCCTATGATTTTTAGCTTCTTAGAAAGACTAGACCATCTACATTGGAAACTGCTTTCACTACATGTTTAGTCATTAAGCAATTTTTCTGACATACTATCATATAAACAAAAGCTTCATGTAAAACCTTACATGCATGAGAGATTTTATTTGCTGAATCAGTCCAAGCACTTCAGGATGGCAAAAACCACTGACATTTTAGGACTTTCCCTAATATGCAACTAAACCTGTGCTATTTCTCACAGGTTTACAAATTCTTATAAAGACTACACATCCCACCTCACTAGGGATGTGTTAAACACAGTAGCTGTAGAACAAGCACAGGCTGTCACTATTAATCTTTATTACTAAATGGAAAAAAAAAAAAGCAGATAACAGAAATCTTTGCTTTTATTCATCACATAGTCTAAACTGCAATATTCATTCAATAATCCAGAAGATGACCAGTTCCAAAGAGAGAGCACCTCAAAGATGCCTTATTTAACAAACCTCCTCAACATCACCGCCTCTGCATCCACAAGCAACCAGCATCTTTTTCTGTGTTGTAAAAGCAACTGGATAGAATCAATTTTCTCTGATATTGTGGTCATTCCTTGTGTTCCTGAACTGGATGAAGAACACCACCACCCACTTTTGCTTATCACATCTTAGAAAAGGCATTCCTAACGCAAAACTGCCAATGTAACCATATGCATAGATAATTTCTGTTTGCTCCGAATCTTTCAAAATTAAGTTAGAAAACAAAACCATGTTCAAGCTATCAAGAATCGAATACAATACTTGGAAGCTCATTATCACGCCAATACAGTAGCTAGTGATATGAATCACTGGATGACCAAGACCTTAACTATTTAGCAGAAAAGCTGATAGAAAAGGGTACAGACTTTATTTTTCCTCTTCTTTTTGTCAAACCGTGAAGAATAGCAATCTACATTCACATTTCATCTCAGAAGCATTTTATAAATAAGCATTCAGCTACTTCAATCAAGTTATCAATTGTCTATAATGCGACAGTCTTCCCTCAATCCAGCTAAATTTTGGTGCTATTATTTTTGATGAATACTTCAATAGTACTAAGATTTACATCTTATTAGATAGGGTTTTATTGTTAGCTTTTACTCCTGCCTTGACACTGCTCTTTAATCTCCTTTTGTTGTTACCTGAAGCAAACTTGCACTTGATCTAAGCACAAATTACACCATTACTTAATAAACATAAATAATAAAAAAGAAAGCAGTTAACCACAAGATGCTGTACTTGAACAAAATTTTAAAAGGAGACCAGAACAGTAGGTGCTGCTGCATCATTATGTGTTATGTTCTAAGGCAACACACTGACACTTAGAACTTCTGCTCTTTCCTGTTCCTCCGACATAATGAGCTTTCTAAAAATACTTTCACTCTCAGATACAGAGAAGACTGACGCATCTTCTATTTTGAATACAGACCCAAAAGCAACCTCCACAGCCTGCCTCTGCTTTCAAAGCAGTCCCACTTGAGAGGATTCCACGTGGCACTGCCAAGAGAGATCAGGCACCAGCGGAGAGAAAGAGATCATTCATCTCCCTGATGCCCATCAAAATTCATCCCCAGTTTTGTCGCAGAACCACACCGGTCATCAAGACAACTGACAAATTCTCATTACTTTGTGAGAGCAGACACAACATCTAAACCAGTAAGATATCAGGTTTTAGCAGTATTTCAGTAAGACAGTCTAAGGACTTGCAATAGGAGTCACTTTGTTTACAATGCAAGCAAATTTATGCAACCCTTCTCTTCACCACAGGTGTCATGGAAGTTTGTGAACGACAGTGTGAGTGCCCTGAGAACACTTTGTGTAAGATTAACTGGGAGGTATCCTCAGCAGGTGGAAATGTGAAAGCTTTCCACTGTTTTCAGGAAGTCACCTTCCTCCATACAGACTCCATGCAAGAGGCACCACTGCGCTGTACCAGAAGAATACACAAAAGCAAGGAAAGAAAACAAAAAAGCATAGAGCAAAAAGTAACCATAGGCCTTTGCTGGACTGTCAGCAGCAGATCACCATGGCCACTCATGGCTGATTTGAATGAACAGTAGCTCACAAAGCAGATTACTCATCTGACAGAGAACAGTTCTGAAACATCTGTTCTCTTTATTTCATTAAAACAGGAACTAAAGAAAACTAATTTAACAGTTGTTATTAAGTCCAAAACTGATAAAACAGCTTTCACACCCGCAAAAATGGAATCAGAGGTGCCAACCTGCATCCTGCTCTTAACTATACCCTCCTTCATTGTTGCCTGAAACTCACTCAAAAGTTATTCTTCCTCTTCTCAAGCAGTTACTGTGCTTTACAACTCCAGTATAATGACTGGAGACTACCACTAATAAATGCCAAACAGGCTTCAAAGCTTGCCCCAAAATTATAATCTTCCTTCTCATTACCAGCATTCTGATTCTCCTTCACGTTTCAGCTCTAGAGTGTTCTGGTGACACTTGGGAATGATAATGAAGAAGTTAACAAATAACACTTCTTAAGAAGTTTAAGAATTTTTTTCCCACTTTATGTCATTGTGACTTATACCAACTGTATGAGACATGAACTGACACAACAACATGCAACAGCAAAGCCAAGAACCAACTTCAGTAAACACTCGTGCTTCGGGTCTGCAAGGGTCACCTGTCAGGATGGCACCATTCTCTGTTAAGCCCTTTCAATCCATCATCTTCTTTAACAAAACGCAGTAGGTGCTACCAGTTCTAACAGAGCAGGCAAAAGGCACAGTGGATGTGGGAGAACCCCAATGTGCTCGCCATCTCTTGCACCTGTGTAGGTTTCAACAGTCTAAAGTAGGAAAAGTGTGAACAGAAAACCCGGGCACCAGGGCAGCGGAGCTGAAGGAAGAAAGGGAATATTTAAAAACAGTAAATTCCTGCCCTGTCTGGCCTTTGCTTCCGCAAGGGAGGGGAGTCGCTCCGCTCCCCAGGGATGACCGCTGGGGCAGCCTGGTCGCGGGCTGGGAAACTTGGGGAAGGACGAAACCGCCCCTGCCCCTCGGGGCGGGCACCGTCCCTTCGGCTCCGGAACCGGCCTCATCGGCGGCTCCACGCGGCCACGGCCTCCCCGCCCACCCCTCCGCCAGCGGCGGNACCCGGGGCGGGAGAGGGGCCGAGGCCTCGCCCTTCCTCTCGCCGCCGGTGCACCGACAGGCTGTTTCTGACGCCGGGGAACCTCAGGCCGCGCATTTCCATGGGTTCCTTGGGCGATTCGGAGGCTAACGGCCATGTAAAGTCACAGTGGTGCCACTGGGCCAGGCTCGGCCGGTGGGTGCAGTGAGGGTTGCCCGGCAGAGCGGAGGGAGGCCCTGCTGGCCGGGGGTAGTTACACTTAGTAAGCGGGCTTGATAATGAGAGAGAAGCACTTTCATGAAATAATAAATTTGGAAACTTTGGATTTTAGCTTTAAAAAAGCAGACTGACTGCTATGGAGTTATGTGAGCGTCTGTCTTCAGGATGAGTAAGGAGTCATCAATACACTGCGAGGGGATACAAAATCATAACACTAGATTAAAAAAAAAGCCTGAACAATCAACTACTCATGTTCCCAGGAAAGGGTTTAAGTGTTGTATTAAAAGTTGTTTTTGCTTTGCTGCCCTTTTGGGTTTTTTGTTTGATTTGGTTGGGCTTTTATTTTTTTTTAAAAAGTACTCTAAACCCTGCACATTCTCCTGAAAGATAGAGTGGGCTCTGAAAAGTAGACATACCAAACACTCTAAAGCTTTCCAGACACTATGCTATATACCTGACCTCATAAAAATTCACCATTAATCCTTTCAACAGTGTAGCTGACGATAATTTCTAACTGGGGGAAGGGAACATATATACCAACACCAGCACAAAGATGTATCTGCATTTTTCAGCAGACACAGCCCCAGCATTTGCCTGTTCATATAAAATGGCCTTAACATCACAAGAATATTCCCTGCCAACTGTCTCTATCAGAGCTGGAGCAAATTTAGGCAAAGAATCTGGTGTAATAATCGTCCCCACCAGGGAAACCTAAATGCCACTGATACCACTGACCTATCTGCATTGACTTACAAGAGGCCGAGATACCCAGCTCAGCTAAGAACACCTTGCAACAGATTTCTAAAGTTAGGTGTGGTGAATCCCACTTTAGAATTCCCTTTGGGAAAAAATCTGTTAAATAGAGATTTAAGGGTGAAGTTTAGAATTGCAGCATCGCTGAGGTCAAATGTGCCCCGTGCCCCAAAGAGCCTGAAGTGTGCACGTGCAACAGGATTAGGGCGTTGCGCTAAAAGGTGGGTCTGTGGGGAGGCTGATGCAATAACACCCTGGAGTTTCAAGGCCGTCTGCAGAGGCCAGTGAGCTCAAACACCACGTAGGTGGTGCAAATTTGAGTCCTGCTCTTCACAGGTTTCCATGACTGAATGTTGCGCTTCCCCTGGAACTGGCTTTTGAAGTTTTTCTAAAGAGCGAGATTGCTTGAGTCAATATTAATATTTCACTTTGCTGTTATATAAACGTGTATCCAGTTTGAATTTACAAATATGATCAAATAACATTAATTAAAGAAGAGTAAGATTAGGAAACTGCATTATGGTAATATAGTTATTTTCAACTCCAGTCCATGGACTGCAGGAGATCTGTAGGCTACTTCAAAGATGCTGGTGAATGGTTTTTACGTAGAAAAACATGCCTTCTGTCAGTAAATGCACAATGCCTTACCACTGGAAAATTCTTAGGGATCTGAAAAAGTATGAAGACTCCTGGGATAAGATAAATGTGATACGTTATTCCTGCCTATCAGTTTTTGAACAGAAACTCAATGCAATTTAAAAAGGAGAAAACAAACAAACAAAACAAAACACAAAACCAACAAGTAGCTACAGCACAGAACATCAGCATGTTCAACGAGGTTGCTGTGGGCACCAAAATTGCCCTATTCGAGGGACTGGCATAGGGCTCATTACTTAATGCACTGCCAGAATAATTCAGTCAATTAGGTTAATTATGATTAACATGAAAAATGAAACACGACTATCGACTGTCTACAGAACTCCGCAGATCACTGGAGGCAAGAGGCCATAGAAAATTTCACCACTGAAAATAGCGAATTCTGTAAAAGGAAGCCATAAAAAGGATGTCAGACTGAAAAAATTTTAGTAACATTGCCCAAGCTACTCAGGAAAACCACAAAGCAGAAGACTTCTATCACAAAATATTTCAGAAAATTCAAGTGGTGCACAGACCCCATTAATCATTTTTAAATGATACTCTCAATTAAAAGACAGCTGGAACCAAACAAACCCCTTTTACTCCCAGTCTTGCTTAAGTAAAACTTTGGTAGAATTCAGATGTGACATTTATCCCCACAGCACTGCTGCACTGCATCAGTGCTATGAGCAGAGCTAGTGTTGCTAAATGGAAATTATCTGATTTAGGGTTCCAAGATGTAATCCCTTCCAAACTGTCAGAGTGACTTCACCTTAAGGGCTACAGCAGCTTGAATGACGTGAGTGCGCTGCAGGCTACTGCCACGCACAGGAGCCCTTCCCAGAGATGGGCTAACCTGCAATGACTTGTTACCACTTGGTAAATGAGTCGTGTCTGAGTTCTGTGTTTTTCCTCCGTACCCTCTCAGCAATTCCAAATATGACTAAGCATAATGAACACCTTAATTTCGTTATCACAGAGTATACAGGAATAGGGAAGAATCACCAAGGATACACTGACACATAGTAGTTTGTACTTGCACTGAGGCACAATAACACCCCAAATACAAAGTGGCACTAATAACTACAATTGGCTAAAATGACATTAATTATCTACAAAAAGAAATTGCTTCCAGTAAAATAATCTCGAAAACTCAGTGGCAACAGATCCTGCTAACACAGACTTAAAATTTCCTTGTAATATCTTGCATCCTTACAGAAGTTTGAAGTTCAGAGAAACTCACTTTTCTCAAATAGATGAGATATTCAAGCTCAAACTTCCAAACATGAGGAAATACGGGCATGTGGTACATCTCCACAGGGACACATCACTGACGTTTTTCAGTGTGACATTATATATAACATACCTACTCTTCCTTAGCAGGCAGGTGCATTGCTTAAAAATGGATTAAGTATCTAACATCTTTTCTGTGTAAAATAAGGCTTGTATTTGGGAGAAGTGTAGTGAATAGAAGCCTATACTTAAGCCTTACGTTCAAGTAAAAAGCTAACTCTACACACGACAGGGTCTCTTTGCACCTCTTCAAATCCCTCTCATTCACAGGATGACTTTTGATAGTAGCCTCTCACATACCACTCTCAGAGTGAAAATCCTCTGTGCCAACGGTATCTGTGGTGGGTTGACCCCAGCCAACAGACAAACACCCATCCAGCCTCTCACTCACTCCCTTCTACCACAGGATGAGGAGAAAACAGAGGGAAGGAAAGAAGGCTTGTGAATGCAGTTTTGGAAGCCATGGGACAGAAAAGATCTCTAACAGCTCATTCTTTTAAAGAGAAAAAAAAAAAAAAAGGTTGGTGGGAGAAGATGTCTCAGGGCCCCTGAGATCTCTCCAGTAGACACAGCTCTGCCAAGTGCACGCATTACTCTTCCATTAAGTACAGTTCTATTCAGTAATGCCATGTGTGGGCAATTCCAAATACCGACCACAGCTTCAGGAAGCAGCATTGTGTATAAATCCTGTCATTCAGGGTTTTCAGCCATCTGTGGTCTGCTGACCACAGCATTTTAAGTCTAAAGAAAATGAAATATCCCCTGATATATCAACTCCATGTTAAAAAGGTTCTCCCTGATAAATACACCCACTTTGTTCAGATATCACTGATCACTTCACCAGATGCAAGTCACTGAAGCGAGGCCCTTTGTATGCTTACATCTGCAGCATCTACAGCATCCCGTTTCACTGATATATAATAATCTTTAGTGTTTTCCAGTGCTTACTACTTTACACAGGAGCTCAATGTGAAACTTTAAGATCAGGCTACATAACTGCATAGGCGTTTTGTGTTAAAATTTTTTTAAGTGCTAGTATTTCTCATGAGGCTAATTGTGATTTTAGAAGTTGTTGGTGCCAATACCAAAATCAATTCCACAAGTTTTTTTTCTAATTTTCTTCAAAAGGAACAAACTGAAGACATTGGTTTTATTGGATTTCTTCTTTGAACTAGGAAATGGAAACTAATAAGGTGCAGGAGTGAAAGAAAAATGGCAAAGGTGGGAGCTGCAATAGCATTGAAAACCCCAGGGACAAACACAAATGCAATAAAGGAACTACAGGACCAGAATGTGAGCTTTGAAAATTCAATTTCTTTTCTGTAAGAACGGAGGTTTCTGAGGCCATGTGTGGTTTCAGCCATGCTCTTCGACAGGCAACCTTTAAGCATTTGCTTGCTAAATGTAAAAGCATTATATTAAAAACAATGGGAGCACCCCTCCTGGACAGTAGCATAATAAGGTATTTCTGCACAGGAAGGAAATGATTAAATATATAAGCTCTTCTCTTGGGAAAGATTTTTTTCACTGCTCAACTTTTTCTCTGTTTTCCCATAAATGTTTTCAGTTACCTTCTATTCTTATCCACCCTTTTTACGTTTCAGGTGTTTATACCTACTTTTTGTTATTAATGAATCATTTAGTACAGTGCCTCAAAACCTTTAAGATACAACTAACAGAAATTAAAAAAGGAAAAAATTTATAGGAATTAACAATAAAATTACCTAATTGAAAGACTGAGACATTTTAAGTGCTAATTTTGGCCTGTAGAACAACAGTTATTTGCACCAAGTTGCAAATGTTTCTAAGCAGAGCCAGACTCTTGCTATATTATCAAGTTAGGAAATCATGTAAGGATAGAGAGTATAAATCATTTATCACCACTATGTAAAGATTCCACTTCTCTGTTCGCAGGTAACTGGCTTCTCCCTGAAATCAATGAAAGGGTGAAAAGACACATACAGCATCTCAGGCAACAGAACTGAACACAAATTGAACACAAATCAGAATTTTGGCCATAAAGTTAATTTCTTGTCTGAGATAGTCTTCCCATGTAATTTCTCTTTTGAGATCAATTTGTTCTGCCTTATCTTCATAATCAACTAATGCACCTTCTGATGCTTGATGACACACAAGCTATCATGTGCCGAAGATAATAACCTCTAAGGAGAACAAGAAATGGGAAAACAAAAGGTTACTTACCAAAAATCCCAAATGTTTTATGTCTCTCAGCTCCCTATAATCTCCAAAGTAAAACCATGTAGTTGTTTAACAGAGCTAAAATGGACCCTGATACATTTACTTTCTATCAGAAATACTAAAAGGGCAAGGGTTGTTTTGTTCAAAATGAAGCAATGGATATTTTTTTAGGCACAGCAGGAGACAAGATGTAAAGCATCACTCCATTCTTCCCCTCTGCCTACCCACCCACCATGTCAGCTATCACCTAACCAGTGTTTGGCAAGATACCTTCCTGTCTTCTGTGTTCTTCCTGCTCCCCAAATTGCAATTACCATTCCAGTCCTGGGTACTCCACAAAGATTTCCTATTTGTCAAGATTATGGAACTTTTACATCACTCTTAAGTGCTTTTACAAGCTCTATGTGTATAGAGGGAGCAGAACGGCAACTAGTGCAGATCTCAAACAACAGCGCTCCTCCAAGAGGATGCCCTTGTGTGTCCTTACAGTAGCATGGAACTAGTTGTTTAACATACACATCTTAAGGCGCTGCAACAACCAAAAATGCTGCATAAACTAAATGATGTATATCAGTGACGTATCTATTCAGAAAGACAAAATATTTAGCTATATTAGATAAGATCTGATTTCATTCGCCATTTATGTGAGTTTGGTCAAGGTCAAAAAAAAAAAAGAGAAAGAAGCTGTTACAACATCAAAACCTGTCAAGAAGCACAGTGATTATTTTCAGGCTCTAATAACAAAGCCAAAGTTTCCTGTAAAACTCAAAGTATTTGCTACTATAAGCAGTCACTTAAAAGACTATATAGATATCTGCTGTATAGATACTCTTTTTCTTACCCATGGATGTCACCAGTATGTAGTGAAAATAAATCACACAATCATACAATTGCTTAGGTTGGAAAAGACCTTTAAGATCATCGAGTCCAACTGTTAATCTAGCATTGCCAAGTCCACCATTAAACCCTGTCCCTCAGCACCACATCTACATATCTTTTAAATACCTCCAGGGCTGGTGACTCCACCACTTTCCTGGGCAGACTGCTCCAGTGTTTGACAACCCTTTTGGTGAATATTTTTTTTTTCTAATATTCAATCTAAACCTCCCCTGGTGCAATTGGAGGCCATTTCCTCTCATCCTATCACTTGCTACTTAGCAGAAGAGCCCGACACGCTTGGGAGCAGAGATTTACACCTAACCTCTACATTAAATGTATACTTCCTATGATACACAATTCACAAGGTAGCTTTGTGATGGGCAGTTATGGTATGATGGTATTTAAGCCAGAAGTGATTTTCTAATTAAGGATTGTGATGATAGGAGAGCCAGAAAGGTGCAGAAAGCTTTATCATATACAAAATACTCATTTGCTGAGTTTGTATCAATCCGTAAAGAAAAACTGGGGCTTGTCACAGCCTTGTTTATTATAAACCCAGATGCTGCATTCCCATGAGATAATAGAAAAATAGGTTCTGTCAAAGATGAATATATATGATGAAGGCTAAAATTCAAAAGCTCAAAACTATTCTGAAGGTGATGAAAGGAGGAGCCAGACATGAGTAATAAACATTCTGACAAATATAATTTAGCATATTAAATGCTGCTGAATCTTATTCTGTGGCCTATACGTACCACAGAAAAATTCAAAAATACACTTAGGAAAATATTTTCAGACACATTCCAACAATTTTTTACCCTCCTGTGTTTGTTTATTGTAGTTTTGTTTCCAAATGATCTAATTGAAAACCTAACCCTTTTCTTTTTTTTGTAAATCAGTTAATTTTTCATATTTAAATATGTCTGATGCTACGACTTATTGGAGATAACCACAGAGCACAACATTAGCCCAAAAGCAACATATTCAGATTAAAAAGGTCTGACACAGGACACGTTTGGTGAATCAGAAGCTGAGATCTTTTTCTCATCAAGGTCACATTACTTCCATTCTCCTCCTCAGGCTCACTTCCACAACGATGCTGCTGGTAAGCAGTCTACTGATAATGCAGCTGGTTTGTTGGTCTTCAATAAAATGCTTATTTAAAAGAAAAGCAAAACAACAGAACTCAAGATTTTTTTTAGTGGTGCAGCCACATAATTGATGAAGCTTCTTAATTAAAAACGTAATAGCAAGTAATTTCAAAAGGGTATCTTCCTCTGAGCTTTATGAGAACCTTTGCTGTCCTACAGACAGTTTCTGCAAGGGTATGAGGAATGTGAGAGCATTTGATTGGTCAAGTCATCTGGATAAGGACTGTTCAGTATAAAATAACAAATAGGAAGGAAAGTGATACATTAAACACACAGACGCATAAAAGTTGCCAAATGAGCAGGTGGTAACAAAGACAACAGTGAAGAGTAGAACTCTTCAGGCCATCAAAGGAGCTGCCCAAGAAGCCACCCTGAAGAGGGCCAGCCTGAGCTTTGTCTCTGGTGAGAAGAGGAAAACCCAATTATTTTGAGTATCACAAAATACCTGAGGGATCATGCAAAACTTTGGGATATCAGCAGGGGCTTGTGGGGTTATGGAAAACTTCCTATGGGATGTTCACAGAACTGGGCACAGGCAGGGAAAGGAAGGATCAGGGTGGATCTAGGAGGGTGTGTGGGAAAATGGGGCGGAGGGGAGCTCTCATACAAGCCAGCAGCAGTCAGTCACTTGTCTGACTGAGCTCTCTGCCTGATCACAGCAGCTTATCTTCTTATTAAGCCTCTGTCTTAACTATTTATCTTTTTAACTCGTTATCTTTCCACAGTGAATTTAATCCTGTGCATGTGTAATCCACTAGCAGACTTAAACTGGACTAGCCGGCCAGTAGGAGGAGATGCACACATGCACCGACAGGTTAGGGAGCAAAAGGTCCAGACAGGGACACTAGGTTGACCAAGGGCCATACTGATATCTGAGCAACCTGTGAATGCGGACGTGCAGGTGGGTACTGGGAGTGAGGGCATCTGAGCAGTTACTTGGGAAATTCAGTCCTGATCAGCTGGAGAGAGGGAGCCAGATTTCACTACCTGTACTTACATTATATATGTTTCCTGGTATAGTTATATGTGGCATAGCAGTCTGCGTGGCTGGCTGTGTTAAGTGTCCTCAGCACGCCTCTCCAAGACACCTGTGGGACTTTCCTGGGTCCAAAGAGTGTATGTGGATGGACTTCAGCCAGGAGCATCAATCCCCGGGTCCCAGAGACCACTGAATTCATCATCTCCCATAAGATGCTTCGGCTTACTGTGCAAAAAGTCCACTTTACAGATGGCTCTTGGGACTAGTAAAAGAATTGAACTTAAAAGGAATATGGTGAATTTTATTATACACAAACTACAGTCAAAATACCAAAAAAAAAAGTACTTCTCTGCACTGCTGTAGTATTCTAACAGACATTACTTTTAACATTCAAAATTTATTAAAAAGAAACTTTAAAATAATTGCATAAAAATGAAACACAATTTACAGAATAGTACCGCAAGCAGTTTATCATACAATTAATGCTATCTTCTGCCCAAGGAAGGTGAAATCAGTGCTGGTGTTTTGCCTGCCGAACATAGTTTATCATACCAATCTCATTGCAACTTGTCTGTGATGATACCAACCGAACAGGGAAAGAGCATCTCATCACAATGGCATTTAACACCCTACACTGGATTATATCGTACTTTGCATTTAGTTCAAAAAGATGTTTAGTTCCAGCGCTCATTTACTTGTTTCTCCTTTTTATCTCCATTCTGCAGTAGCAGCCGTTAGCATTGCAGAGTCCACATTCTAGCTGAGAGATGTGGAAAGTGTTCTTCCCCAAACAAACAAAAAACCTACTTGAAGAAAAAAAAAAAAGCAATCTAATAAGGTTTTACTTTGGAGTCTGGTTGAGCGTTTTTATTTTTTTAAATAATGAAATTATTTATTAATTAGATATGAAACCGGGACACCACGCTCGTATGGGATTACGTCAGCCACAGGACTGAAGGTTAATAAAGACCAGTGAATTTAACATATCACTTAGCTCATAGAGGAAGGCATGTATCCATGTGTGTCCATGATGCCCATGAGCACGTGCAACGGTCCCTTGAAGACTGTTGGAAAGGATTTACTGACACAAAAATACTGTCAACAGCACTATCAGATCACATGGAAAATACTTTCAATCACGTGTTTTTTGCACTTTTCATCTTGTAAGTACTTTAAAATATGTTCCCATTTAAACATTTGAATTTCTAGAATAGTAACTAAATGCGTTATTTTTTAAGTTTCTCTTAAAACTAACAAACCTGCTTGGAAGAAGATGTTTTCCATGTCTATTTGCTAGCAGGAAGACCAATATGACAGGTGGGTATTTGTTTAAATTACCTTAGAGCAGTATGACTGATTGCAACTAAATGGCAGGTACCTGCCATCTTTTGCTTGCGATAGTGTCCCTGGCAGAAAGATGTCTCCTGTTGTACCTGCATAGCAAGACAGATGTCTCCAATTATCATTTTGATGGTGTTAACACATCACATCCCTTAGCCTGTCTAAAATATAGGCATTTATTTCTGTTTGTTAACTGCCAAAAGTCTGGCGTGCTCATGTTTTCTGAGTTCCATGTTTTACAGGGAGGAGCTTGTGCCATCTAGCTTTCTGAATGACACTTGTTTCCCCAGACTACAGAGAAATTAAATTTTCTATGTGTCATGGAAAAATAGTAGTATTAAAATGTAGAACAGAAGCTTTTTAACTTCAATTTTGTGCACAAAGGGCATACGTTGATGTAGCCAATACAGGCAAACAATATAGACAGGCTCTGAATAAGCCTTCCCAAGGAAAGTATGCCAAGGCACAATTAAACTATAGTCTCTGGGACAGTAATTGTAATTTAATCATTACACTGAAAAAAAAAAACAAACCAAAACAAAAAACAAAACAACTGTGCTTATTCCTGATGTTAGCAAAGGGCAGGAGCTATCACAGCACCGCACAACGCGGGGTAATCTCCCAGATGGGCGAGTGAGTCCGGCCGCAGGCCCCACGCACGGCAGGCCGGCCGCACGGCGGCTCCGCGGAGGCCGCACCGCNTGGGGCCGAGGGTGGGTGCTGTGGTCAGGAGGCGGTGGCTCTCTGGGCTGTAGGTAACTTGCCGAGGGTCGGAGCTTCTTTCGGCACCAGCTGCCTTTCCGAAGATGGCAGAAGCTGTTGAGGTAGGGCAGGGGGTGAGGCTGGTGCGTGAGGGATGGCTGGTCGGCCTCTTCCCATTCCTAGCATCTTCATGGCGAAGTGAGAAGAGCAGAGACGAGGTCTTGGGCAGGGAGGGCATTGCTGTTGTCTGGAGTTTCAGCCTGCTGGCGATGAGTTCTTTCCAAAGCAGTTATTTTCAAGGGAGAGATAGGATGTGCTGGACAAACGCATGGAAGTAGAGCATGCACACTTAATATCTAAGTAGCCTTGAAGCTGCCTTTGGTTTTACTTGACTTTGTATATTGCGTGTAATAAAATCTCCCTCGCTTGGGTTTCTACAATAACAGAATGACTAACTGCTCATTGTGGAGGGAAGTACCGAAAATATCAGGAAAATGTATACCCAGGGCTACAAAAGCTAAACATGGAGCCATCTTGCAAAGCATAGAGAACTGTCCTGTACTTTTAAACAGTACAAAGGATCGAGTCATGACCTTAGATGTGGGAAGTTTGGAAATCGCATTCATTCAAACTGTGTTCCAGTCATGTCTAGATATCTCTTCTTGCTTCCTTCTTTCAGCAATATCTACTGGTCTTTTTGACCTGTTTTCGCTTAGGGCAGCTGAATGGGCTTGTTTTGCCTGCTGTCAAAATGTTAAGTTTGTGAGGCAGCACGTCAATGGCATGACTAGAGCTTCCTGAGGATATGAGCTGGCTCTCTGTGAGAGTCTTTGCAAAAAGAACTGGCTCAGGTCTCCACAAAGACTGTCCTCAAAGACTAAGCTTTCTTCTCTGGAAAGAAAAATAATTGCTACCATACCCTTGAAGCTGTATTTCAAGGCCACACATGGCTACCACCACCCACATTTAATAGTAACATTCAATGGCTGGAGTAATTTAGGTTTCATCTCCTGTTCATTTCTGAGTATCCAAGGTAGTATCCTTATATGCTGCTCTGCTGTCCCATACGAACATCTGCTCTGAGTGCTGCGAACAGGAGGATTTCAGGTTTGCGTTTTGTTCTCTGGTTGGAATGTTGTAAAGCCATAAACCTTTAATCGTATGGACAGTCTTTTTTCTTCTGCTGCTTAAGTCGGTTGGATTCTGATAGCAAGTTTGAAGCAGGGTGATGGACGCTAATACAGAGTGTAACTTCCATGCAGTGATTAATTGATTTGTGCTAATTCAAGTAATTTTATTTAAGTCGTAGTTCATATGCTAGGTGATACCCAAACATAAGCGTAAGAGCTTAGCATTGTCACTCATACAAAATATGTTTAAATCATTTAATGTAACTTCATGTTGTTACTGGTTAATCTTGCTTAGAGGAACTAAGGAGATCTTGCTGACGTCTTCAGATGGGCTACTGCTTTCAGGTGACTGGGTGCCATTTACAAATCACGGAGCCTGAACGACTGGCTCATTGCTAAGTAACTCACATCCACATTTTGCTGTTGTAAGAAATGTGTAGTGCTTTTCTCATTTAGAAATCATTTGTTGCATTTGGTTTTCAGATGTGTTCTAAAAGAACTGGAATCGTTGGGGAAAGCACTGTACGGAGCAAAATTAATTGCCCAAAGATTTGAAGTTCGAGACTGTTCTCACCACAAGGATCCTGTGAGTGGTTCGGCCTGTTTGCTTTCCATGATTGAAGAAGGCAACCCTCATCACTTTTTTATCGCTACACAGGTAAATCCTCATGGGAAACATAACTCCATTTCATTTGAAGTGATCCTTTGATAGCTAAGGATAAGGAAACCTACAGAAACCTCGATTGTGAGGTTTTTAAATAGCTTCTGGGAATTAATCTTGTAAAGCCTTACTTGCTTTTAAATGTATTTGCTAATTCTGAAGTAGGGAATCCTTCGTCTTACTTGAACAACTGGATTTTTTGCCCTAGAAGGTTATTGCTGAGTTTAGCAGAAAGTGTAGCAAACTTACTGATTACCTACTGACATGTAAGAAAACAACTGATTAATGTTAATTTACATATTGCTTGTGTGTGCATCTTCTGCTTGGAACTGTTATGTGCAGGAGTCTGAAAAGTGGAATTAAATGTTAAATGACCACACAACTTCAATTGTAAGAAATTTTTTGGAAGTTTTGCCTGAAAAATAAAGGTAGCTCTTGTGTACAAATAAGAAAGGCATTTTTTTCCTCGGCTCTGTAGGTGTAAATTATATGTAGTATGTATAGAATGGTTTACTGTAGAATTCTTTATACTTATGTAAGATACAAGGAAGTTAAAATTACTTGTTAGAGAAGAAATATTCTTCACTTCATGTGAAGTGGTGGACTACATACCACTGAACTGGGACTTTTTCCTCAAAAAATGCATCTGTACTTACACATGCACTAAAAAGGAAATGTTAATAAGTTTTCCATCAGAAGTACAGCTAATCAGAAGGAGAGAAATTGAAATGTACATTGCTCTGAAAGGCAGTGCCATGTATATCTGCTAGATTAAGTTTCTTATCTTTCTCATAATGTAAATTATCTTCATAGTTTTGTATTAAAAGTAGGTGCATTTGAATTACAAATATCATTTATCCCAAAATATTGACTTAAGTATTTAATTTTACAGGACCAGGATTTAGCAAACAAAGTGAAAAAGAAGGCTGGCGTTCCTCTCCTCTTTATTATTCAGAACACTATGGTACTAGACAAACCTTCTCCTAAATCTTTGGCATTTGTTCAAAAGCTGCAGACAAATCAGCTTGTTCCAGAGCACCAGAAACAAAGTATTGTGCAGCTTAAAGTAAAAGAAGGACTAGCAAAGCAAGAAGGTGAAAAGAGAAGAAAACGTAAAAGGGCGGGTGGCCCCAATCCTCTCAGCTGTCTGAAGAAGAAAAAGAAGAAAACTCAGGAGGGTCAAGAGCCTTCTGCTGAAAAGAAGAAAAGAAGAAAAAGAATACGAAATAGGGTCAAAGTAGAAGGAGTGCAGTCAGTGCAGAAGAATGAAGAAGAATAAAGCCGTCTTTGTAAACAATGCAGGACTCGAATATTGTTTGAACTTTGCAAAACAAGAAAGATTAATATGCAGTCATGTGAAATCAAGTTGTTAATATTAAAACTTACTTATTTTTATGAGGTGGTACTGCTTATTGCTGCATCTCAACATTTGCAGGTTATTGTTCTAATAATTTATTCTGTTGTTTAGTAATTGAGTTTGTGACAAAGTATTTAGAAACCTTCATTTTTCATTATTATCTCCAGCATCTTGATTCCTGCCAGAGAGTTCACATAATAGACAGCAAGTTTTTAGAAAAGCGGTTTGGGTTTTCTGTGGGTTTTGGTGGGATACTAGACTTCTTTCTAAATCTAGGTTGGTAGTCTTACTAAAACTAGTTTTGACAGTTGTTCTGCTATAGAATGTAGAATTGACCTAAAAGAGCATAGCATGTTACTTACCTGCATTTACTGAATGCAAAATTTAACTAACTGTTTTGCAGAGTGACCGGATGCCCTCAAGAAGTCCCTTCCAGCCTAAATTACTCTGTAAACTCCATGTGAACTGATATGTCCCATATTTATGATCTTTATTAAGAAGATCCTGGAGGGCATGTGATGATGTTGATATTCCAGACGTTATAATGGCATCTCTTGAGTGTCTAGTTTGTCTGTAGTTTACTCTTCCTTTTAAAATAGGAAGAACGGAACTTGAAAATGCTGGATCAGAGCCCTGGCTAACAGTTGATGTCATCACAGTTCAGCACAACTGTGGAGGAGTCCTGAAGTACAGCTGGCTGATGGTGATGGGATTCAGACTCTGTTACACTTGCCACGCTGTTCTGTAGGATTATGAACAGAATACAACTGGGTTGGAGGAGGGAGCTGCCAAAAATGTTACAAGCACCTGATATTTGTAGTAGCCATTTCCTATACCTTGTTTAGTGGCATTAGGAGGCAGGAGTGAGTGACTGAGATGATGTAGTTAGTAGAGGGGTATGCACTGTAGTGCATCCTGCGGTGTAGGTTGCTGTAACTGTTCCTTGTCAGCTCTTACCAGCTACTGAACTTTTCTCCATGCATTTCTGCTTAACCAAGATGTAATTCTTAAAAGGAAAGCTTTCTGTTTCTTCATCTACATGAGTTTACATCATGTTTTTAAAACAATCCTTCAACCTATGTATCATATGTTTGCAAAGCAGTTCTCGTATGTGCACTATCTGCACAGGTTCTTGAGTGGAGTACATACACAGCTGTAAGCTAGGATATTTTCTCTTGGCTTTTCAAGTTATAAGAACAGTTGTTTTATGGAGTTTGAGAAACCAGTTTGAGTGACGCGAGTGGGCCATTCTTAGCAGAAACTGCAGGGTTGTTCCCTAGAATCTGCAGAGATTTCCCTCCAGCTAGCACAGAAGAGGTACCTGGGCATGCTGGGTGCTTGCAGCAGGGTGCACTTCTGCTGTAGCCCCAGGTCAAAGCCAATCCTTTCGGCACAGCTGGTTGGGGTGGACTGTGCCTTTATTGTTCTCTATGAGAGATCACGTGTGCCTTGGGAACTGAGCACAAGAGGTGGAAGCTGCAGGAAGGGTGCTATACTCAAGACGAAAGCTTCAATTAAAAATTGAAACAGTTATGCTCATCATGGTGTTGTCCCTACACCGCTAATAGTCAGTCCTGAGGAGGAATTTCTAATTCCTCCAAAATCCTTAATGCAGCTTATTTGTTTAATGTGTATCACCTTTCACAAGCTGTCTGTTCCCTGCTCCTTGACTTATTTGGGCACAGTGCCATGATAATGTAGTTTTCCTTGCCTTTCCACCTTAAATATTGCTTGTATTTCTTCCCCCTCCCCAGATCCACCTGCAGAAAGCACTGCCGTAAGTAAAGCTGGGAGCAGAGACAACAGAGATAGTTCATCTTCAGAAACTCATTCTGAGTCAAAAGTGTATTAAACCCCAGTAACTCTACAAAAAATACTGGTTTTAAAATTGAGCAGAAAATACACCCTAATTATTTACAATAGTCCCTCTCAGTGCTGTTGAAACAAAGCTTAAATACACCTTTTTTTTAAGACTTACAGCGAGACAAAAACATAATTACTGAAAAAAAAAATAAAAACATTTTAAACAGTCCTCTAATGACTCCCACCTTCAGGAATTTACAACAATATTTATATGCATTTCCTTAGTATTTTCTTAACACAAACTGAGTCATGGTGTTGCCATTGGGAAGAACTGGAATGAGAAGGGAGTGAGCTAGAGAAAAGCTGTGAGATTTGTCAGCAGCAGAGGGGCACCTCTCCTCCAGCGAGGTAACTGACTTGCCTTTCAGTTTTGGAAGAGAGCTCTTGCCCAGGAACAAGCACAGGCAATAAAATCATGTGTTTTGAAACTGGAAAAAACACAACCAAACCACCTGCGATTCCAAGTAAAAGTCTGCCAGGGCAAAGCTGGCAGGCTGTATTTGTACGGTCAGAGCTGTACCACTCAGAGCGGACTGTAGCACCCAGCCCAGCGGGCACAGGCAGGCTCTGGCCAGGCTGGCAACTCCCTGCTGACAGCCCTATGAGAATGCTCTCTGCTTTGCTGCCTCAGCCTGCCAGGAACTGGCCCAGGATGGAAACCGTGCCGGAGTCGCTCTGATAATTCAGCGGCGTGAGTTACTGGGCGCATCCCTAGGCATTGGGTAAAACATGGCTGTGGAGGCACCTGTAGAGGTAACTGCTGATGTGGGTGTTCATCTTCTGCCCAAAGCCATGGTGGCCAGTCCCTTATTTATCAATGAATGGTCTGGAGATTTGGCCACATTAGTCAGTTCCCAGTGAGACTTTTCTACTGAAGCTGAGGATCGTTTTGCTGTAGCATGTCAGAGGGTCTGGTTTGGGTTTTGCAACCACAGAAAAGCAGAGGTGAACTAAAAAGAGCTTGAGTGAAAACTTTGGGGCCACTGATTTTTTTTTTTCCTCTTTTTTTCAGACAGGATAGATATATACCCCAAATTCTGTGCAGTGTAAGTACCTCACTAAATCTTTTTTTGAAAAAGAGGGAAATAGCTGGTGTTGTGCAATACAATGTATGCTACGTGTGCAGTGTAATAAAAGAAGAAAACAATAACACTTCAGGCACAGTCTGCAGGGCATTAATGCTGAATTTAGGACAGTCATCTACCAGCAGCAGAAGATACTTACCCAGACTGCCTGCCAATTCAATTGGCTGGATTTATATGTTGGTGTGATCCAGTATTGTACAATAAATCATTTCCTGAGCATCTGTTAACGACACTAAATAGATGAGTTAATTAGAAACTTCTGGAACCTGGGATGTTTATGAATCATTAAAGTAAATATGAATATGGTATGACTTGAAGAATAAATGCATTCTGGTGGTGAAAGGAAAACAAGATGTCCAGAGCAGTCCTGCTCATTTGTTTTCAGCTACACTGATGTGGTGTGAATGGCTTCTCCATCAGCTTTAGAGTGTTCCTGGAGTTTCTTGAACATGTTTGGTTAGACACAAGATGAAGAATGTCGGAACAATGCCGTTATTTATACTCATTGCATCTTTCATATAGAAGTTTCACAAGCAGCTACTGTATATTTCATACCTCTGTGTGGGCGTAATATCTCACACAGGGAGCAGAGGGAGATACAGGAATGAACAAAAAAGAACCCCGGCAGGTGTAATCATTTACAATTTCAGGAAGAAAGATCACAGTGTACTGAGAGAGAATGACAGAAAGCAAAAATTTTTGTACCCAGGAGTGAGAGAGAGACTGCATCTCGTGATTTACGAATGGCCTAAGTAATGCCAGGAGAGGGGCTTGTGATGTATTTCTAGTAATTATGATGTCTGTGCACTCTGAGCCCCAAATTTGTCTGAGAGAGCTCAGCTGTCTGCCCACGGAGGCAGTCATTTTGCAAAAGTTCCTATGGCATGCTACAGAAGAGGCAGGCTGGGCTCTCTCGGGGGAACTTTATTTTCTGATTTCTTCTGCAGTCGAGCAGCAGAGCGTGCAGCTGCGCTCCCTGTATCGGTACAGGGAGACAACTAAGCTGTTAAGAAGGATCCAATTAAAAACAACCCAAAGCCGAGGGCTAGGAAGAATGAAAGAGCCAGTAGATTAGTCACTGGGATTTAAAAGAAACCAAGGAAGAGAGAAAAATACATATTAGGATTTCTAAGTGTTAACTGGAGGAAAGAATTGGTCAGTAGCGAAAGGTGAACCAGAAATGGCTTAGCTGTCAAGGAGAGTAGGGAACAGAGTAATAAACCATAAACAAATAAAAAACCCCACTTTCTAATTCCCTTAAGAAAACTTCATTACCCTTTCTGACCCAGTTTCTGGCTTTTCAAAGCAGGGAGCTGGACTGACTAACCCGCTCACAGATCCTGTGTTGATATCCTGAGAGTTCCCGCAGAATGTAGATCTCATGATGCCAAACACTCCTTGTCTTTATGGCTTTTCAATATTACACACTTTGCAGCACTGGCAGGTTTGTAGCCAAATCCTTCTTCTGTAGAGCTTGCCTGACATTGTGCGTGGCTTGCTGCCCAGAATGCAGATATTACATCCAGGAGCAACCTTACTCAGGCCATTATTGATCGGGTGAATCCATGTGGTTAATTGCTCCTGAGAGCACTCGCAGCAATAGCCTGGGATAGACTGAGACTCTTTTGGCTGTGGAAATCATGACCCAAAGCATGGTATAGGTTTTTTTAAGTCTGATCTCCCTCCAGGATCACAGTAGGGGACTTCAAAAGTTTCTTGTTGCAGTCTTGACTTCTAGTTGATCCAGAATTATGCTTTTGCCACGTTCATTCCTCTGGGGCCAAAGATGCTACTGATTTGACTCTTTGGGGCAGTTACTCTTTCAGACTGTCTTGGAGAAACACTGAGGAAATTTTTCACTTTGTGAATTGGCATCCATTTCGACAGGCAGGTTTTCAGAAAAAAATTAAGAGAGCAGTTTTCTAGAATTTCTGGCTCCCTCTTTCTACCCCTGACCTCTCTTTCAGCTCCCAAGAATACAAGCAGGGCTGTTCCAGGATGATCCAAAAATCTGTCTAGCCTAGCATCACACCTCCAATAGTAGCCAAAAGCAGTTCCTCAGGAACAGGATGAAAATAGACAAAACATTTTTTTGATACTACCCCAGATAACTTTCCAACTTTCTGACAGTTTGTTAGGGAGTTCCTGACCCAGGAAAAATGTTTTGTTTTTAACAGCACACAGTGACTTTCTGTTTCACTGATTTGTCCAGTCTCTTCTTGAGACCATGTAAACTTTAAGCCTCTAATTTTCTGTGGTAAAGAGGCACACAACTTGAAGACATCTTACAAAAAAAACCTTCCACGTGTCTGATTTGAATGTGCTGCCTACCAGCTAGCCCTTGGAACGGATGAAACATTAAGCAGTCATTACTTAGTCACCCTTCTCATGCTACTTGTGACTGCATAGACCTCTATGAAATTTCCCCCTTATTCATCTCTTTTCCAAGTTGAAGTATCTTCTGCATCACCAACAGCAGCACCTAAGAGGAAAACAGATTTCAACTTACTCAGACCCACTTGAGAAGACAAGAGTGTCTCTGCTTAATGCTAGTAATGCTTCTGCAGATGCAGCCCAGGATCTGTTTTGCCTTCACTGCTGACTCATGGTAAACTTGTCCACCAGGACCCACAGGTCCCTTTTAGCAAGGCTGCTGCCCACCCACGTAGGTCTTAGGCTGTATTGGGCTCTTTGGTTATGTTGCCCCAGGTGCAGGACCTTGCACTTGTCCTTGTTAAACTTCATACACTTCTTGGTGGCCCGCTCTTCCAACCTGTCAAGGTCTCTGTGAGATGGCTCTCCCTTCTGATATGTCCACTGCACCACCCAGTTTGGTGTCATCAGCAAACTTGATGAGGGAACTTTTAATCCCATCATCCAGATAGTTTATGAAGACGTTGGAGAGCATGGAACCCAGTATCAATCCCCAAGGGACCCCATTTGTGACAGGCTGCCAGCCTGAATGAAATCCGTTGATCATCACCCTGGGTGCAGCTTGTTAGCCAATTCCCTGCCCATCTCACAGACCACCTACCAAATCTGTATCTTGTCAGTTTGTTCAGCAGAAGGCTGTGGAAAATAGTGTTGAACATTTTGCTGAAGTCCAGGTGAACAACATGTACTGCTTTCACATGTTGAGAGATGTTAATGTGTTATAGAAGGTGATCAGGCCAGTCTGGCATCTGTGCTGGCTTTTCCAAATCACCTATTTCATTTGATTAGTGACACTTTCTAGGAGGACTCATTCCATTACTTTCCCAGGGATAGAAGTAAGACTAATAGTCCTGTAGTTTCCTGGGTACTCTTTTGGGCCTTTCTTGTAGACAGCTGTGATAATTGCCCTCTTCCAGTCATCAGGGACACCCCTAATCTCCATGACTTTTCAAATGTTACAGACAGTGGCCTTGCACAGAGAATTAACTAGTTTCCCTTCCCTGTTTGGCAATGGTCCCGTGTCTTCCCTGTGCCTCTGCTTACCGCTCACGTACCTGAAGAACCATTTTCTGTTGTTCCTCACATCTTCAGCCAATTTCAGTTCTAGCCAAGCCTTAGCTTTCCTGACTGCCTCTCTGCATGCCCTAGCAATGTTCTTGTAGTCATCAGTGGCTATTTGGCTGCATTTTCATAACTAGACTCTTCCCTCCAGTCCTGTGACTGTATTTCTATCCCACTTTTAGACCTCACTTCTCACTATCTACAATGAGTTTTCAGAATGAGTGTTGCTTGTTTATGTTAGATCTTTTTAAATTAATTAATCTGGATATTAAAATTTGTAAAAGGTTTCTGCATCATAGAATCATTGACTCGTTTGGGTTGGAAGCAACCTTAAAGATCATCTAGTTCTAACCCCCGTGCCATGGGCAGGATCACCTTCCACTAGACCAGGTTGCCCAGAGCCCCATCCAACCTGGCCTTGAACACTTTCAGGGAGGGGACATTCACAACTTTTCTGGGCAACCTGTTCTAGTGCCTCACCACTCTCACAGTGAAGAACCTCTTCCTTTCATTGCCCTTTGTCCTAACATCATTAGAATTATATCAGAATTGTAATATTTTCTTATGCATTGTGTAGAAAGCAAATCAGATTTGTTGTTTCTCTAAACAAAAACAACGCTGCTGATGTCAACCTTGAATCAGAGAGAAATTTGCACAAAATTCCAAGGTCGGTGCTATCAGAACCCAGGCTTGCCATGCCTCTGAGGTGAAGACAGTAAAATTAAAATGAGAATATGGTGTTTATATAAATCACAGCTCTGTGCCAATCAGTGGACTTTTCTGTGTCTCTGGCTTTTTGTGACAGCAGGGGCCTTGATTTCAAGTCTGTGTTCATTTCTTAACGCTAGTGAGAATTAAAACATTGTTATTACACATGCTTGACCATACTGAAATGGCAGACAATTCACTGTGTAAAATATTTGAGGGATGTTTAATTTATTAGATTTGGAATTGGTCTTTGTGTGTAACGGACTAGGAAGAGGTAAAAAATAAGGTTGTACAATTCATCTGAAAATAATCTTGTTTCCTCCCCTTATTCCTTCATCTATTGAGATTTCTTTATTTTTGTTGTTGTTATTTATAACTTATTTAATTATCTGATCTGGAGTAATTTTTGGTGGATACTTGCCAGTTTACTAATATTCACTGCCCACCACCTGATGGTGTCACAAACACACCATCTGTTCACTTATGCCTTCCAAAAGTCTCTGAAGTAGCTAGCTGACTCAAGATGCAGGTGGTAGGATTGCTCAAAATACATAATCACCAAACTTCCAAAGAACAAAACCTTTCCTTCCTGTATGCTTTTTTAGAATTATATTTGATTAAGGCTTTCTCAGCTACCCTCCTTTTATACACAAGCTTACCTCCACCACAAAGAAATTGGGTACCATTATGCTGAAGAAGACTAACGCCCTGCTTTCACAATTTTTCTTTTTCCAGAAGGATTTCTCAGCATTTTTTTTTGCCATGATTGGACCAAAATCATGCATCCTTGTCCCTGGACACATTTCTCTCTACTCACATGCCTAGTAGTAAGCACCACTTGTTTGCTATATTTGAGGGTGACATGAACACCACTTATCTTTGACTGTACCCCTGCACCAGCTGCTCTGCATCATAGCCAAATCCCATGGGCCTTTGCATCTCTTTTCCCCTCTTCTCCTCTCACTCTTCCATATCTGTCCAGGTTCTCTCCTCTCTGGAAGCCACAGAAAAACCTGTGGCATTTAGGTGCGCTGACTTGCATGGGCATGTGAGGTATGTGGGTAGCGAACCAAACAGAGCTGCCACTTACCAGATGGAGAACAAGACTTTGGGGAAAGCACTGGATGCATTTAAATGTATAGGTACATTGAGCCCAGAAAAGAAAATCTGACCTAAAAGAGGAACCGATAACACTAATAGTTACTAAGTTTAAGTATGTTTAAGTATATTTAAATCAATAGGTTTAAGTAAAAGCTTAAGACTGGAAATTCTGCTCTTTGGTTGAGAGCAGATGGGATGGTTGAAAAATGTATGGTATAGTCCTGAAAACATTTACTCTTGGCCTTATGGCTGTCCTTATCTGATTGTCTTGATGGTAAACTTTCCCAGGAATGGGTTTATGATCAGCATCTCCTCTTAGAATCACATGAGTGTTTCCCAGTTGCCCCAGTGAAACTACCTACTGTGTTACCTAGAGTGAGCTCCCCAGCAGTGTTAGGCAACTAACTCACACCAGAGTACTTCAACACATTAAACAACTTTGTAAAACTCAATCTTGCTTCATCCTTTTACCAGATTATGGTTGGGAGGACAGATCTGAAAGCTAGGAACACTGGCTCAGCCTCCTGCTCATACAGCACAGTGCTTGTGGCATGGCTCTTTTTAGTGGCTGCTGTGCCCTTTCTTTCAGTTACTAATGGATTATTTCCTGTTAAAACATTTTGAAATAAGAACTCAGTAGGTTACAATAATAATAATATAATTATTTTAGGAGGAAAAACAAAGCAATATTTTTGGTGGAATAGTGGGTATCTCTACAAGCTTTTACTTAATTCCGTGAAACAGCTAGTGTTATTTCTGCAACTGAAGATTAATTTCTGTGCCATTATCAAATGTAGTCCTTGAGGAATTAATTGCATTTGTATCTCATATCAAAGTCCTATTTCTATAATCAAGCAATCTGGAACAGATAAGCCCCTTCTTGGGAAACCTCTGCTGCTCGACAATATTTGACTTTGCCTCAGACAGGTTATGGCCCGCTGGGAACCGAGGAGCTCACTAAAACACCATTTGTAATGCAATGTGACAAATCCCGGAGCCAGGGTGATAATCTCTGCAAACTCTGTACAAACAGTCCCTCTGTCTCAGCAAAAGTGATTAATGGGCTCTGCAGAATCAGCATACGTCCCTCTGTATTAATTACTTCAGAGGGCCGCCAAAAGGAAACCCCAAAGCCTGCAAGGGCTCCAGGGGAAGGCTGGGGGATTTGCGAGGCCAGACTGGATGTGGGGCCCCATGCTCTGGCTGCGAAATGGAAGGGGTGCAAGGCCGTCTGAGCTCACCTCGGCTGCAGCGGCAGCGTTGGGTCCCCAAGGCTCAGCTCGTCAGGGAGCTGTAATTTTCCTGTGCTCTGTGCAGCGATTGGGGTCATACCAGCTTGTCCAGGGCGGACACATGAGCACTGAGCTGCTTCTGGCTGCAGGTCTGCTCCTTCAGGCACTTCTTCTCCCCAGGTCGGAACTGGGGTGCCGGTGGATGAGAAAACCTCTGCCGAGCCTGGCTTTAAAGTGGAAATGGGGAGAGCAGTCAGGTGTGGACCAGGAGTTGGAGGGGATGTGGTTGTTCAGAAGGGACTGTGGTTTGCAATATTCCCTCTGACTCTGCCATAACTGATGTGATTTAAAATGCATAGGCCCTTCATAAATTATTGCAGCTCTACTGCAACGAGTGAAACAGTGCCAATTTATCTCCAGGGAAGATCTAAGCCTAAATGTTTTTCAGAGAAAGGAAGAAGATGAGGAGAGAAGTGTGCATTTATCTTTCCAGTACAGTCTCTGGGCCTCATCCAAGGGGAAAACATTTTGTCTCAGGACCTTTAAATCCCAGCTGTGGGACTCTGATGAGAGACCCCCATGGAAAAGTCTTAATGAATTTACCATGGATTTTTTCTAATAATTAAAAATATGTCAAATCCAGTAAAACATGCTAGCCTGCCTGTATAATTTTCACTTGTCACATAGAAGGGACTATACAGGGATATCATTCCCTGCCCGGCTCTCCAGAGTTACCTGGTGATGACACAACTGCAATGGCTCTGCCAGATATCATTTATGCCCAGCAGGCTGAACTCCTCAGTCATTGCACCATAAAAGTGATTTCAGCTGGAGAAACCATTTGGTTATTCTGACTGTTTGGTGTGATCCAGTGACCACACAGGACTTCTCTGCACTCAGACAGGATTATATCGATTATTGGTGGTACCGTGTCAGATGTGGAACTACTGTAGCTAAGAAAGCTTTGACCCTCTTTCCATACAATAGTCTGTGCCTGTGACAATGGATGTCAGCAGAGGAGGGGCACAGCTCCCTACCCTATGATATATACAAGGAAACAAAGGCAAGAATAACTTTTCCAGTTTACATGACAGGGGTAAAAATTACAGCATTTTGGCTTCCTCGTCTTGTGCTTATCAAAAAGTCCATATCGGTTCTTAAAGAGCTTCTTCATCTGATGGTCACTCTGTTAACTGAAGCAATACACCAAAATGGATAAATGTAAAAGATACCTACTGGAACACTTTGCACAGTAGGGTGCTTAGTACCAGAGGTGTTTTTTTTAAGCACAGGGAAATGAACAGGACAAATTTTCACTTGCTCAGAACATCCACTCATTAGGCATTACACTTGATTTCTAAAGGCACTGCTTTGAGTCAGAATTGGAAACTCAAAGGTTTACAAATCAGTTGTAAAGATAGTACTAAAAATCCTACAAGTTGTCAGAATCTCCAAGCATTTTAAGAAGGGGAGGGAGGCTGCACCGTGACATCCAAGAGGGGCTTTCTGTATGCCACAACTAAGTTGATGAGCATTTTATACTAGAATAACAAATTCAGGCTTGTGGATATATTAAAAAGTGTCTTGTGGAATAGTGGAACAGCCTCTCCCCAAGTCAGGCAGGTCAGAAGAGCACTGCCTGGCAGTTTGCTGAAGGGGACGAATGTTGGAGAAGAAGGAAGAGCAGTTGTTCTGGGGGCAGTGGGCTTCTCTTTGTATCACTTCTTTTGCACCTCATGGAAGAAGTCTTTATTCTTCTCTGGGAAGTTTCTAGCTTTTGTGGTGTTCAGAGAGAACCATTAACCCGTAACTGCTGGCAGCAGCTGAGCATGAAGAGGCCGTGTTAAAGAGCAACCGCTGAGAGCTCCGTAAATTGCATTTCCTCAAAATGAAACAGGATGGGATTACAACGTCTCCTTGGCATGGGCCTAAAACCAAAATGATTCTTCACTGGCTAAATAATTTCATGTGCTGGTTAGACTACAGCCTGCAGCCTCAGATGGAAAGGAAGCTTTATTTTCCTTAAATTCTATCCCTTGCTCTCACGAGAGCTTGAAACACAACTAACACAAAATAATTCCTTCCATTGCCAACCTCAGACTCCAGTGTGATTACTCACTGCATTAATTTAGTGATTCCGTGATTTGAACCCATTGGTTTATTGATTTAGTCTTAATAGGAACCCTGATGCAATCACAGGATCGTTCCATTTTTAATTAACTTAGGAAAATTGTAGCAGATTAACCCCTGCTGCCTTAAGAGTAAACTCCTTTGCTTATTCTTTTCAATAAAACCCGTTTCAATAAAATCCACAACACTAGTTTATTTTATCAGACTGCTCTGTGAGTCAGAAGCCCAAGTGCACATGCAGTTTAGAATAAGGTATTTCCAGGCCACTTGATTCTTCTTTTAGATTAGTATGAATCCCTCGTACAATACCTGGAGAGTGAGAGTGGCACAGAAAGGAGGAATATGGAAAACAAAGCTGAACAGGGGAAGAAGACCAGTTTTCCACCCTACTTATTTTTCCAGAAACATGCTATTGAATCACTTGATTATTTCTATCTTAATTACTGAAAGGAATAAAAAGGTCAGAAATATAACTTAGGCATGGACAAGATAACTATTCTTACTGGTAGATGGATTTCTGGGTGACAGACTATTCAGTAGGACAGCTTTAAATAATGGTCATATCTCATATTTGTACAGTACCTTACAATCCGCTCTGCCTTCTGTCACATTTGATAAAGAAATAGTTCACTTATTGTATTGAAATTTCAACTGCAAGCCTCTGCAGAGAGTAATCGTACGTTTTTAGGGCATTTTCCATTCCGGCTATCTGGTTTCATTATTGAACTTTTCAAGTAGTTGCCCATGCTTTTTGCAGCATGATCATAACTTTTATTTCTTTCTCAGCACTCTTTCTGTCAGCTGTTACAGAAATCTCCAATACTGGATGCCCAGTAAAGCTGCACAGTCCAGGCTTGTGGACCTCTTTTCTTATTGTCTCAACATCTTAAACAGGGAGCTCCCACATTTACTGTGTGCATCCTTCTGGCACTGCCAGAAAGGTGTTGGTTTTTCCCTTCAGTTTCCCTGGCCCTACAAATGTCATATTTACATCTGGTACTCTTCTTTGTATGAACTAGAGCCAAAACAACCCACCATGGATTGAATACATGTGTTTGTAGATGAAAAGCTCAATACGGTGGTTTTCAAATTTGATTTTCTGAATCAAGTGATTTATAGAAAGAAAGGCGATAATAGGTTTGTTGTTCACCTAGAGAAAGCAGGATGTCCATAAGCGAAGAAATGGGTAAGAAACAACCAGAAATTACCAGAATGTTGATGCAGCTCAACTTCAGTTTCCGCAACCACAAGCAAGAAAATGAGCTGCATCTCAATGACTTATAAGAGAAACTGGGGCATTGTCTACAATGAGCTTGAAGCTGCTCTAATGAAATCATTCAATCAGATGTGTGCAAACAGCTGGAAAACAGCTAAACAGCTGGTATAAAGACCCTGGGATAAATTGTTCACCAAAGTAACAGAAACTGTACAAATATGTCAAATTCATTCAAGTATCAAGGAGAAAAGACAGATGCTGACCACACTGGTGCAAAGGAAAAGGTGGCTGCCAAAAGAATCAAAAGTTATGAGCCATGAAATGTCCACAGTGTCAACAAAACAGAACCTCTCTCCTCAGTAGCTCTTGCCACTTCTGGGAGCTCACAGAACGGAGGAAAACCAGTGGCTGAAGGTTTCACAGATCTAGTCCTGAAAGTTCACTCAGAAGGGAGCCTCCATTGATGACAAGGTTGATCCAAGGAAGACCCTGCTGGTCCTGTTGTTGCGGCTGAAACGCATGGGGACCTGTTCTGGGACTCTGCCAGGAGAGTGGCTGATGGAGAGGGACAGTGGTTTTGATCAGCCCATGGCAGTTTGCCTGAAGGCGGCACAGCAGCCCCAAGGCTTTTGTTTTCCTGTATTTGAGATGTTATTATAAAGCTGTCTGTATTTAAGCTAATTTTTGATGCAGAATAAGTCCCTCTGCTCTCTTCTAACAGAAATATTTCACTTATTGTCACACTTTTCCAGTTTTCAAACTTAGGCTGCTGAGAGAGCTCAAAGGTAATCCCGTGCATCTTGTCAGTGGGGCAGAGCAAATGGAAAGGCCACAGCACTGCTGGCTCACCCACTCATCCCTTCACAAATCCATGCTTTCCTGATAAAGTGCTTTACAAACTAGTATTATACACCAAAAAGATTAAGCTTTTGAAATGAAGGAAGCAGCTGGGTCACAGCTTGGTGTGCAGTCGGTGAACAGTAACTGGAAAAAAAGCCTGCTTAATATCAAATACGATGGGAACTTTACAGCATATTGTAGGAGACATTTGCTTATTTTAAATCCTGTACAATGGGCCACCCTCACTCTATTCACACACACACAAGTAAATTCGATTATACTTGATTTTCTGTATCTCCCATGGAAGACTAAGAGGCTGGGTCAACTCGGCCAAAAGAAATGTGATTCCAGAGAGTCCCTACAGTTCCAGTTCAAAGCTCAGATCAATAAGGTATTCCTGTGCCTCAGAATAAAGACTTGTAAATATGTACTTGCCACCTGATTCTCTTTGTAATATAACCAGGGGGTATGTCTCAACAAGTGATAATTGGAAAACAACCACATGTGAGAAATCATTCCTTCAGAAAGGAGACAGCCAAAAATAGAACTGAGCAGATCACAGCTCAGGGCGCTCCAGGATCTTTCTACATGAATAGAGAAAGTGGAGATGAAATGGCAGAATCAGAGCTAATGACAGCCTGCCTGCCTGCTAGATGTGACCTGCAAATGGTTTGTAAAACATTTCCAACTACTATCACAATTCAGGCTGCATATCCTTGTTACCTGCACACAGGGGGACATTTTAGAGGGAAATGGGCAGCTTTTTTTCTGGTTTTCTGGCTGTACCTCATAGCAGGTATGAGGTATCTCCAGACTCCTTGGCTTTGTCTATGGTATCTGGTATGCATCTTTCTGTGCCAAGCACTCCTATTTCAAGCTCAGCAAATCATTTTAGGAGTAACGAAACTGCCGTTTCCATCAGCCATGAATGACTGGCTTGGTGCTAGGAAGCAGAATACATTGTGTGGGTTGTAGCTTGGCAGGAGGAGGTTGGCAGGATGGGTTTCAAGAAAGTAGTATGCTTTAAGTGCAAAAGACCAAATGCAGGGTCTATTTGGTCTCCTACGCTGCTTTTAACAACAGCCGGGGCTGAGTACCTGCAGGTTTGGGTAGGACAAAATAGTGATCACAACAATGTGATCACCAGGGATTCTGGTCAAGACCATCCAGGCAGCCCAGCCCCATGGTCCCAAACTCCAGGACCGAAGCTCCAACTTCACTGAAATCCATGGGGAAATTTGCACTTGCTTCAATCGCGCTAATATTTCAGCCAGTTTTTGCTTCAGATGACAAAATGCCAAGCTTCCCCAGAGTGATTTTTTTTGTCCACATAGCAAAGTTTCCAGTAGTATTGGATAGACTTTCACCTGCTTTTGGCCTACAGCAGGTGGGATTTTCATATCTGGATGAACAGAAAGAAACATTTGTCCCGTAGGTTGAATTTAGTAGGAAAAGGGAAAAAGGAAAAATAGAGGAATACAGAGGCGCAACTGAGGAGGTCCTGAGGAGATAGAGTATTAGAAAGACAACAGGTCAAAGCTACACAATGAATTTATCACCAGGCTGTGCTATTTTTTACATAGTAGCGTCATCCATCACAGGGATGCTTTTTCTAAATGGGTGAAGGATACCTTAAGCTGCCCTTATGGTTACATGCACATAAAGTAAAATACCTTGTAATAATTTTTGCCAGACATTTATGAATATGCTAAGAACACAAGAATATTTTTTCTTCTGATTCCATTTGCTGTAGGAACATTTTTTTCCCCATTTTGTAATAACCCTGCTCTGAAGGTGGATATCGGTTGGATTCATTGTGCTTCATTTATCAGATTTGCAGATACTCAGAAGACGTCTCTTGAGGGATGGGAAGTTCTGATACTTAGAGAAATAAAATTTAATATCTACTTTTCTGGTGTAATGGAAAATTTTATTACTTTTAGAAATATATTTCAAGTTGAGAGACAAAGGTTTTAGGCAGATCTTTTGGAGAAAATTGTGTTTTATTGAAAATGGATATAAAAGTAGATTAAGTCTCTTCCCATACGTTAATACAACATACTTTAGTCTGCTTCAAGAAGTCTGGCTGACTTGTGAAAAATGTGAGCTTGTATAACTGATAGTCAAGTTTATCAGGGGGCATCCTGCAGGTAAGCCCAGTGTTTACAGGAAAGTATGCTGAACACTGGAAATTGTCTGTAAGATCAGGCAAAAGAAAACAAAACTAGACACCTAGAAAATCCATAGTCACTGAAAAAAAACAGGTATGACAAATGTGTGGGCAAAAATCTCAAAAGCTGTAAAATAATGTAGCAGCAGTTAACTTCAGCAGACAAACTGGAACTGGTGTCTTGGAGACCTAAGCACAGTTTTGTCTTCTGCTCTTCTGGCAGTGCCAAGATAATCAGCTAAGATTTTATACCATTTGCCTGAAAGTTAGTTAATGTCTCAGAGTAAAATGCCATCCACTGGTGTTAATGCTCTTCTTACTTGCCACTAGACTTGCAACACAGAGAGGGCAAGACATCACCAGCAAACTTCGGCTGTGGTGAGTCTCTTACTTAGATGGGACTCTCATCACCCACAGGGTCTGAGATATCTCTTTCAGTGCTATGAAGGGAGGCAAAGGTAGGTCCAGCACAACCCTGTGATGGGCTTTAATTGTCGCCAATGCTAAGCAAGTTAGCTGGTCTGGATGCTGCTCTGGGACGACGACAAAGGGCATCAGACCTGCCTGAGCCTTCAGTAACAAACAGGTCAAGAAATGACAGCCTTAAGCAGCCTTCAGAAAAAGAAGATAATCTTTCTGAAGGATATCAAGGAGCGATGCTGTAGTTAATCTGTTACTATAAAGAAAAAAAGAATAGTCCTTCACTACAGGAAAACTGTTGTTCTTCCCAAAATTATTCTGAACAAATCTGTTTTCCCACATAATCCCAGTGCTCACCAATACAAACTCCTCTGCACAATTCCCTCGTCTCCTTTGTACATCATCACTGCCCTTGTCTCCATCCTTCAGGTCAGTCAGCATCTTCCCATACTTCATGCATGGACAGTGCATGAATGGCTCCCTGCCCAGGAGGTTTCCTGACACAGCTGTATTGGAGTGAGCCGTCTTCTGTCTCACTGAACTAAAAGCACCAGGTTCTTCCATATGCCCCTATGTTCCAGTCAATGGATAGTGTTTTGTACCAGGGAACAGGCTGTGCATGGACCTAGATTAGCAAACAACACTCATGGACACTTTCAACTTGATGGACAGTCTGAAAAACTGGAATGTTATTTGAATTCTGTTTCCATTGCATCTGCAAGAGGAAAATGCAGGAGGGAAGTCTTATGTGCTAATGGAGCTGGATTTGTGGTGCATTGCTAAACTGAGCATTGCTGTTGATAGCAGGTCTGTGCCAGAAGTGCCCTGGGATGGGAATTTATGGGAGTGGAGGGAGAGATTGCTAGAAAGGGTGGGAATAATAGTCCTCCAAAGACTTTCTTGTAAAGAACATTCCCTGATGGGCTGTTTCCTAACTGAGTAATTTTAAATGAGATCTTATATTTTCTGCCTGGGATATTTAGCTCTTACAGGTTTGGGTTTTTTTATCAGTTGAGTGGTTTGGGTGATTCTCTTTGCTAGCTGTGATTACCTCCAGGGCAGCTGCCTTGGCCTTTCCCAAGTTTGTGCTCTAATTCTGTTCTTCTAGCTACCTCGAGCCTCCTAAAACCTTCTGAAATCTCCCCTTGCTCAAGAGCAGTTCTTCCCCATCCCATCTGGCTGTAAATGCCACCTTGAGAAGCTCAGCTTTTTCAATAGGAAGGTGGTGTCTCTGGGTCATCTGGACTTGCCATCACGTTTTGAGTGTGTGGATGACTTTGGCCTCTGGAATTTCACATGAAGGCTCAAAAAAAGCTAGTTAACCTAAATCCAAATCAAGAAGGAACTAAATTGGGCTTGCCACATACCTGAATTACACAGGAGCATTTTTAAGATGTGATCTGATTCTAACCAGCAGGGTGAAGGGACCCAAGAAGCCTCTTCTGCCTAGAAGACCTTTCAGAATTGAGCATAGAAAAGGAAGGGAATAGAAAGAGTCTCAAAATCTGTTTTCTATACAACTAAATTTCTCCATGGCAAAGAAAGCATATGGTATGAATGCAGAAACTCATTATTGCAGACCTTTGGGAGACATCACGATTAAACAAAACAGAGCCAGATGAACATTTGAGAGAAACAACAAATTGCCAGTTCTGGAGACAAATAACTGAGAGCCAAGTGACTACAGTCGCAGACTCATAAAAAGAATATTCAGGAATGTGATTTCTGAGAAAGACTTTTTCTGAGAAAGGTTTCTGGCTCTGTGAGACCAATCCAGGCACAGAGGGAATAGGTTAGCTCAGTCCTCAGTGGAGGTGTAAACAGATACTTAAGTTGGTAGCATATAGCTGATGACATTTTTCTATGGATCGTTTCTACCTCATATTACTTTAAGTATTTCAAGAATTTAACATCCTTCCCTGGACAGCTTAGATTCTTGGTCCTTCTTCTACAGTGATGTCCTTTAAAATTAAAATGTCAGTGCAGAAATGCCATGAAGACAAGTTTCCTTTCCCTTCAGAAGGAAATACGGAGTCATGATGGAAGATAAATACATGTGACCTCACACACATCCTTCAGTCAGTAGGAAATTAACTCCTTTAAATCTTCCTTTCTTGGCCATTTGCCCGCCACTACACGGCTTTCATCAAGAACTCATACCTACCAGACTTTATTGTGCTTCTAACCCTAAGTCTGAAAAAGATCTAATTTAACTGACTAGAGCAAAATGATACAGAGAAACTACAGTTTGTAAAGGATTATTTTAAATGCTAGCTACTTCTACTACATTTAACTGGGATCTAGATGCTCTTTATAAGAAGATATGTTTTAAGCATGTGCAGAATGTGGATTGTAGTGATGATTTGTCTAATTATGAGCCAATTAGTTCTGTAATCAAACTTCATAAATGTAGCATCCTCACTGCTACCTGTACCTTTTGGTTAAACTGGATATCTCTATCCCGTGTTTGGAACAGAATTATTTTGGGCAGCATTAATTATTAGAAGCTGCAGTTTTCAAATAACGCACAGTTTCTGTAGGAGGCTGGTCCAATGACCTTAAATCATTATTTTTTGCTATAATTGCCAGTCCAAAATTTACTGTAACATTTTAAGTTACCTGTTTGGATTTAAAACCTGGTGCTAACTTGGTACGTCTCCACTGGAGTAAGTGGAAAAGTGTTGTGGATGGGCATTCATTACTCACAGCTGTGTAACATTCAGGTGAAACCATCTTGATTTGTGCTTAGAAGTTGTGTTGCTTTCACATATCTGCTACAAAGATTATTTGTCCCTTGTCATGGGCCTTGTCCTGGTACCCTAGTCTAAGTCTTACCCAAGTGATGAAGCCCCAACTGTGCATCAGTGACTTCGATGCAAGGACTCTGTCCTAACTGTGAGACTCCTGGTAAGAGATGTTCTCTGCCACCTTACTCCTCACCTCTGGCAGGTTGTGCTGTGATGGGACCAGAGTATCGGCTTTCCTCTGCAGCTGGGATGGGCTTGAGGTCATGAGACATAGCAACAAAATGGCAGGGCACGCACTTCAGTCATTTCCATGAGGTTCTCTCACATGGGCTTCCTCTTGGTTAGCCACAATCAGGCTTTCTTGTAAGACAGGCTCAGAAAGTCCTCTGCCAGAGGGGATCTTTGTAGTCCAGCTCATTTGTCAAGTGCTATTCACAGTGGTGTGTTTACACACGTGTCCTTCCTTGCACAGTGCATCCCTGAGGAAAATGTCAGCTTCTACGGAGCAGGCAAAGCCTGAGTCCAAGGCTGCCAGGGAACTCTTGGCAGCTCACAGTTAAGTATCTGATTTGGGGCTGCCACATAAGAGTACCCATTTTCCCTTCGGACAGGAACACTCAGGCCAAGGATTTTACCTGTGTACTCAGAAATGAAGTGTGAGCTGGTCACCACGCTCCAGGAATGCAACAACTGTGGTACTCCTCTCAAACAGTGCTGTCTCCCTCAACCAGATACAGACACTGGTACCATGTGCCCATTTTCTTCACAGATGACAAGTATTCTAAATCACACATACTGAATTGCCATATATCCAGGCATTTTGCAACTCAGCTCCTCTTATTATAAGGAAGTGTCAGGTTCAAAAAAATGCTGTTGGTTAGTCGTTAACTAAAGCCACACACATTAATGGAAAAATAGAAGTGGCATACTTAGGAAGGTAGGAGCATGAAACCACCAAAAGCTAAAGAGTAGTCTCATCTTTCCTTCCATACTAGTAACCATGTTTTAATTGTGTTTTTCCATTGTGGACGCCTTATTTGCATGTGAAGTAAAGGTGTGCTTTGCTTTACAGTACAGAATGAGCACACATAGCCTTGGTTCCAGAAATCTGATCCTTTGACAGAAAGTCTTGGCTCTAAAATGAAGCAAAAAATCTGTTACAGCTGAAAAACTGGGCCTCATGAACCGTGGAAACAGAGAGGTTTTGATGAAAGACTTTAGGCACAGTGTTTTCATATTTGTACCCACGGATCTTTTGAGCAGGTGAGTAACTTTGTCACAGCCGTGTCCTAGCAGCTGATCTGCAAGCCCTGGTGATCATCCTGCTGAATACACCTCCACACCTGGCAGACCTTATGCCTCCACCTCATTTGCAATGAAAACCCACAGTCTTCTCACTTTCAGTCCAGCCTCAGGGCTTCAGAATCCTACGGCTCCGCTATACGTCTGCCCAGCACATATGGCTGGATTTGGTACTGTGAATGATCTGCACATCAAGCTGAACCAGAAGGGCCTTTTCCTAACAGAAATGGCACTTCCTGAGTCATAAGAACAATGTGTCACATAAATGCAGAATAATTTTAGGTAAGACTATATGTATACCTGTCTAACTAGAGGTAGGCTCAGCCTCCTTCTACCTGGGCTCTGCACTGGGAGCGCAGATCTGCATCTGTCCTCTAGGGAACGGCTCTGGGCGATCAGGACAGGGAGTACAAGACGTATCGAAAGAAAACTTCCTCCACAATTGTGTGCACCAGGGATAGAGCCACTTGCTCTATTGTGCCTCCTCAAAAGCAGCTCGTTGGTAATCAGTAAAACTTGCCAAACATCTGCAAAGCTCTGATAGTCATGTCACCCCTGCCAAGGGAACAGCAAAACCGAGATGGGAATGATGGTGGCTGCAGCACAGAGCAGCTTTGCTGCTGACGTTGAGAGATGCTTTAAGTATTCCTGACACATTCTTCTCACATGCAGCAGGTCTGCTCTTCTTGAGCTTGATTTTAAACCTTTTTAGTATTAGGACTACCTGCCCACCTCTGAACAGAGCCTTCCTGTAATTCCACAAGCTCAGCGGCAAAGGCGACAGAGATCCCAGCCCCAATTCACGCCACAGGGAGCAGCCTGCCACAATTAACAAACTGGAACTGCTTCTGACAGACATGAAGATGAAAGCTAGCACTGGAAGCACCCTGTGTCTTCCACACTTATTTCAGTCTTGAGAAATGATCAAGAAAACCTGCAGCTTGTGTTGCAAAGCAGCTGCCACCATAACAAACCTTTTCATGCCTTTTCTGGCTCATTGCTGCCCCCCTCAGTATGATCAAGACTAGCTACAACTTTGCATGCACATAACTACAAAATGCAAAATGATACATTTAGTTAATTTTCAGGGTCTCTCGTCAGTTATTTGACCAATCAGAGAAACATTCCTAAGTTAAGCATCAAATCTGGCTTTTCAATCCAAATGCTAAGCTGCTTCTTCTATTTTTTCTCACAACATTGACTGTGGTTTATTATTCCTTAAACATCAGCATTTCTTTTGTTTTGGAGATTAGTCCCGTTGTCAAGGAATATGAGAAGCTGCTTAATTTGTACAAAAACAAATTTAGCTGAGCTTTTCTGCAAAAATGCTCAGCGGTTATGATATTCTGATCTCTTCGTTTCAGAGTTAACAACCCACTGCCATGTGTGGTAACTGTTGCCTGTGAAGCACACGTTGACTCTAATTCTGGCTTGCTCTCAAATAACACGAGGACTGGATATATTAACTTTCACAAAATGAACAGAAAGCTAGTGCAGACACATCCTCTGGCAGAAGCTGGACTTGAGCTCTGTCATAGAAATACTCAATTTGATGGAGAACATTCAACTTCTGCCTTGGAAAAGCAGAATATTAATACTAGTGTGCAAGTTGATGATAAACATGCCAATCCACCAGTTTTAGCCAGTGGTGGGACTCCAGAATTCAAACAACATCATTATGAATAATTTTCTTAGACTGATTTAACACACATGCAAAGTTGGTGCAGCCATCCAACAAAGGAATCGTCACCCCTTCCCTATTCTCCGGCCTGGTACTTCTTATGTTATGCTGGCACAAGTTTCTGTATGGCTGCCCAGTGCGCAGGATGTAGGAAATGATCCAGCTGGAGAAGAAAAAAAAAAAAACCAACGTGTTTCTTTTGGTAGATTTTACGCTGAATCAGTTCCCACCATCTTCAAACCTAGATAACTAAATTGTACAATAATTGCCAGCACTACCTGGGCAATGCAAGTCGGGGAACAGGAAGGTATTCCAAAAAAGTAGCAGTACAGTTTAATTTAGAGAGGAGTCCTTTCACAGAGAAGCACTTTAAAGCCACTACTGGCTTTAAACCCCATCTGCTCTAAAGGATGCCAAGTGTCATGAGCAAATCTGTGTTTCTCATCAACGTGTATTCTTGATCACTGCCAAACGACATCTATAAGAATTCAGGATTAAAGGTCAACCACCAAGTCCTCAATTTATTTTAATGTTAGTTTCAGGCTTTTTTATAATATTTAATGTTTTTATTGAAAACAAAAGTTGGGCAAACAAGAAAAGCAGGGGGGCTGGGGAAGGGAAAACACGTAGAGGCCTAGCTCACGACAGCCAAACTGCTTCTTGTATCCTTCCTGGCTGCTGGGGAATAGCTGGGGCCAAACGAAATTTGAGGGTGTGTTCTCCCAGAAAGTTCCTGGCATTTTATTCTACTTATAACACAACATTAACATCGGTGTTTGGCTAATACGAATATTTTCTCCTAGTTGAGCTTTTGGAATTTTTTGGACTTCGCATTAAAATGCTTTCAACTAAAACAAATGTAAAAACAGCTCCTGTAGGAACAAGAGAAAACTTTCCCTTTTTCTACCTCCTGTTCTTGGCTCTCCAGTAGCTTTATCGGTTGTTAGGAGGTTAGCAAGAAATGCAGAGAATTATCCTTTCTTCTTTGTGCATTGGCAAAATCTATTTCCTCGTCCTTTTGCTTCTCTATATATTAATTTTGCAGAAGTTCAAAGAATATAGCCTAGCCAATTTTTGTAGGCATAACAAAAAACTTTGAAAACGCAGAAGCAGGAACATGATAACCACTTGAGGAAATATGTTCCACACATAGTGGACACATGAGAGCTTTAGAACCAGAAAAACTTACCAGAAGCCCACTCTCCCTAAAAAAGTACCATCACACAGACACACAAGTGGCAATGGGATGATAACAGGGAGTGGAGAATAAGCCTGTGAAAACTGACTCTGTTATTTGCAGGTATAAAAGCACATCAGCAGAGAAGTCCAAAGCAGAAAAGGCAATCTAGTGTCTACAAAAGATAGGCACAGCTCAATGTATCTTGTCCTTCAACAAAGTCCCTGAAGCAAAGCCGCACATGGCAGATGCCAGTTAGGCTCCTAACGAAGCTGGTTTAAAATCCTGAAGTGCAAGTTCAAGCACCATCTTCAGCTGACACTTTTAGATAAGTTAGAACCTGCCTTATAAAATGTTGTGAATTACGAAGTCCTCTACTCATACCCTTCCCAGAAGCCCAGCTGTTTAACCTACAGATGCAGGTAACATTACCTTCGTGATTTCCTCCCTTTTTCCCCAGTTGGAATGAGAACAGAGCTCTTACCACAGGAGAGCTGCAGCAGTGTGTCCTCTGGGTAGTCAGATGTGCAGGGCAGGAATTCACTCAGCAACTGAATCTTCTTGCAGGAATATTTCCTTAGATTCATGAACGGATTTCCTTTTCACTAATCAAAAAAAAAAAAAAGCGATTTGGAAAGCAAGGCATGCAGAGTAGTTACTGATCTAAATACTTAAGATCTGCAGATAGAACAAACCTGCTGCTGGTGGGGAAGTGAGAGCAAAGAGGTATTGACAGCAGTTCCTTCCTCTGGCTGGTGCAGTGCAACGCTATAAGCAGACACGCCAGACACCTTCCAGCCTGAATGGTAAAGCAGCAAGGAATACATTTTACAGGAACATTATCGATCAAATCTAAAACCCTCACAAGAAGATTGGTTTCTGAGAAGTAGATGGTTTTCCTTACTCAACTGCTAGGAAAATGGCTTCTTATCTACTAAAAACTGAATACTTATGGTTAAATCCTTTAAAATCCTGGAGACATTTATTTGAAAAGGAACTATAATAAAATGCAGGTGCTGTACCTTTAAGTACCCCAGTATCTTTGTACAGAACAGCAGTCATCAGGGAAACAATAAATCCTGTGCAACAGCCTTTCTGCAGCTCATCATCTGTGCACACTAACAGAGTGGGGAAATACACTTTTTGCAGATACAGGAGAAATATAGAGTAAATGCTTTGTCCATCACCGTTCCTTAAACGTTATTCAGCCACTATCAGTTTGTTACCGCCAAGCCTGCTTTCTGAGAAACACAAGTCTGTCAGTACTACTTGCAGGCCACATGTAAAACTAGTAACAAATCTTACAAGTTACAAAGCAGTTTACGTTCATTGCCTCAGAGTATAGTCATTGGGAATAAACATTCGTGCAAAATCAACTTGTTATGAGTGCTGATCACTGCGGTGCAACAAAGAGCAAAACTGATGATAAAAGTGTTCTAGGCCATTCTTATGAGTAGGCAGTGGCAGAAAAGCTACCTTTCATTCTGCTCTGACCTGAGTTCCCACACTTGCCCCCCTTGCAGAGCTTTAACCAAAAAATGAAAATCCAAGTCATTTTTGGGTGCAGGCAAGTTGCACACACACACTGACAGAAGCCAGCCTGCACGCCACAAGTCCTGCAGCACAGACAAGATGAGCCCGACTGCGCTCACAGGTAGCTCAAAAGCAGTACAGTTGCTTTATGTGGAGCCCAGACTTGGCTCATTGGCTGCAGGCTGGCACTTCCAGCTCCAGAGACAGCCCGTGCCAAACAGAGCTCCTGAGCCCGGGCTCTGCAGGTAACACAAGGGACTCCCTGGGAGACGTGCTGCTTCTGTAGGCTTGGATCCAAGTGTCATCCGCAAGAAACATGTAACTTCAGAAGCACTGACACACCCACAGGCAGAGGCAATTCTAGAACCAAGGGAACAGTAGAGCTAGAAGAATTCAAGCTGGATACCTTCTGGCATTCGGAAGGGACTGGCATGGAGACGAATCACAGTTTATAGTCTTCCCTAATTTTCTGCATGGACACTTCCAGCACGGAATTCTTGACCAAAACCATGGTATGCCCAGTGAAAGAAGTCTTCTTTCCTAAGAGCAAGAGATCTATTTATGCCTTCGAGCTTTAAATCTCTCAAACAGCTAAACTGTTACACTTCCACTCCTAAGAGCAGAAAAAGCAACCTGTAAATGCCAGGTCCCTGCTAGATAATGAAAAGTGTTCAAACAAGACGTAGAGCTAATACGTAACAGCTTATAACACAACTTTTATTAGAAAAGTTATACATAACAGCATCAACTATTTTCAAGAATATTACCCTTGAAAAGCAACAAAAAACAGACTAAAAATGTGTAACAAGAAACTAATGACCCTTTCTATAATTAAACATTCAAGTTATCTACAATGTCTCTTTTTACAAAGGGGAAAATCATGGTTTTACAGGCACATCATGTTGAAAATAAAGCTGCAGTAACTTTATACAATTAAATTTTTCAAGGATTATTAAAACATGGTTATCACGTAGTCTGATTTTTTTAAACATTCACATAATTTTACAATTGAGTATACATTGAAATTTCAGAGTCCCAAAATTATTTCACAAAGTGCCAACATTAAAACCAGAACCTTCAGTGTGAATAATTTTGCCCTAAAAAAAGTTAAGACAGGTTTCCATAATCAACATATTCACATAATTTCTGGTGCTACCTGGTCTAACAGTAAAGCTCCATTCTATATAAGAAAATCAAATGGGACCTTTTGCAAAACTGATAAAATGTTTTGAACACAAGAGTGTGCACTATTGGAAAAACTGATACTAAAACCATAAATATATCCAAAGAGTCATTAATACACTACACAATCAGGTGGAACTGTGCCTGTTTGTACTCCATGTTCAAGTTTGTTGCCCTTTTGGTACAGGTGGTATCTAAATTAATCATCTTTACAAAGGCAGTCTATTCAACTTCCCTTATCTTTATATGCCTGCTTAATAAAAACCAGATAATTTACAATCTAGAAGTCCGTTTTAAAAAGTCTGGAGTTTATATACAGCTCTAAACAAACCTAAAGCATTCTGGTATCTTAAAGGTTTAAATGAAATGGCTAGTTTTTGTTTGACGTTTATTAACAGTAATTAGCCATTATCAGTAGTGAACCATGATGAGGTGATAAGTGAAAAGGAATGTTTCGTCTAAAATGCTGACCACATGTTCCGTCCTTTCATGTATGCAACAGTGCTTTCCACAGACACCCGCTTCCCCTTAGCATCAAGGGCTACAAAAATCTGACTGCAAAAATGCAGTGACAAAGCAAGCTGACCTATCAGGCACTACCTTTCGTATTGGCAGCTTTAAGACCCACGGTATGCACAAAGATCTAGACAAAGGGGAAAAAAAAGACTACTATGAGAAGCAGACCGAACATTTTAGACAAGTTTGGCAAAGTTTTTAATCAGACAATAGGTTGGCCATTCAGGTTTACTTGTATAGGTTAAAAATATCACTATTGAATCAACTAGTCAAATTATCGTAAGACATTTCATTGATACTCAACATTACATGCACCAATATTGCACACATCTGCTCTGAGTTGTTAAAACAATCTTCATCTGGGTCCTTGAGCTGTCTGGTTTACGCAGTTCAAACTCAAGCCACCCACCCCAGCAGTTTCACTAAAAATTTAAGTGGTAAATTTAAAATGCAAACCCCAAAAGAACCCCAAAAGAAAACCAAGGACTTTATACAGACAATAAAATCTAAATTTTCTGCAACGGTCTTGTGGGCCCTACAGATGGGGCAATACATGGACACACTAGTGAAACGCACACTAGCTCTGCTTTATCTAACCATTCAAATAATATGAAATCTGGGACCAGGCGTTGCAATGATGTCACTGTAAGGCTCCTCCTGTGTCAGCTCGATAGCTTGCTGTTTTTTAAGTACCAGGAAACTGTAGAATTTTGCAGCTGCTTGTTTTCTATTCGTATTTCTGCACAGCTCGAGCAAACTGATAGATTCCGCTCCAGTCTTCGCAAGAGCTCTCTGAAAGAGACAAACATTGATACCACAAATTAAGCAGAGAACTACACACAAAACAAGAATGTCTGTTGGCAAGATTCTGTTTGTTGTGACCCTCAGGACAGGGAAGGACTCAACATTGGATGGGGACGTTGCAGCACGTACATGAAAATTTCTATATGGATCTTACCTAAATGAAACCACTTAGGCTTGTCAGAGATGAGTAAAAAAGAAAAATCATCTTGAATCTGTTGAATTTATTCCAGAAACATTGCAGTATAGCATAAGACTTTCTTTTTGCAGCAACAACTAGACAGTCTTTTTTTACTACAGAACAAATATTTTAAAATATTTTAAAATAGCAATAAAACCAAATAAAATCAAATCTAAGACAAGATTTCAAAAGCTAAGGATCTTTAAGAGATGCATAATTTTCGCAAGGTGAAAGCCTGTTCATCTCTAAAATGAACTCCTCTGTCTGAAACTAACTACCCAAAGTCATTCGTATTTTCTTTTCAAAGTCTTGGCCAGAATATTTAAAAAAAAAATAATCAAAACAAACATCAGGAAAATACATCTGTTTGCTGGCTAGAACACCAACTGACGTCTTCAATTTAAAACAGAACCGTCTGCTCTGGAATTACCTACTAGATGAAAAGATACTAGGCTGACCAAACCACATTATATTAAACAGATCTTAACTTCAAATCTCATTACAGACTTAATGTTTCAGCCATCTAGTGCGATGCTCTTTTGGGGACATGGAAGAAAGAATTGAAAAAAACCCCAAAAAACTAGACATGGTCCAACGAGATTGCTGAAGCTCTTTTCAGAAACTGTGATGAAACATTCAGAAAGGAAAATATTACACAACATTACCAACCAAACATCTGTATGCTTTAAAAATTACTTTTAAGCAACAGTTGTACTGGTTTGGGCTGGGACAGAGTTAATTTTCTTTACAGCAACTCATATGGTGCTGTGTTCTGGATGGGAGCCTGTTAAACTGTCTTTATCTCAACCCACAAATTTTCTTGGTTTTACCCTTCTGATTCTCTCCCTCATCTCACCAGTGGATAGAGAGCAGCTGTGTGTGGCACAGCTGATGAGCAGGGTTAGCCACCAAGAGCAGTTCAAAACAATCTTGCTTAAACTAGCAGAATTCTTACGGGCGTGTGAAGAACGAACTTAAATCACATTAGTTTACAAAGTAATCAACCAGATTTAAGTGTATTTAAGTGTCATAAAGGCTACTGAGGAGTTTAAAATGGAGGTTTCATTCTTTAGATATGCAATTCTTGCGATACAACTCTAGTAACATTTTCCAGAAATGTAAAACTTTGCCTTGATTATTTCATATGTTTTAAAATATTACTGAATCTCAGTTTACTGAAAAATCAGCAGCCAAATCCACTACACTGGCAGTTCAGAGTTACAATAATGACAATGACAGCAGAGATGAAGCCCAGCAATTTCACAAGAAAAAAAGTGAGAATGACTTTAGAAAACAGAAACAGCTTAGAGAGATGGAACTGAAACACTTCAGCGACAGCACGATCTCAGGAGCTGCCAAAATGTTTAAGGGAACAAAAGAGAAGTAACCATAAACTAGACTGAAAGGCGAAGACAGTCCAAGAACATGTGAAGTACATACACCTACAGAGACCTGTAGTGCAAACTGCTGTCCATCTGTATAAATTCCTATGTACACATGGGGTGTTCAATTATTTTATCAGAAAAACCTCCTTAGTTCTAGCAAGCAAGAGACCAACCTACAAAGATTATCTGTTTGTGCAGACTGAAGGCACGTGCTGAAAAGTAAAGCTGCACCTCAGCCAAGGTCAGATTCCTACAGATGTTACAAGATTCGCTTTATCATAGCGTGTAAGTTTTCAAACCAGCCCAGTCAGGAGTAAAGATCCTGTAAAATGGTTTTATCCCTAGACCTTGATGGGGTTTGCCTAGGGTCATATAGCACAAAGTCAGAGGTGCTAAAGTTTCACTAAACCACAAACCCAACCACAATTTGAATTTCTGGGAGTCTTACTTGCACGCCAAGTGCAGACATAAAGATTGAAAAACAAGTAAAAAAAAGTTACTCGGAATGTTCTTTGGAAAAAATGTGACAATTATATTATGATTTAATCAATTACAAGCATTTTTTTTTTCCTCCTCTAGGACAGAACCTCTATTTTAAGTCTGTATCATCTACTGGAAAGAAAGCTCTTTCTTAACCTTTTAACTCAGGTCAAAAGTGCTAGTGGGCATAGTCAAAAGCTACTTCAAGAGAATGCAAATTATTAAGTGTACCTGAAGCCCATGAAGCATTTGCTGAGTCCTCTTGTTCCATCTCCTTTCTTCTTGATCCTGATCACCCCCTGTGCCATCTTCTTCCTGCAAGCAGTCAAAATTCACACATTTACAAAACAATAATCTTTTCACCCACCGAGTTACGAAATGTATTTCTAGATATCACTGCAGCTTTTTGTCTTCGTCAAGATAAAGGTTTAGACAACTTGAGTCACAGGATGTATCTAGGAGAGGCAGGAAGCAGGATGGAGGAAGAAACACATGTAAGGCTGACGTACCGAAGTAAGGCTGCCCACACTATTGATTATACCTCAAAATGTTATGCTGACCATTAGTAAAAGAAATTTGCTCGTGACAGCTGAATGAAAGAGAGGAGACACTTCAGTCTAACCTAGGACTGCTATCACCGAACATGCTATCACCCATGTTTTTATTTTGCAAACGTGAACGAACACAGACATGTTCTCATTCCACTGTGGAAATAGAACCATTGGAAAGGAAACCAGGTTGTTGCTAAAGGCTGCAAAGGCCAGCTGCAACGGCTCGGCTTCCCATGTGCTATGAAGCACTTAACCTACACAGAACAGTACTTGTTTATGGAAGATGCGTTATATATGGCTTTTAAAATAAAAACTTCAATTCAGCAAGTAAAAAAATAAAACCACTAAAGTGACACATGCAAGCAGTATCTGCTTTGTTTCCAGTCTTAACTCAAGATGCTTTAACTGTGCAGAAAAAAATAACAGGCCCATTTTTTCATTTCTGAAAATGAAGTCAGCAGGTGTTTCTTCCTCTTCATTTTACTACTTTTCAAGTGACATTTCTCCACAGCCAGCAACATCCTGAAGTGGTCAGGCAGTTGGACTAGATTGATTGTTGTAGGTCCCTTGCAACTGAAAATATTCTAATAGATTTGTACATGGCTAAGAAAATCACCTTGGCTAAAAGTAATTCACATTTCTTTGAGCACGACTTGTTACAACAGGAAATTTCACGTCCAGATATGTTCTTTTTCTAACAATAAAACATTTTTTCAAAACCTGATTTAATATTATGCATATTGGATGTAGAATAAAAGGAATCAATGAGGTTTGTTTTGATAGCCATGGAATACTAAACGTTGTAGCTAAATAACTTCATTATCACATTTTAGGATGTGGATGGTTTTGGTTTGTTTTTTTTACAAAAATTTTTGTTAAGTGGCATGAGCTATTTAAAATGGAACCATAAAATTAATGTCTCACATAAGGCATCATAAATACAGAGAGTGATTTAATCCAATCACGTGTAGAGAACCCTCTAATTCAAAGCAGAACATACATGTAACTTATAAAATGAAGTAATATTCAATGGTCATGAAATAATTTCATAATTTACATTTCCAAACATGAACTGAAGATTTATTTGTTTCATGAATCCAAAGTCAAAAAGTGCTGGGGAACACACAAACCCTTCCTACATAGAGTTCTTACCTCCTCTTCTTCCTCCTCCTCTTTCTCCTTTTCCTTCTCCTTCTCTTTTTCTGGCAGAAGTTCTAACTCTGGTATTAGCTGGCAGATGTTTTGGGGCTCCTCTGGAGGCATTTCTACAGGTGGTATTTCCAGCTGTTGTGCTGGTGGATGCTTTAAGAGTACACAATACAGTTAAAGTAACAGCATCATTTAATCAGTGCTTTTACGACAGAATGCTGATGCTACCAACCAGTTTCACAAAACTCACGTCTCTAGGTCTTAGCCATTTGTCAAAATTTTCCATTTTTGAATAACAAAAAGCAATGTGTTTTGCTGTCTGCACATGTACTTTTAATCCTTTAGATTCTGCTCAAAAGGACAAATGATGCCACCATAAGGAAAAAGGCTTTCCAGTAACTTCACGTAGTTTACCATCCAAGCTACTAATCTTGTTTCTTGGATCAGCACACAGAACTTTAAAATCCCAAGTAGCCAGATGCAGTGCTACATGAACACACTTAACTCACCGGAATAAAACATCTTTGAAATATCAAACTGGTGTTCTTTGCAAGAGAAGCATGAAGGCATGGAAACATTGGCACTTTTTAGTTTCCTGAGCTGTATAAGTGACTTTGGTGCTCAAGTATCATTCTCAGAAGATATTTAAATCAAGAGGAAAATCCAGGAAAAGCAGTTTAACAGGATTTATGTAATCAGTTTTAATAAAATTAATACACAGTATTCTGTGTATTTAAACATCTATACACGTTTAAATGTTCGCCAGTAAAGTTACCTTGACACCTGGAATTGTTTCTACATATACTCTAAGATAGTCCAAAACCACTTTCTGTTTTAGAGTCATACAGCAGGTAACGCTACAGGTATGTTGCTAGAGGCCTGATCTGGTTCCCAACACAGCAACAACAGCATTGGCTTCAGCACAAATAGCTGATGATAGTTTCACCCAATGACATGGCCAAGAGGAGCAGCAGCTGGCACCCTTTTTAACAAGATTATGTAACCTTAACAACCTGAGTGCCAAAAAAACATGTGAAAAGGGGGGTTAAAAACTGCACAAATATGCGAAAGACAGCATAAACCAGGACTGCTCTCACCAGGAAAGCATTCAGAAAAAGAATACGCCTTTCATTTTGTCCATTTCTTTTCCCTTTCACAAAGATGGTCTCCTTTCACACTGTATCACAGCTTTTACCACAGAGATAAATGAGGTAATTTCCAAGTCTATTCATAACTCAACTAGGAAATCTTTTCCTGAAGATCAAAGTTTTTCTTTAAACCCATAACCCTGAGAAAGTAGAACTATCTTAAAGAAGTTTGTGCAGCTACTGCAATCCTTTCTTCGGCAGTGAAAGCTGTTTGCATACACCTGCTAAGCAGAACTTGATAGGTCTGTAAGTAATATACTTTACTGCTTGAAAGCTTTCTCTGAAGAAAACAGTGCCACTTATTTATCCTACCTGCATTTTAAGCGTCTTGGTAAGATTTCCACTTAAGAAAAGCACCATAAAGACTGTCCAGGGCCAAAGACTCCTATACTACTCCAGCGTATTTCACACCACCACAGAAAGTCAGTGCCCCAGTTTTGTATCACTTCCCGCTTAAAGACAGTACTTACCCACTTCTCATTCTCGAAAAATAATAATAATTAGAAAAAAAAAAAAGAAAATCTTACTCACAGGTATGACTGGCTCTGGTTCTACTTGCTGCAGTTTGCGTTTAACGCCGGTCTGAGGTGGTGGGGGTGGCATAACAGATTCATCCAGATTGGTTCTGCTGCCTTCCATCATCGAGTCTTGTAAACGACTTGGTTCTTCTAGAATAGGTTCATCTATATTCCACAATAGACCCAGTTTTACATGCTTTTGTACAGTTTCAAATTACATTAAGTCCATTTCGCTATTTAGAACTGAGCACTCTTAACAGCCTGCACAGCTTCTGCAGTGCCTTAAACAGAATTGGTACAGATGTGCACGACTCACTCCAGTACTCATTTAATCCACTGGATCAAAACGAATCTTTAAGTGTCTTCTAGGAAAAAAAGCCAGTCACAGACTGGCTGCATATCACGCTAAACAACCACTACAAAGCTCTCTGTTTCATTCATATCTTTGGTGACTTAATATAAAGTACAAACAAACAATGGAATATAAGCTCCAAAGGAAAGCCAAGCATCTTTGACAAGACACAAACCAATGACATCTCGTTGCTGCTGTTGCTGCTGCTGTTGTTGCTCCTCTCTGGGTACCTCTGGGTTTTCAAAATCTTTAAGGAACTCATCAAGGTTGTCAGCTTCGCCACCTTTCCTTCTCTTTCTTAGGTCTTCTGGTACCAGGGGTGTAAGACAACGAGTAAAGAGCTACAGGGGAAATGTTACATTATTCACTATTGTAGTTCTCAATGTCCTTAATGTCACTTCAGATCAAATAATTATAAGCGACTCCTCCTTTCCCATTTTTAAGCTCTTCTCCAACAGTAGTAATGGGGGGAAAAAAAAATATTTTTATCTGTTACTGATAAGTATTTTAGCCATTGTTGTTTTAATGAGTTGCTTTTTTACAAGGTGAATACTGCTATATCACTATTCATATGTTGATGTCGACTACATATGAGGCACAATCCTGAATACAGTCCTTCTAGAAATGAACCTGCACAAAAACCTTACCTTCAGTAGCCTGTTATTCCACAAAGGCTGTGCAGGCAGAGAGAAAAGCTTTTCAACTCCACCTGTTTCTTTCCACATCATCAGTTTCTTAGTAGGAGGTGCCAAGTCCAAAGTAGTAACAATATCAGAGTAGTCACTTAATTGGGCTCGAATAGTCTTGCTATCCAGTTCTTTCACGCTGTCCACAATCAGCTTTCTCTTCCTTTTTGCTTTGGTTTCCTTGACTGTTGAGATTTTTAGCAAGTAATGAAGGTTAGGTCAAACAGATACCACACTGCAGAAGAGTCCTGCAAGTCTTATAGGTCTTATTGGCCCATGTATAAAGCTGCCTCAAGAATCTAAGACAACATTAGCTTTGGGAGAAGGAAGGAAAAGCTATAAGCATTACGAAAGGTCAAATACTATGAATGCTGTCCCATAACCTACAAAGTCTTCTGTAGTTATACTGAATCTACCTAAGCTTCAATGTCCTCATCTGAACATGCCTCCCTCCCCCACAGCCTGCTTGTCAGGATGGTGTTCTTTACCAGAAAACCCTAGAGGCCAGATTCCTCTAAACAAAGAGTCAAAATACCACTCCAAGTTTTTCCCCTAAGTGCTATCTGAGCTTTTGTAATGTTAATGTAGGTGGTTATCTTACCTATCCCTCTCATCGTGCACTAGAACGACTTTATTGTTAATTGCTTACAGCTTGGCCCTTTGCAGCAGACCCTGAAGCTCTGGCAAACGCTGTCTTTGCTGGTCCCAGCTGATCAACTAGGACCTCTGTTGCTGGGTTGCCACCAGAGGGCAGCGCTAGGGCTTGCCAGGCAGTAAGTCGGGGCCTGGAGTTCAGTCCGAAAATACAGGACAAACTACATTTTTTCCATTTTTTCTTTTAATAAAGCAAAGATCTTATGAGCCAAATACAGCGCCAGTTAAAATAAGAAAGTGTCTAGCATTGAAGACAGACAAGGAATTTCACTATTAAGTGGAACTTCAAATACAGAGATGCATTTCCTGAATTCAGCCATTTATTTAAGCCACGAATCACTAGAAGAGCACTCATTCTCAGTGTAAACTGTCACTCCTGGCCATCAAATATAGCGTAGCAAGAACTGTGCTGCACTACAGATACTGTATTAGAATTAAAGACACAGTGAGTTCTATTCCAACTCACCGTATTTTAACTAACGTGTTTAGCAAAACCTAAATTATCATGCTGCATAGTGACTGCAAAAACTACGAACTAGCATCCTGCAAGATCACCAGGATAAACTACCTACCTGGAAAATACTGGAAGGCTATCATTAGAATAAAAGGAATTCAGCTGTTGATCCTTGGTTTCTCTTCCAAGTGACAAGCAGAGTCAGCAGCAGTGCTAGACATTCATTTCCACTTCACTGAGCTGATGACCCAAGTAAAAAATTCCCAAATAGCTTACTCACCAGTTATGTCAATAGGTTCCAGAGCAAAAGCTTCCTCTTCATTAGGAACAAGCGTTGTCTGATCGGTCATAGTTGGTAACGGTTCAACTGGATCCACCGAGTCGGGGCTGTCTGGTCCGCCCACTGCCAATTACAAGTATCTTCCACTATGTCAAAACATTAAGAAACTGGGCTTCCCTCTCCCATTCCCTGCTCACACCTTCAAGTGGTTACCACATTTTATACTTTTGAACTCAACATGCTTTAAAGGAATTAGAATCCCAATTGAGTTAGCTGAAAACAAGTACTTCTAGATCTAGCCTCACTAGATCATACTCACTTGATACATTATCATCATCATCCATATCATCATGGGGAGGTTGCTCTGGCATCATTACTCCACTTTCTGAGAGTGCAGGTGGGTCATCAAAAATACCACCATCATTATTACTGAGAAGTTTGTCATCTGAAACAACCACAGGGAAGAATCAGTTTTGCATACAGAAATTGATGAAGCAAGTATAGACAAATTCATAAAGTACTGACAAATTTATCACCGATAAGGACAGCGGAAAGGTTAGAGAAACCTATACTTTCAATGCTGACAAAAGCAATGCAGAGAGATTTTTCAAGGTGCATTTCAGCTCAAATTCTGAGCTTCAGATAACTGTTATTACAATACCCTTGCCACGTATTTGCATCTTACTAGGTTTCTTAGTACTTCACAAAGAAGCACCCAACACAATTCTCAACATATTAATTAAACCCTTGGAAGGAGTCAAAGAACAAGAGTAGCTAGTTGCATACTGAATTTTCTCTGAAGAATGTTATGTACAGAATGGAAAGACTCGGGATGATTTAATTTCACTTCATTTGCAATATGCCAACACTTCAGGTTATGCATTATCTATAGTGCTGCAGCACTCACAAACCAGAATTCCACTGCTGAAGGTGCAAATTAAAGAGGGACCTTCAGCGACAAAGGCAACAACCTCCCTTCTCTCCCCTCAAGAACTAGTTACTGAGGCAGAAGGTAGGACAGAAGAAAAACAAATTTTTCAAACATACCCAATATTCCACCATCGTTTCCTTCTCCAAAATTATCATCTTTGTATTGATCTTCATATTCCAGGTGATTAGATTTCTCATTGAGGTGACTGGTGCTTTGTTCAGGTTCCAGTAAGAGATTGGAAGCACTGGTGCTCACTAGCATGTCATCCTCAAATGCACTACCTTCTCTCATCATCTCACGATCATCCATCCCAAAGTCACCTGCAAGAATACAATTTCACTGCTATAAATGCTAAAGAATCAAGAGGCAAGAGACCTAGCTAATCAATCAGCAAAGGCTCAAATGACCAAATTTAAGTTATCTTAATCGCAGAGTTAATGAGAAGATACAAGGGATTATGCCCAACAATACCATAAAGAAAACACTATTCAACCGATTATAAAAAATAACCATCTCCTCTTCAAAGCATTTTATTACACTACTTTGAATTGATTTTAGCAAGATCCTATTACATTTTAGCTGCACTGAAACCAAAGAATTCCAAGGAATTTAAAAAGGTACCTTATGCCTCGAGTTTGGGCTTCATGTACAGAGAGCCAATACCCAATTATCACCACCATCAACACCTAGATTTTAAAATGACCACTTTCAAAATGACCACTAAATTATGGATTACGTTACTGTACCCTGGAAAACAGATATTAAAATACAACCATCTTAAGGCTTTGATTCAGATCTTAGAATACTGTCTTTGAAAAGTTACTGAAAGAATTGAACTAGTCACCAATGCCTGCTTCACCTTTAGAAATCTAACAGTTTGACTGAAAACATGACTGACTACAGCAAAAGCTGATTTCATATTCACACCACGTTTTGAAAATTATAATTGGCAAAGTATTTCACTAATTAACCTGATTAAATATTCTTCAGTTTTATAAGGGAAGCTAGAAGCTTGCTGAATATTAGATGACAAGCTTTTTGGAAAATCTGATGCACAAATGGAAAATCAGAATGTACAGAAGCACAGCGTGTTTGATCTAATTTGTTTCATACTTAGTCGGAATTCTGTAGTACTTGCAAAACCATTAACTTTACAGTTACCACAACTAGCTTAGTAGCACATAACAATACACAAGATTTTTACCAAAGTCATTATCCTGGAGGATACTGATGTTGCCTACTTCTTCTCTCATCGTAATTTCTTCCACTCTACTCTGGTTCAAACTGAACTGCTGGGCCACGTCAATATCACTTAAACAAACAGAAGGCAATTATTAAAAACCTCTGTTTAAAACAATTAACAAACAGGTAAAGCCTGTGTAGATAAATGTGAAATTAGTTTCTAAGAAATAACACTGTACACTTAAGTCAATTAATGAAAAAGCTGATGGTGAATACAGAATAAAAAACACCACGTAAAACAGCAAGACCATTCATTGTTAAAACTCATCATCCAAATTGTGTCAGCTTCTGGGAAATACAGCAAGGAGTAAGAGAGGTTACTGATATGCTGGAGTCACTAATTTTAAAGGCCAAATTAATAAGCAAGAAAAAAAAGACTTCCCCCCCTTCAACTACAAAAGCTATTAAAATAATTTATAAAGAAAGTTTATCTAGTAACAGTACCACGATAACACTTAAAATCAATACAAAGATGATTGTATATTTGCTTAGTATATTAAAAGACTTAAGAATACAAGTTATCCATAGACTTGTTTTAATTCGGCAATGAGTTTTCTGTCTAAAATCAGGTTCTCCTCAACTAAATCCAAACATCATTTGCATGGAAATTAAAAAAAAAAAACAAAAAACAAACAAAACCAAACACCAAGCTTACTCTAGATCAGGAAGTGGTTGGTCAAAATCATGAAATTCCTCAGGTAAGGTAATAGCATTGTAAGCAGCCTCTCTGTTTTCCTCAGGCAAATCGACGACCCCTGCAGAGAAGAACACTCAGACATAAGTTCCCATTCCTTACCAAGACAGCGTTTTTCCCCATGCCTTCAGCACTGCTATCTCTGCAGAGCTTCTTGTCTATAAATCATTGAATTGAACCAAAGCTAGACACCTCTGAAGAAACCTTAGATACTGTTACTATTGAGATTCAGTCTAAAGTCAAAATATACATCCTCAAGTGGTTCTACTGTTTTGTATAACCCTGGAAGCCTGAGACCACTTGCTAACGTTTATGTAGCACAATTCAGCAGCGCAGCTAACCCAGACATTGTATGTCATCAGAACGCTATGGAGCTACCTGCTTCAAAATCATTTATTTCATCACAGTACTCCAGATGAGCTAATTAGCCTTGTATTTTGGTTCGGGTAAAGCAGCAGCAACACAGCAGCCTTGTTTGGGTAGAGCGGTGGCAACACAGCACGAGTACTTTGCTACTGGTCATTTTAGTCGGTTCAATTAGCTCTGAAAGTCCTAGTACAGTACTGATTGTACTAGGACCACACAAACTCTTAGGCTTCTGCATTTACAAGAGCTGGAATACCTAAACCACACGCTTACCTTCCCTTATCCTCCCGAGATGCTGAATCTGCTATTCAGTGGCCATTCTCAGAGCATGGATATTAGATTGGGCATCACATAGAAACAGTGCTGGGGCCTCTTATTCAAAGGCTTAGAAGTCAGGACACTTGAAAGTGCATGGGAAATGAAGGTTCAGTTCCTTCTGTAACTTGCAGAAGATACTTTCTGCCTTCTGACCCACACAACACAGGCAATTCTGAGATACAGGTACTTCAGAAACACTCTGCCCACGCTGTTCCCTTCTGCAATGGATAACCAAAGAACCACTGTCCAGAGAGATCAGGAACAGGCGTGAGTCTGTAGTTCATTTGTCTTGGTACTCAGTTAGGAATGAAGAAACCTAGTCCAACCTTTCAGAGCTATCAAATATTTTTACCTGTTGGCTGCTTCAAGTAAAACATGCAAACGATTCTCAGAGCAGACAGGATCAAGACAATGCCCAATCCACAAAGCTGATGAACTGAGAACAAAGATAAGTGTCTGAACTTGTTTCAGGTCAGCATGCCACTTTGTGAATCTTGTTTCAAGGTGCTTCACCTTCTACATGTGCTCTATCGGGAGTGGGAAAACAGACTGCCTTATGAAATCAATGCGTTCTCATCACCCAGAGAAGTTACATGCAATAGTAAACAAAATAATGGCAAGTCAACAAATTGTCATTGAAAGCCACATAAATTTCAAAGCCTGAGTCACAAGGTGAAGACAAAGAAATGAAGATAAAGGCATTCTATACCTTAATTTTTCTCAAATTTACTGTCGCACTGGCTTTCAAGAGCTGCCTTTTAAAAACAAGTCTTCTTTAAGTTCAGCCTTTAACTCTATAGCACTCAAAAACTTAAAAATATAGAACATTGTTCAGCAGCTCTGAGTATCCAGCAACGTCACTGCCACAGCTACACTCTAGCTGGAAAAAAAGTTTTCCAGGTCACAATTAAACAAAACTATCTACTGTGTGTAAGGCAAGTAATTCATCGCTGGATAGTAAGTCGTTTGAGGTATTAATACAGCTCCCAATCTTCATGGAAAAATCTTACAGTAAGCAAGGAAGTTGTGTCACATATACAAGGAAAAATATCTTAATTATGCACATTACAGTTCATGTTATTTCCAGAAACTCAAATATGAAAGTGGTAAAAAACCAGCTTATGTCTAAGTCTCATTTGTAACTCAGGGCAAAGCGGTCTTTATCCTTGGGGGAACAAAGCTCCCTTCTGTGCCTATATTCAGTACATGCAACTGGCTTTTTTCAGACTTGCCACACAAGGTAAACACTGCGCAGTGTATTTCTCTAACATCATTCTGAAGTATGATTTTGGCTATTGTTGACATTTTTACTGAATCAACATTAATAGGAAAAAATTTTCATTTAGAATTCAGTAAGAAGAAATTTTTCAGCATACAACTCAGCCAGCCAGCTTGAAGCTGCACTACAGAAAATAACTTCTCTTATAATCCTGTATAACTATGTAATTCTCCTACAGAAACAGGAAGGTAGAATTGTGTACCTTCTTAATAAGTATCGCAATATGACAACATAACTTTTCAGACAGTGCTTAGATAAAAGATAGATACCTGGACGAAAAGCCATCTTAATCTTAATGAAAGCCTCATTGCAGTCTGCAAGAAGATATTTTGCTTTCCTGTGGTAGATTCTAACAACGCCTAGTAAGAGATGTCCTGAGGTTCGAAGTGCCATCTTCACCTGAAAACATACGGCGTCAACAGTAATTTAGATGTAGACTTACGTTTTTTCCTTTAATGAAATCTCAGTCAGCTTTCCATGAGATTTTCAATAACATCAAATATCCAATCAAGTACAAAAACCAGCAGAAAACTGAAGAAAGAATGCAAATTCTACAGTTCAAGATGATGCTTGACATTATCTATAGATAACCTGGCAAATATCAGTAAGTTAGTAGCAGCTCACTCCAGGAATTCGCAAATACTGCTGTCTAGTATAAAACAAAAGATGACAATACCCATTTTACCACATCTTTTTTTGACATCTTTATTACTTTAATTTTGAAGAAAGTGAAAAATACAAAAAGTTGGGTGGCAGTGTGTTAGAATTTGGTTAACAACTGTTACTCGTTACCTCTCCATCTTTTGTCCTGCAGTTAAGGAGAAAATCAGAAACAGAGGAAGATGTGAGGGGTCCATAAACAAGCATTGCCACATTAAAACAAACTTAAGTTCCTTTCCTCTTTAATCTCACTGCCTTACTATGTAATCAAGTATACACTGTGGGAACAGAAAACTCATAAAAAACCAACACTCCAGGGAAGGACTCAATTCTTACGTATTGTAGTCTGAAAGAGCATGAGACTTACGTTGAAGGGTACACAGCATAACTATCTCCCAGAAAGATTAAGTCATACAGAGTTTAACCTAAAATTCTAAGAAAAGACAATTTTTGTTGCATAGAATGCCTTTCTCATATTCCAGCTGATGAAAGTGCTACGCAAATAGTAGATATATGAGAGTGTCTATCACTTTCTCCTTTTTCTAAAAGAATGCTGCAGCTCACTACTGAGTCCATTATCATCTTCTTTCTAAACCCTTTCAGAGCTGACACTGAAGTAAATCGCTGTTCTGAAATAGTAAGCATCTCTGTGATTGTACTACACGTTTTGCTTATACTTAGCAGTTCTTCCAAAAGTCAGAGTGGCATTATAGAAACTTTGTTATATTTGCATCAACTAAAAAAAAAAGATAAAAACATATTTTCTTCCATTTTCAAACAGCTGCTTTTCTTAAGACACTCCAACATCCGTTAAGTGACAAAAGTCTACTAGTTCTTAAATAGAGAATTTCATTTTCATGCGTTGTAGAAGGCAAAACCCCAAAACTTATGATCTCAAGTTCCTCAAGATTTCCTCTGTTGTCACAACAGTCATCCAGAAGCATTATGTTCTTTCAGTTTAGTTGCTATCTATTCGCATCCCAGGAAACCAAACAAAAAACTTCAAGGCTTTTACACTATAGTGTGGCATTATATGGAAAACTATCCTCATGCAAGCAGTAACATTACAAGCTACTGGAATGCTTCAGATCTTTTTTCTGCAGCTAAGCAGAAACATTCTTGAACTTAGCTCGCAAACACAAAAAAAGACTATCTTAAGTATGATTTCTACTGCTCACAGTAACAGTAGCACTGAAAGAATGACATCACAAAGCCTTTAAGAGCTACTTCTTCAAAAGCCTGGGCTCTCCTCTCTTCCAAACATTTGCTTCTAAATGATGCGTCGTACATCAAGATACAAATCCTGCGTTTATAGAAAGCAAACCAGTTTGTAACTAAACTGCATTATCCTTTTGCAGTTTTCTAGTGCTAGAAAATGCTCTCCAGAATCAGTGTCAATAGAATATTCCACATCTGAAAAGACCTTTTCATCCTTTAAAACAGCAGCATTAATAATTTTCTTTTCAGTTTCCGTGACCCAAACAGCAACTACCACCTGTACGCACAATGTCTTTCTTCTCACTACAAGGTAACATTACATCAGTGTAAAATAGATACCTTTGGAGAAATGATACTCTCCACGCTGCTCTCCAGATTACATTCAAAAACATGGGCTTTGGTTAGCTTCTTATCCCAGTGGGCCGCCAGCCAGATTTTGGCCAGCGGCCCACGCTTGCTCAGGACAAAGTGGGCATAGAACATGGTCCCAGATGTCTAAAACAAAGTGCAAACCTGCAATGAGAAAAGAGTATTTTTTTTAATGATATTTTTTGAGGAACATCGTTGTATACACATCCTTATATGCAGTAAGCAAAGCACACTTTTGCTTTTCAATCATTAAGGCTAGAGTATTTGTATAAAATCGTTAAGAAGCCAACACTTACAAGTGGTGGCCATGTAATAGCATTTAGATTTATTGCAGAGGAAATACAAAGCAGGAAGAACAGCAAGCAACGATTATTTACATAATTTTAAAAAGTTCACCTCCCATAAGAAAAAAGAGTCTTGAATATATTAAAAGTTTATGGTAATGATACCAAACTCATGTAATGCAAACAAACATGTCTCAGTTTTCAGCCCACAGCTTCTTTCTACTCTTAATTCAATAGCTACAACTACACTATATCAGTACATATTCTACACTGTTTCAGTAAAACATTCACCATTACAAAATAAACAGTCTTAAATGTTTTGGACTTCGCCATATTTTGTAAACAGAAAGTACAATTACACCTTCATTTCTGAACAGACTGCTCTCCATTCCATAATCCTCTTAGTAATGCTTCATTTTTTTTGTTCAAGTGTTGATAAAAATGGTAAGAAAATCAATTACATTATTTCAAATTTCCTGAGGATTTAATTTTCTTTCTCCCTCAGCAGAAAAGCAGACTGCCTTCTATCTACTTATCTATCAACTACATTCTTACAGCTGATAAGATGCCAACATATCAAACCATGGGGAAGCAGAAAAGCATGATGTCTTATGATCTAAACATGTCCATTTCATGCACGAGGTAAGCCTATTATTCTGTTCAACTACAAGCTGAGAAAATACAAAGTTTTCTTTAAAGAGGTGGAAGATTCTCCACAGGCAGGTTTTTTTCCTCCAGCAATATTTAAAACCAGGAAAAAAGAAATGAAAGAGTAGAACAGGAGAGATGCAACAAGTGCATTTCAGCTTCTGCCTCCTCCACACCTACAGAAAAACTATTAGAGGAAGTCACAGCAACCTAAGAAGTAACAGCCGGGCAGTTTAATCTGGGTAGAGCCGGTGAGAGGAGCATCAGTTTCTAGCCATAACCCCCCAGCGTTTGTTTCCCAAATGCATGCCAACACAACTTACAAGCAGAGAAAAGCAAAGCATTGGTAAACATGACAGCCAGACAGAGATTCTCAGGAAGTCAATTTCTAAACCTTACCAAGTCAACTTCAGGTAAAAGAAGTAAGTTTCAAAGTAGGTAGGGTAAAGCTGACCATATTTATAGAGCATGCCTCACCAAAAAAAAAAAAAAAAAACCCCAAAAAAAAAAAAAAAAAAAAAAAAAGCAGAAGCACAACTGTGACTGCTAGAAAAATAAGTATGGAGTAAAAGAAGCACTGGAAGCAGAGCCAGCATCTAGGTATCTGGGTAAACAAATGAAAAATTGTAGACCTAGGGGTGTAGATCTCAAAGTAAAGGCCAGTAATTTTCCAAATAATAGGTCAAATTTATTTTGGGAGTGGGGGTGTGTTTTGTTTTAATAAATGGAATTTGAAGGAAAATCAGGGATAGGGAACAATCATCTTTGTAGTGGTACCATACCCTGGTACTTGCACCCACTGTTAGGTATCGTTCAACATGCAAGATGATGAAAGCTTTGAATTTCAGCTGCATTAAACAGAGAACAGAGCTGCTTGGACAACAGATGAGATTATCAAGCTTATCTGTCTTAATGACAGACTGGCCACTGATTCTGTTCGTACCCAAGAAGGGACACAGTGTTGAGGATTTAAAGGCAATAAAGGTCATGTTCAGCTTCAGCTCAAGTTAACACAGTAGATAGGATTAAAACTACTCTTAGGAGCGAAGCTGATAGCTTTGAGTCATAACAAAGCTTCAGATTAAAAAAAACTTTAAAAGCCGTATTTATTTGTTGAGATTGTGTGGAGACGAAGGACGGCACTGCACAAATATGGACATGAGCAAGATTTTCTAGGAAGCACGAAACAATTTTGGAAGTCTCCTTGATCAACCTAAGTCATCTAAAGTAAAGTATTCTACTCCCTCCCTACTTTCAGTGTTTTCTGAAAGACACCCCATTATCTTAAAGGCCAGCAGACAATTCAATCCCTTCTGTATTTTCAAAGGCTTCACGTTAATTTTGTATATGCAGAGACATAACTTTGCAGGACAGCATTTTGATATCTAGAATTGCTACCACAACCATGAACTGCTTTTGTAAGAGCAGGCCTGTAAATTACCCCTACATATGAGGAACAGGGAAAAACACAAACATCCATTACTAAAAACACTTGTAATACTCTGCTAAAAACTTCCAAAACAGTTGCAAAACAATGTACTTTGATTCATAGACTCTGGCACCAATTATTCGCCAATGTTTTACACTCATTAAAGTATGTAGCACGGGCTTCACAAAACTTCAAGCATATGTAACTCTGAAAATAGACTGAAGATTTCCTGTTAAAAGGGAAACACGTTATTTGGACAACTCAGACAGAAACAACTTGCCACTTCAAATTCCAGATAGCAAGGGCAATGCAAGTGTAATACAAAGAGCTAACTAAGTGGAAGCAAGGTTGCCAAAAAACCTCCAGATTTTGGGATCACACTAAGGCTAATGATTTCGCTCCTCCCCCTTGCCCTAAGTCAAATTATTCCCCATAAAAGAGCTTTACATACATGAATCAGTTTCAAAGTATATCCTTCATTAGAATTTAAACCATAGAATAAAGGTTGAAAAGCACTGCACCAAGGGAAGGGACAGAAACACCAAGTGTGTGTGGTATTTCCTAGGTTTGACTACCACTCAGCACAGGAGTTATGGATCAAATGTAAAATTTGCTAGTAAAACCAATGAGATTATACTACATGCGCAAGATACCTAAACTTTTGAAGTGAAATAGAACCAAAAATAACTAGCTTCTGAGAGAGATCGTCTGTTTCTCTTCATCTCTGAAGAGACTTCATCTCTGAAGTCTCTCCACAGCAATACACACGAAGAGAAAGTGACAATCGGGCTACAGATAGTTTTAAAGCACCTATGTTTTTATCTGAACTGTTTATCTGCCACTTCCAAATTCCAGCAGATGCTCTACTCTCTATCACTATACACCTGGGTTACAGCAACTGTACAAATCCCATATTTACTGCCCTGAGCTGCAGCAGGTCCAACTACTGATGTTTAGGGCATCAGCACAAGTGTTTAAAGCAGGCACCAATGGTTGCTCTCACTTTCTCCAGAATTTTTTCTTTCTTTTCAAACAACACCTTTCCTTATTTCAGACTTTTTGTCTGATCTTTAATTCATAGGGCAGTATGCTGATGCAATGGCGTAAAAAGAGAAGAAATAGATTTTCTGGCATAATTCAGGACTGGGATGAATGTTAAAGGAACTATGAGTTTCCTGAAGCAGCAGAGTTCTCATGCAGACACATAAAACATATGTTGTTGGCTGCAAAAGCAACTCACAGAGAAAAAGGAAAGTTGATGGCTCTTAAGAAGCTTCTAAGGTAAAATATAACTGTTAATTTTTGAAATTGACTGGATATGAACCATGACCTTAAAAGTTACTCTAACAACTTACTTTTCTGTCTTGCTTGCACTTCTTGGAGGCAAAAAATAATATATACTCATACAAGACCAAGTGGGACCAAATTCTTACTAATTTGTGCTTTACGAAAAACCTTTAAACTTCATTATAACTTCAAATTTGCTTCAGTGTGTCATAATTGTCCTCAGGTTTCTCTGCCTAAATTAGTCCTCAACAATTGCATAATCTTACTTTTAATATTTGCTTTCTATAGAAGTGTAAAAAAAAAAAAAAAAGGCTATAAATTCTCTAAGCAAAGCAACTGAACACATGAAGTGAAACCAATACAATACAGGTAGTACACAAGGGCTGATACAGAAATTGCCTGTTTCTTCCTCTCAGAAATGTATCTGGTATTTGATCTTTCTGAAGAAGCAACAAGAAATTTGGGTAGATGCTACCTATTAACGTCACCTTAACCATCGCTTCACAGACATTAAGTCTTCAAATCCTTCTGCATATTAGAATGGCTAACTATCTAAACTCTGACAAGCACTCTCCTGTAGCATGAGTCCCATCCTTCAAGATATTCAGAAAGAAGCTTAAAGAACTAAGAGTGACAACTATATTGCAGACAACAGATACAAATACTGGCTAGATTTTAATTTGACTGTGGTTCACTCCAGCGCATTAAATCCACTTGCCTGTTACTGTACGAGGTCAGGTTCTGCATACATACACCAGTTCACAGGTTAAGTTCAGTCTTCACTTTGTTTTATTGTCACATATTTTTGCACCTGTTGTAAGGCTACTCCAGAACCACATTCATTTACTGATAAGCAGACAACTTCCATACTGTGGTTTAAAAACCAGCCAGACATTTTAGTTCATTTGTTCTAACGCTATCCTTCCATCTCTCTTCTCAGGTGGTTTTCCCCTATGCACATTTTCTTTCTGTGCTCTCCCTGTTTCTGTTTTGCTAAGCCAATCCAGCTCTGGGTGATCTGAGGAAGAGTGAGCTCACTGTGCACTTGCAACAGTCCAAGCTGGCCCTGACAGACTTCAGAAGTCCAGAACTATTATTTTGATCTGCAATTGTAGTTTGAGTTCTTCAATTTTAACTCCTAATCCTTTACTATACAGTTCTTACATGCCTAAAACTTTCCTGGTGTGGGCATTTACTAATGTTATCTCCCTGGCAGGTTTCATTAGCACACTAAACACCTGGTGCCACTGGAAAAAAACAACAAACAAACATCCATCATCTAAGGACTGATCTTCACAAATTTCACTAATAACTCCTTATAGCTCAATGACTCTTTTCAGCACTACCTTATTTCATCTCCTTCCTTCAACCACCTTTCCAATTCTCTGCATAATCTGCCTTTTTTTTTTTCCTGAATTTTAATAATTTCTTTGTGGCACCTGCAGCTTTACCAAAGTTCAGTGTGAAGTCACCTTAATTTCTTATGCCCACAAAATCAACTATTGAAAAGATGAAAACTAACTATTTCAACTTGGCATTCCTTTGAGAAATGCATTCACCATTTTCCATTTGTTTTCAGGTCTTGTTTTTTCCACCAACACTTTTTCTGAGATCCTACAGCTGAGGCTAGGTCTGTAATTGCCCAAGACACACCACTCCTGTACAGGAACTGCATTCACTGCTCTCCGATTACAGTACACTACATACACATCCACGTAATCAAATTGCTACCACGTAATCAAATTGCTAGAACCCGCATCCCACTAAAGTTACTAATTCAAAAGGCAGATCACTCAAATTATTGTACAGAGCTTGAGAGTACTGAACCCTATGAAGATCCTATGTTCCTCCTAACTCCATTTTCAACCTCAGCAAGTATTTTGCCCTTAACTCTCGATTTGGTATGTCCACTCATCACAGCGGAAAACAACCTGCTTAATTTTAGGCCCTATCTCGATTATCCTAACCTGTTCTGCACAATTCCAGCTCCATATCAAACTAATACACTTGCAGAAACCATGTATTAACATGTTCCTTAAACGTACGTACGTTGAATAAGAGAACAGAATCCCTTATCTTACCCCGTCTTATGCAGCAGTTATTCCTCTGTACTGTTCACTCAGAGAGCCCAATGTAAAAAACTAACTTTCTAACACTTTACCTTAAAGAAGCTAAACTCATGTATTAAATGAGACAACTATTCTCATTTCTGAGAGAAATCCCATACCAGCAACCTGATGGTAAGACAAAATTAATTTAATTGTGCAGTAATTTAAATTTATTGCAGGTCTCTTTTTTTGCTCCTCCTTATTCCCCTCCACCGCACCTACTTCCTCTCTAGTCAAAACTTTACATCAGTGGGCTTTGTGTTTCCAAGTTTCACAGAATATCTAATACTTATAAATGAACCTTCACAAAATAAAATGCAAGCCTGGCCCTAATAATGTTTTGATGTTTCCCCACTTTTGATGCAATGAGTTTTATCAAGGAAGAGATTAATTAAGCGGATGCTTACTGCAGACATTCATACAGTGTGGGCCTAAACTGTAACTTCTCCAAACACACCGCATTTTTTCACATGTATCTAAATGTCCCTGAAATAATGCCTTGCCAATAAGTCACAGCGACCCCAAACTTCCTTTGTTACTGATAAAAACAAACATCTTGTTTTATATTTAACAGAAGCCTTTCATTCAGGATCAGAGAGAAACCTTAAGAACTGCAGCAAGATTTATATGCAAGTGTCCACAAAGCTAGTAGAGTAAGATACTAATTCTTCAAGAGGCAGGCATTTTTAGAGGGCCTTTTATTTGCAGATCAACAGTCATCGTGCCCAAAAGGTAGTTCACATGTTATTAGTGAGGACTCGGAGCACATTCAGTAATTTACTTTATTTACGTGAGAACTTAAACTACATTAGAAAAGAAGAGACAGGCAGACCAAAACTTTGCTCCTCTACCCCCTCCGCACACCGCAGCAGCCCCGTAGCAACACCGTCCCTTTTGCCACCCCACAGCTGAGTTACTCTTAACATTCTTCCGGCCGCCGAACCCAAACACATCGCTCCTCGGGCTCCCCCGTGAACCGAGGAGGTCACTGCGCTTCCGCGTGTGACCGCTCTCGGCTAAAGGCCATCCCCACCCCGAGAGCGCTCCCCCTCGGCCGGACGCGGCGCTCGCCCCGGGGCTTTGCCCGAGCCGCCGCCAGGCCGCACACTGGGCTCCGCTGCTCCCGACTTCGGCGCAGGTCACCCGAACCACCCGGCCCCGAGCCCCAGGACCCGA